>VTON01000040.1:1200000-1602353 GCA_009617725.1 Hydropsyche tenuis
ATGTTTTTTTATTATTATTTTTAAGTAATGTTATTAATATATAGAATAGATAGTTTAGTAGTAATTGTCGAACCAATATTCAATCTTAAGTGTTCAAACTATCATATACTCGCTTATAAAGATTCAACAATAAATTGCTAACCAATTTGCGATGACTTGAAATCGATCTAATATCAAAAGCTACATTGATAAATCGTCAGTTGAACAAATTGGACTCGGCGGCGTTTTGCTATCAAATCTTGCATTTGTCAACGGAAAATCTTTAATAGCCTTATGAGATAATTTAATTTTTGTGACTAATAGATCAGCTTTAGATTAAATCTATCATATAATGTGTGTACAAATTTATTTAAAAATCGTAAACATAATAATCATTATCAGTGTTGAGAAACCAAAAAAAATATTTTTATCAGTTGATTTCTTTTTGTGAGTATGTGTACTTTGTCATATAAGTGTAAGTATCTCAATTGCATTTCTTTTTGCGATTACTGTGTATTATGGCTAAAGCTATTCGATAGGATAAGTGAAAACCCTCGTTTTTGATTATTTCAGTACAAAAGTATTTGACTAAACATAATCATACTTGTGTAATTAAATCTAGTCCCCCTGGGTAAACGAGTATCGTTTCAAAATAATAAATAACTGAAACAATATTTAGTTGTACACGTATACAAGAAATCGCGGAAATATTGCATGACAATTTAATTGTGAACAATAAAAACCAAAGCGTAATTTTAATTCGTCTATAAATTAACAAACTTCCCATCTGTTCACCTCCAATATTTTGTTGTATGAAGAAAATACGTACAATAAAATCCTTTAATATTTTTGTGTATTTTTTTATTTCCTTCGAAGCCTTTTATTTGTTATTGAAAATAGAAAACCATTCAATTGAAATTTACAATTGGATAAAGAATCTTTATTTATTATTATTACAATTTGGTTGCAAACCAATCAATAAGCGATTTCCCATCAACTTCAATAAGAAAACTTGAATTCCAAACGTTTGCACAAATGTTACTAGCGCATACGAAGTTACAACAAATTTCGAAATAGTATGATTAAAATAAATTGTGAAACATTAATTGAATCATTTAACCATCACACAGTCCTCCAATTATCCTAAAACGTATCGTATGTTCCTGTCGGTGTGTGCGCTAATGTCATTTGAGCAAACGCTGATCATAAAAAAAAATCGCCCAAAAATGGATTTCAATTTATTTTGATACAATTTCAAATAATACATTCAATTCATACGATATTATTGCCACAATAAATCTACCACAGATAACAAACCTAACGAAATAAAATTCGGAAAATTCAGAAATCATCTAAAAAAAAAGCGCATTTTCATCATTTAAAAAAAACCCAAAATTTCCCATCGACCCAAACCGACCAAAATCATTGAACAAAATCCCCACAAGACCCCAAAGCTTCGGCCGACATCTCAAAGGGTAGGTAGTAAAAGAAAACGCGAGCGGTCATGGCCGCCATGCGCCGCTATCGACGAGCGTTTCCGAGCAGCTGGCCGCCAGTCCGCCAGTGTCGCCTCGCACGAAAGTTATTGTACACTCGTGCGTAGGCGGGGCGGCCGCGCGCATCGCAGCGCTCAGCCGCAGCCGCGACCTCCACACCCGAGACCGCAGCCCCGGCCCCCGAGACTCCGCCCCGACGCCGCCATGTCGTCCCCCAGCGCTGGAAAACGGCGCATGGACACCGACGTCATCAAACTGTATCCGCACTATGAGCAAAAGACGACCCCCCCCCCCACCCCGTCAGCTGACTGTCATACGTCAACGGCTCCGCCCTCCAAACGGAGCCCCCATTCGATTTTTGATCTACCATCATATTCTGCGACAATATAAACACATGTTTATTTAGATTTAATTTAAGTTGGCTGCCCTTCGTATATGTGTCAATAATTTTATTTATTTATTTTTAATTGAGACAAAGGGCCGTAAACGTTTGGCAAGCGCGGGGTGCACCAGCGGTCGTCCATTTTGGGCCCGCGCGTCGACACCTGCGTGTTGTGGTTTTTGGGCGTTTCGGCAACGGCCTTTCACTTTCGGAACGGTTGAGAAACGCTGGACGGTGCGTGCACGTCAAAAGCGCGCAAGTGTTCGTGCCCGATGCGCGTGTGCTGATGTTTTGCGTCGTTCGCACTTCCGTCGTGCGTCAAAATTCGTTTCCTCGTCCCGTTTTTTGTCTATTTTCATCGTAAACAAATTGGGTTGGTATGCGTGCGCGGGGCCGTCGATGTGTTTACCGATGGTAGGGAAAAAAAATGTCGGGACAAAGACATGTGTTTGGGCGCTTTGTGTCATGAGAGTCGTTTCAGTACTGGAGAGGAACATGAATGAAAAAATGTTAATTTTTAACACATGAGTTCACTTATCGAGTTACATTAAATCTTGAAAGTTTCTAATTGCTCGCGTTATCATTTTTCTAACGAGTCGTCAATAGTATCAGACTGTTTTAGCCGAGTCGACTGTTTTTCTGAAGAATTTTGCATAATTTCCGCTATCGTGTTTATCAGTTTGGCGAATTAGGAAATTTCTAAAATTACGACGCTATTATGTTATTTTTTATTGTTATGATTAAAAATTCGGAATATTTCGCGAAATGAGTTTTATATAATGTGTTTGTGTGAAATGTTGCCCGAAATTACTGACGTACCAGTCGGCGCTTCTCCCGAAAAATTCTCTTATCGTTTTTCATTATAAACATTCGACGATTATTCGAGAAACACGAACCTATCTTACGATCACGACCCATTCCCTTGTACGTGTTCAAACGCATCGTATTATACACTGCACGTATCGATCCAATATAACGATGCCTTTTGTTGATGCGCTAATTCTAGCGAATCTCAGCTTTTGTCCCCAGAATCAGCAATTTTATTCGATTGACTCGCCCAGCAACACATTATGATATAAATCGACGCAACGATTTGTCATTTTTGCCTTAGAAGTTTATGTTTTTGTACTTTCAGCGCTTTGTGGCGTTCGAAGGGTCGCCCGACCCCACGCAGACTTTAAATATGGAAAATAAAATTCAAAAGATTAGATTGTTCGCGGGTTCAACGATCCGACGAATGTTAGGGCCGAGACGTCTGCAGGAGAGGGTTGAACCTTGAGGGTAAAGACCCTGGGTTGAGAGCCCCTGCTCTAGAAAGTTTGTGCATTTTCCGCGTTTTCCCTGCACTTCTGTTTTTCTTACTAAATACTCTTATTCAGTATAAGTATACAAAGAGAGACGTGTTCTGTGTCATACTGTGCTATCTATTTTCTGATTACGCTATCCATTTTTTTTTCGTGGTCATACTGTTGCACGTACGTGGTGTCTTTTAAACTTTTTTACGTAGATTGATAATGAGGCTGGTTCTAAGCGTGCTTCGATATTTTTCATTTATTGTTATTATATCGCTTACTATTTTCATAATGATAAATGGAATTGAAAAGCGATACATTTGTAGGCGTGCGGTAGTAACAGCAACGAGCGGATCAAACAGGTTATTATACACACACACGGGGTAAAATCGAGGCTTCCGTGACTCAATCGCACGCGTATAACGCAACGTTATTTATTGCCATTGTTGGCTTTTGTATTAGAAAATAATCGAAATATATTTTAAGATATGTAAAATCTTAATTTCGGACGAATTACTGCGGTTTTACATGCGAAAACCGCACGTTTAAAAACATCCTGGAAACGGTTTAATCTATTGCATTATCTCTTTCAGCAATAGTTTCACAATTTAATTTAATTAGTTGCGTAAATATCGATTAATTTAATATAAATATTGTTTTGTTTATATATCGATGTTTGTTTATTTAGTTGCAATTTTTTTATTTATTTATATTTTTTCCTTGAACGATGCGTGGAACGGAATTATTGCTTAGAATTAGCATCCACTCAAGCAGGACGTCACAATAGAGGCGAATTATCAAAAACGTAATGAAACGCATTTCAAATTTCAAAAGCGTAGGCGCGTCCGAATCGCTCAAGATGATTCCGCACTATGGCGACATTTATCCAATTGAAAAGCGCGTCTTTGTCGATCCGACAATCGATGGCCGACGGTGCATGGCCGGGCAGTTGCCGTTTTGGAAATTTTGCATTCGGTTTATAATGTTACAAAATTGTAATCGGGCAATCGGCGCTTCTTTCACGGTTTGACGGCCCCGCTCGCCAACCGGCGGCCGACGAGCTCCATCTTTTTTTTTTGGCGGCCATTTGAAACGAATCGTTCCAGTTTCGCGTCATTTTGGATATTTTTTTAAGTGTGCGTTTGAAAAATATAGGTTGTGGATTAAAACGAATTGTTTGTGCGTTAGAAAAATATACGATGTGCATTATTTTATTGGTAAAAAAAATTGTGCAGTAAAAATTTAGTATTCAAAAAATATGAAATTTGCCATATTGTTAATAGTTTGTGCATTAAAATGACAGATAAGTGTCAACGTCGCCAGAGTAAAGTCAATACAATATAACTGTCAACTACATTTTAACAACTTGATCCATTTTTAATCGATGTTGATTTTGTTTGAATTCGGTTTATTGCGAATTAATCATGTTACAAAAAATTGGTATTTCGCCCTGTTCACATTTGCGGCATTGCCGTCGTTTATCTATATTCATTCTAATGCACGTTCATTCATTTTAACAGACATTTTTTTTAATGTACACATTTCAACGCTCATGTAAAATGCATATTTATTTTACAGTTTATTGCGAATCGATTACATTATGACAGTTGGTATTTCGTCCTGTTCGCATTTGCGGCACTGCCGTCGTTTATCTATATTCATTCTAATTTCTAATGCATGTTCATTCATTTTAACAGACATTTTTTCAAATGCACATCTACTTTATTCAACGCAGGTCTAAATCGCTCCCATTTCACAATTCGACTATCGCGAAATACAATCCGGGCAATTCGTGAGCGCCGCTCGCCAACCGGCGGCGTTCGGGCGCCATTTTTTTCTTTTTCCCGCCGGCGGCCATTTTCGATTTTCGGTTCGATTTTTCTCCGTAGCGGATCGATCCGACGGCGCTCTCGTTTCTAAGATGGCCGGGGAGGTGCCGTTTGCGCGATGCGCTCTAAACAAGGCCACGCCGCGGACTAGGGCCTGCTGACCTCATTTCGACGGCTCACCGAATTACGCTCGGTCGAGTGCGAAAAGATGACGTTTTAACCCTTCGGCGGTCATGGCCATTTTGTGTGGTGTTGCGAAATTGGATTTTGATGGGTTAAGATTTTTTTTTTGTGTTTTTGTAATGTTATGTTGGTTTGGGTTCGAGGATAGGTGGTGTGTTCGATTGGGCTCCAACGCCCAACATTGCATATGGTCGTAATGATGCATTCAATGGATATAAATTTTTGGCATTTTTTCATTTCGATGGCTCGCTGAATTGCGCTCGGTTGAGTGCGAAAAGATGACGTTTTAACCCTTCGGCGGTCATGGCCGTTTTGTGTGGCGTTGTGAAATTGGGATTTGATGGGATTGTTGTTGGATTTTTTTTATAATGTCAATTAAAAATGTTGGTTTTGATTCAATGATAGGTGCTATGTTCGGATTGGATGTTGAATTGCATACGGATATACATTTTGTTTGTAATGATTCATTCAATGGATGTTGTTTATTAATTTTTGGAATTTTTTAGAATGATATGTCAATTTCAAAATACTGATTTGGACTCAATAATCATGTACTAAATTCGATTGGACAATGAATTGCATACGGATATTCATTTTGCTCATAATGATTCATTCAATATTATTTATTAATTTTTAAATTTTTTTTTACAGTGGTATTATGTTGTCAAGTATAAAATACTGATCTGGACTCAATAAGTATTAGATTCGATTAGACGTTGAATTACATACGAAAGTCCATTCTGCTTATAACATAATTTGTTCAATGAAAATTATTTTATTAATTTATAGTATTTTTTTTAATAGAAGTATAATGTTGATTACAAAATACTAATTCAGACTTGAATTGCATATGAATATCCATTTTTCTAGCATTATCCAATATCTCGTTTTCATCTAAAAATATTTCGATAATTCTAGATCGATTTTCGATCTCTTACATCCAGAACGCGCGATTTGTTCCGAGCGCCGTAAACAAAAAAAAAAATACTCAAAATGGCCGCCCGACTATTATTATTAGCCGCCCGTTTTCATTTTGTTTTCCAAACACATATTTTCACGAACGCCCGCCAAAATTAAAACGTCGAAATTCGTCGGCCATTGTGCGCGATCGGAAAGCTCGCGAACGGCTCTTTGTTCTCCTCGCCATACACGGCCTTCTGGTCGCACGAACGTTCGAGTCGATCCGACGTCCGATTGTGCACTCGCACGTGCGTGTGTGCGTGCACGTCCGGGCCCCGAATGCGTCGTCCGGTGCAGTTTCTGGTTTTCAGCTGAAAAAAAGCGTGGGCGGTGTGACGCAACGGCGGGTTCGTGTGGCGCGTCAGTGCGAAGCTCGAGTGTTGCCCTGAATGTGTGGGAGTGTTGCCGTTCGTGAATGACTGTTGGTAAACAATAGGGCGAATTGTGGCCTTTTTTGTGAACGGTTTTTAGGTTGGTGTTCGTGTGGTCAGGGTTGTCCGAATGAATGGTCGTTTTGGGGACGAAGTGCTCGCGCGAGTTGTCCCCACATTTCATGTTTTGAGTTTTTTTTTTTTTAATTTTGCTGTAATTCTAGGAAAATTCAGTGGTGTGGCTATCGAGCGGTAAGGGGATGTAAAGCGTTTAGGTCCATGCTCTGAAAAAGTTCAAATTTTTAAATTTTCAATATGAAAAAAAAAATTTTTCCATAAAAAAAAAACAAATGTTGAAAGTGAAACAGAACAGGGACATCATTTGGGGGGGGGCATGGATGGGCGGTTGCCCTCGTTAAAATTTTGGGGTTCGAATAATTTTGAAATTTTTCGGGAAAAAATTTTTGAAGTTCGAATAATTTTTGGCCTGTACCCCCTTGGAAAAATCTGAAATGATGTCCCTGAAATAGAACATTGAATATTTATTATGTCAAATAAAATATATACATAAAATTATTTCATTTTATATTTAAAAAAAAAAATGTTAAGGAAGCCCTTATGTAATTCTTGCATCTTGGACCAAAATTTCTACCCACGCCACAGAAAATTAGTATTCTTTTTTTGAATTATTGAAGAATCAATTTTTTTCCAAACGAATTCTAATCAAAATATATTGCGCCCGCAAGTTTGACATTTCATATGTTCGTTATTCGATAAAATTATTGTTTTTCTCAAAAATATTACGACAAATCGATCCAAGGATCATGTAACAAGACAAACTGCCCGTAAAATAAATCACGACAGTGAAAAAAATGTCGGAAACGACGCAATTTAATATTTCGATTCTATCAATTGGCATCTGTCAAAAAATGGCTCACACAAAACACGCGCATGCGCCTATAAACAAACAGCATTTATTCCAAAATGTAGTACATCGAATTAGTTTTATAATGGAGATTAATTTACAACAATTGAAATTTGTAAGTGACCCCCGATGTTTGTAAAATGTTGGACAAGTCTGGTGTGGAAGTATCGAAATGTTGAAATGTCAAAAGTATTTACAAAATGTTTCATAGTGCCATCTATGAATTGGAAAAAAATTATATATTTTTGTCTTGTGAAATTTTCCTTAACATATATGAAATACAGTATCGAAAGCAAGCACGAGGTGACCATTCTGGGTGGACTCAACGAGTTCTGTGTGAAGTTTTTCGGACCACGTGGCAGTAAGTATATTATTTCAAAAAAATATATTATATTAGTGAAAGTGGCAATTGTGAATCTGTTATTTTTCGTTGTGAAATCGATTGAATAAATTTCGTTGTTGCTTTTGTTAATTTCGAATGTGTTATTTAATATGTGAGCGTTTGGTCGAATGAATAATGAAATAATGACTTTCATGAAAGTTGTGAAATTAATTTCATAAGTATGTGTGCTTCAATTAATTTATACGATGAATCAGTTGAAATTATCTATGTCTTTTTCAATTTTCAGCCCCTTATGAGGGAGGTGTGTGGAAGGTTCGAGTGCATCTTCCAGAACATTACCCTTTTAAGTCGCCATCCATTGGTTTTATGAACAAAGTGTACCATCCAAATATTGACGAAGTTTCTGGAACAGTTTGTTTGGATGTCATCAATCAGGCATGGACGGCTCTTTATGGTCAGTTCAGTTAATTTATTGTTTCTTTTTCTTTACAATATATAAATAGATATTTATCCTCAATCGGTCGTTGTACTATAATTGAATGAACAAAATTTTGTTTGTAATTATGTTTTTTGATAAAAAAACATTTTTAACGCGTTTAGATAAAGCTGTATACATTTTTTTACGTATGTATTATCTATCCAATAGATTTATCCAACATATTCGAGTCATTCCTGCCACAGTTGTTGACTTATCCAAATCCAATAGATCCTTTAAACGGTGATGCCGCAGCTATGTATCTACATAAACCTGACGAGTATAAAAAGAAAGTATCTGGTAAGATCATTTCGTAAATATCAATTGTCTTGATAAAGTTTTTGTTTCACTTTACTCAAATTTATTGTTGTCCGATTTCAGACTATGTACGAAAATTTGCAACCGAAGATGCTTTAAACGAACGATCTTCAGGAGGGACTGCAGGCCGATCCAGCACAATGAACGGATCGGCTTCGGGTGACGCGTCGAATGATCATAATAGTGACAGTGAAAGCTCAATGAGTGATTATAGCGAGGATGAAGCTCGTGATATGGAATTATAACAAAGCACCACCAAAACTATCATTTTACACCATAAAACGCATTACATGTCTCATGTTGCCCGAAATTACAACGCGTACACATGTAGTAATATTTTATTCATGACATTAATTTCATTATTTCAAGTCAGTGTATACCTGTCATATTGTAGTATTCCATCTTAGTCATTTATCACATAATTAATCGAATCGTCTTATTCGATTCACGTGGAATATGTCAAAAGATCACTTGTATCTCATATAATAATTATAATAATGTATCAAAGGCTTTTTGTCACCTAATTAATTATTAACCTTTGAAATAACCGTAAATATAAATCTGGGACGTGTTGTGAGTCGCTCATTTGTGTGAAATCTTAATGTTTCGAATTGAAAACCGATTTTTTTTTTAAATTTTATATTCAATTCTCTAATCTCATAGCTTTATTTTAAATTAAATAATTAGCGTATTTTAATTTTATCTTTATTTATTGCTGGGATCTTAAAATTAGTACCATACAGTTGTCTGTCTTTACTCTTCATAATGAAATTTGAATTTTTCGCTTAAACGTCTTGTTGATTTGAAATATCCTTTGATATTTTTCATTTTATTTTCAAATATTCATTTAGTTTATCTTCAGTTTCATATGTGAGTTCTATTCCTTAAATATTTCCAAAGAGAGCGAACATCTTTTTGAAATAAGTTTTATTGTTACAATTGATCTCTATATCAAGTGACTACCAAGTTTATGCTAATAATCAATTTTAAGGGCATACGAGAGATGATAATGAGAGAACTTGTTCAAATTATAAAATGTTATTTTTTGTATAAAATCATATAGTTATGTCAAACATGATTATGAAACTTAATATTAATATTATTGTATTTAATATACGTTATGTTCAGAGAAAGAAAAGATTGGAAAGTAAAATCAATCATATTGGATTTCAATAAACTAAATTCCCGTGTTAATATAAATAAAGTATATTTTAAAATAGGATTTACGCTAATTAAAATATGTATATATCTTATGGAGTGCATATGCGATTTGTAGGTGAGTGTTAACCTTAATTTTGGCGAGTGTCATAATATTTGTTTCTGTGCGAAATTTCAACACTTAATTATATCCAATAACAATTATATATTAAAATAATTATATATTGCACTCAATATTTAAATTTATTAATATGTAGTTACTTTATTAACTCATTATCTAACATATGTGTATCGACAATTAATTTACATATGTTGTATTTTAATTTAAAAAAGTATTTATCGTAACAATGCAAATGTATTACCATTCGTTTGATTTTATATGTTTATTTATAGTGTGGAATTGATGCATAATTATTGTCTAGTGGGGCACATTGCTGGATTTACTTTGAAACTTTGTATCTTGTGTTGTAAAAGCAAATTGTATGACACCGCCATATCTTAATTATTTACAAAAAAAAGAAATATTTTGATTGTTTCATTGGAATTAATTATAGTGATCTTATGAAGATGATTAGGTAGTCGGTCGGAAAGGAATGCCTTGTTTATTCCAATTATATAAAAAAGAAAATAATTGTATATGGCACCAATTATTATGCACTCTACATGTGAATGTTCTTCACGTCTTTTTTATTTTATTACATTGATATTTTTGTCAATATATTTTAATTCAAAAAAATTGTTTTTAAAGGTCTTTTTTATGTCACTTGCCATACCTGATAAATTTTTTTATCATCTTTGGGATTTTGTGATTTTTATTATGTTAACTTATACTATTTAAATGTTTACAATCAATTGGCTAAAATGGAAAAATTCTTATTAGCTGACTCGATCTAAAAAGCTAGTGTGATTTTTTTTTATCCGATCGACAACGGTCTGAAATAAATTCCATCATGATCAGGTATTGTATCTTACAATATGATGTAACGGATTCCTCATTAGATTTGCAATACTTTATGTGATATTACGAGGTGGTGCAATTTCTATCGTTTTCAAAGTGTGTACCTTCTTTATATAATTTAATCATTTCTATATAATGATGGTAATCGAGTAAGAGATGTTTATATAGTTCAGGTTGAATCTAAATTGGGACCTCTTTAATATAATTCTGTGATAGGTCTCCGTTTTGCCTTTATGACTTTTTACATCACACATTCTCTCGTCCTTGTGGTGTTAGCGCCTCTGAAAATCAAAAACCATTCTGTTTGAAAGCGACATGGTTCTGTGAGTGTAAAATGTGTATATAGGCATCTCTTTTCAGACCGGCTTTATTGAATAAGTTAGATTAAACAGAGGTAAATTTTAAAATTTCATTGGATGAATATTACAAAAATATATATAGAAAGCAAAAGTGATGGTACGTTCACATGTCACGTTTGACGACTTGTTAGCGTACAAACACTTTTGTGTGTGGTTGGTTTAATATATTTTGTATATTGTCATGTGTTGTAAATTTTATATTTGATCTCCATCACGCTGTTTGTCGTCAGAAAGTTATTATCAATTTCGACTCGTGACAAGCTGAATCTGACCAAATTCTGTGATAATTACGTTACATTAAAATCAACTGGTCAGCTGGATGTCATTCGGTGTTAACTTGCATAGTTTATGTGTAATTTTAGAGAGAAATAATTTCTAATCACTTTCCCTGCATTAATGATAATCATAATGAACTTTTTTCTAAGAGTATTTACCGAATTGATGGAAAGCGTAAATTTACAACACACTTTCGATGATATTGTTTGATAAATTTTAGAATATTGATAGTTAGAATTTAGAGATTTATGTGTTGTAGAAGATTCCCCAGGTGATATGGCATTTTTTTTTAATTTGCCTTTTATTTGCCACACAGGAAAGTGATACAAATCTTCGAAGTGCCGTGTTTTAAAATAATCTCTTGTGAATTAAAATTTTTAAAACGTATGGTTTTTGAATCCGCATTACATATATGATTATTATATTGTTTTGTAAATAGACGGCTATTATTATTAATAAAGCGGAAAAATTTAAAAGGTATTTGTTTTTTCTTTGAATTTTCCCCATAGGTGTATAATGAAAAAAAGACAGTTTTATCAGATATATTTTATTTCAATACATTCATGTGTGAGCATTTTATTCTTAAATACAAATTCATGTAGATAAAACCAGTCAAATATGCCGAAGCAATAACACTGAAAACAACTTTTCTCCCATGTAGAAAATTTATCTTATTGTTTCAATTTTGTTATACGAGTAAGTGTTTAAATTTACAAATGTATATCGACCATGCAGTACAAAAATTGCATAACCATTAACGTTACATCTTGACCTCTAAACTTTATTTAAAAATACCAACGGTTAAAATTGTCATTTGAGCGTATATCAGAACAATCAGAAGCTTGCATTACTGACATTCAAATGTGTAAGTTTATATATTAGTGTCACAGAAAAGTTTATTATATATATATTCTAGTTTTCAAAATCCAACAAAATATGTATGTAATAAGAGAAAAACATTCACTTCAACGTATTATAATTTTGGCTCAAAAATGAGAATGCTTTAACTTGGCCAGATGTAGTTATAAACACAATAAATAACAATTGTTATAAATAATTTAGAACGCCAATCTTAGCTACATGTATGTTACTTCATCATATATACAAAATACAAATTAGTTGAAATGACTGAGATTCAAACATATAATAATCTTAATGAATCGAGTATATATTGTACATTTTCATAATAATGGGAGAATATCGATAAAAATAAAATAATAAAAATCACATCTAATATTTTAATAAATAATAAAATTTGAGAATAAATCCTTCTTTGTATGAGATCGTTTTTCCCATACATATACAAAAATAAAATAAATATATTTCCAACACAAAAATAGTATCACATTTTAAATAAAATAAAATTCAACAAACATATACTAATAATCATAAGATACACACAAATACATACAGCTTGTCATATCCGTTCAAATTTAACTCGAATTATTCATAAATATGAAGAGTAGAAGAATTTCTTTCATAGAAATGCACGTCGACGAGCCGTCAGAGAATACTGATAACAAAAATGCTTTGCATGTACAAGTGATATAACTTTTGTATTTCCGTTAAGTGCTAAATTACATAGAAACCTTTATGACCTTTTATATTACTACAAGCGAAACAAATAATATGCTGGATAAATTGACATAAATATACAAAAAGCACTTATCTTAACAAAATAGTATCAAACAACATGGGCATCTTATACATAAATTTTATATATGACATCCTTCATCTTGCAATGTTTCTCCAAAAAATCCATTTTTTAATCAGTCTAAACATTCCTTACGATTAAATTCTAGCCTACAGTTATAAAAAATGTGTACAATGCAAACTAAAATAAATAAAACGAGAATCATAATATATGAATGATAAAAAGTGAATAAATAGCATAAGACGAACACATAACTATAATTTTTTCATCTTAACGAGTTAAGCAGATACATTTTTATACATATAATAAAATGATAATAGATTCATAATTTGTCAAAAATATATAAAAAAAATACTGTCGAATGATAAGCAAAATTAATCACATTTAATAGATATTGGGGAAAAAAGGATTTAAAAAGTTGTGTATTTTTACACTAATATTAACCATTCATGTTTATGTGAGGAAAAATCTTACTTTGATTTTTACTTATTATTTCATACAAATGATGGAGTACATTATTATTATGTTTTACTATATTCTCGCTAATCTGATTTTCAATTAGTATAAAATGTTAAAAACACACAGACGTGTGTGAACAGATTGCCAAACTGTATTCTTGGACGTGAGACTTCATCTAAAATTACAATGATGACATATTTAATAATTCCTAGCGATACAACTGTAAATAATAAAAAAAAAAATTGTGCGTCATATGGCACATTTTTGCGAAATGGCACTTTTTTTGTGATTCATACGTGAATAAAGCATCGCATGCAACATTAAAATAAATTATAAAACTACGTACATATAAAATAGCAAAAGCTAGTATGAGTAATTCAAATTAATGTCAAATACTGTATTTACACAATAATGAGCTCTTAAACGTTAAATAATCACACTGGAAATATACGAAACTAATTAAAAAATATATAAACCGTAAAAACATCAGTAATCTCAAAAAGGAATGTCAAAATATAAAATTATGCTGAAAAGTGGCAATACAAGAGGGCGCAAATATCAGTCAACATATTATTAAAAATAATTTTTTCTAAACAAACAATATCGAGTGGAAGACTATGTCAAAATAAAAGCGAGAACTTTCTGCAAATAACACATAAATACAACTATGGATAATAAATATGTCAAATATGTATCATTTTGGAAATTTAGAACAGATGATAGTTAACTGATCATTCACCAATTGTGCTTTTTACAGTGATCACGCATTAAGCGTTATTAATTTTAATGCGTGACAAAGTGTGAATGCTAATATTCATCGTCAAAAAATACAAGTTTCAAGGAATCTCAGACCATAACAGCTGCTTCTTGCCCACAAAATAGGAATGGAAATTGATCGATCATTGTTTGCAAAATATCTTCTAAATACGGTCGCGTAGCTTCAAATCTAGCCATATCGCTAAATTGCACTGGTAATAGTGTTGGCCACCAACATATTGCTAAATTCTTGGAATCCATCGAATTCATCTTTGAGTTATCGGCTATCCTGTAAAATCAAGAAAATTTAACATTAGTACAAAGAAAAACAATTTAAACGGTATTTATTTTAGTATCTTCAAAATACACATTCAAATAAAATTACCTAACAAAGTGATGGAAGATATATTTCAGTACCGCCCTTTGATGAAGAGGAAGTCGTTCTGCTAATAATGCTCTAAGTGCTAAAAGCCGTCCACTTCTATCTGTCGCTCCTAATGATCCTATAAAGTTAATGAATTCATTAAAAAAAATGAAATAAAACTGTATTTTAAATCCAAGAATAAAATTTACCTGCGATATCTTCTAATTCCTGCATTGTTTCTTCATCAAAAAGAGGCGGTAATCGTTTTGAGAAAAAGTCTTTCAATGCAGTTGCTACAGCATTCACTGGTATATCGAGCTGTTGAATTACTATATTCGGATCTGAAATTTCATAAAAAATATAAAATTTATTCCCTTAAAAATATTTTTTCCTAATGAAATAAAAAAAATTACCTTCATCAAATTTCTTAAAAAGCAAATCCACATGAGCTCTATTTCCAGGCACTCTATATATTCCTTCAGCCCCCAGTCCTTCTGCCTCTATGAAACATACACATTTTTCTAAAAAGAGGGGTACTCCATTGTTTCCCTAAAATAGATAAAAAAAAAGCAATTTTAGATAACTTGAAATTCAGTAAAAAGTATATTGAAATGAAGGTGAAAATACCTGTGGTCCCCACCCTTGTGAATTAACAGGATTTTGACTAGAATTCTTTTTTGTATCTTTCGATTTATTCCAATCCTGAAAAGATAATTCAAGTATTAAAAAAAAAAAAAAAGTGAAAAATTATAAATATTAATTGAATCAAAGGTAACCTTGTGATTTCCACGATCGAGACGTCCCCATCCAGTGCGACGAGATCTTCCCCCATGCATATTTCCCGAGTCGTTTTCTTGAGTGGACGATTCCTTACAGGAAGAGAGCTACAAATATTTGAAAAATATTCAATTTATAAAGTAGTTGAGTATATAAAATTTGATAATAAATAATAAATCAATTATAAATTTCTAACCTGATCATCGAGCTCACAAGAAGTGTAAGGAGCAGATGAAGGTGTATTATGTAGCAAATTATAAGCACCGACTCTTGTAGGAGGACCTCCCTCACCACCACTACCATCGCTAGATTCTTCCTTGCCTGTTATTAAAAAAAAAAATTAATAATAAAAAAAAAACCAAATATAAATTGATAATTATCTTTCTAACTCTGACCAGTTTCTCTAGCACGATATCCACTTGGTAATTCAGGTGGACCAACAAAAACACCGAGTCGCGGAGCACGAGGAGCAGCTACAGCTACCAGCCTAAAAATATGAAGTAAAAAAAATTAAAAATATTTTAATTTCTACTAAACAAAATTATTCTTTTCATGAATTACATCCATACCTCTTTCTATAGGGTTTATGGTGTGTCTTTGATCTTTGTGTACTTCCACTTCCACTGCTACTACCGCCACCTCGACGTAACCCTCGTCCCATTTCATCTTCCACTGAAGAACATTCGCTGTCAGTTTCTGAGAATGCTGTAAGTAAAAAAAAAAAGAAAAAATTAACCAAAATATTCTTGAATAGTGAAGATAATTTACGAGTTAATTAATTACATGGCTGGCCTTTTTCTCTACGATGACGCAGTTTTGTTCTTGCATGTTGAGCGTCCAAAGCTAATCCTAACATCCTTTCAGTGGCACCGGAATCCTTTATCTATGATCACAAAACTAATTGTTTAGTAATAGAAAAAAATGGAAAGAAATGAAATAGTTAAAAAATCAAAAAAACCTGAGCGTATTGCGCATCTAATTCTGTTTCTGAACTGACACCTGAAGGGTGATGATGATGACCGAATGTTGATTTACCATGATGCCCTTGAGTTGAACCATGATGAGCCTATATAAAAATATTAAACTCATATTATATACAAATTGTATTAATTAATTAATCGAAATAAAAATTAAATTTTACCTTTCTAGCTGGTGGTGGTCGAGGTCTTAATGACATTTGCTGTAAAGCTCCAGATACCATTGCATAACTACTCATTTCTAGTTTTCCAGGTTGCTATAATAAAAATAATATTTACATAAAATGGATAAACTGTGATGGATAGTTTCAAAAAGAGAAAAAAATCATACCTTCAATGTATGTGCATGACGGTGTCTAGGAGCTGGTGGCGCTCGAGGTCTACCAGTTGTTGCTGATCTAGCGCTTATCATACCCCATCCACCTCCACCAGTATCTGTATAAAATAAAATAATTTGAAAATTATGTAACTGTAAAAACGATTTTGACGAAAAACTAAAAGCAATTCAAAGCGACACAATGATTAAATTTCCAATAATTTTGCGGACATTTATAATGTTTTATTTTTCACCTGAATCATGAGTGCTGAGAGAATCTTCTGAACAATTAAGATCCGCTGCATTAAATAGAATAAAATTTTGATGTAATCACACGTACATCACATGTAAACATTTTGAATTCTCAAAATTTCTTAAAATATTCCTAGCCAAAATTATGATTCAAATAATTAACAATAACTTACGCGATAAGTCTGCAGGAGGCATTCGATGATCTGGCGGTGCAGGTTCTGGAGGTGTTGATGGTGGAGGATAAACACTGAATCCTAAAATTAAAATAGTCACAAATTATTAATTTGAACAATAATTTGAAAGAGAATTGTTTTATTATATTTTTTTACCTTTGACAAAACTACTTCGATGAATCATACTGTTATTATCTGGTTGAGAACCCAATAACAAATCTAAAGAACTTGGCAATTGATAACCATCATTTCTGCGAAAAAATAGATATGTTAATTTTCTGATATTAACAAACTACAAAATATGTATTTAATCAATTTGTACCTATGATTGAGATGATAACTGTCTGCTCTTGGTGGTGGGCGTGGTCTAGACTCAGCAACATCCGGAAGACCTCCGACTCCTCCGCCACCAGGTTCTTCCTCTAAATGGAATGCTCTTTCTATTTCAGCCTTCTTTTCCCAAACCTCTTTAAAGAACGGTGTATAAAATGCAGCTAAAAATATATCAAAGCAAAAATTGACATGTTATCAGAAATTAGTTTATGATTGCGTATAAGAATATCTGAGATTCTCACAATTGTTATGACAAGAGGGAGTGTATGTGCAAAAATGCGCAGTGAGTCTATCCGCAACAGCGTTTCCATCAGTAAGTAGCATTTGTGAAAGTTCCGATCCGAAAAATGCACCTGCACCTTCAGCAACAGCGACAACTTGTATTGGCAAATTTGGAATATTCATAGAAAAAGCACTGAAAACAAATATGATAAATAAATACTATGTCAGTTGAAAACATAATTTAAAAATAACATAATAAAAAGCTTGAAATATGCTTACTTTAAGGTTGCTAAACTAGCTTTACGTTTTGCAGAATAAACCAAAATAAAACCGTGAATTAATTCATCCCTAAACTGATTGGCACCATGATAACTCGAGACAATGACCTGAAATTATTACAAATACAAATAAAAATCGTTGAACTATTGTTACTATTGAATACTAAATAGAAAAACAAAATTACCTCAATATTTCTCTTTGAATCTCCGAGAAAAGTATCGATTAGAAGTGAACTTGTACCAGTTAAACAACAAGATGGATGCAATAATAATGGAGCTAACACATTTTCAACATTGAAAGGATCACCACAAAAGAGGCACAAAATAATTCTGTAATATGAAGATAACATTATTTACATATCCTTTTAAATAGCAGTTTTTGTTAAATATATTTTAATTAACCTTATATCCGCATGAAAACAGTCAGCAAGAGGCCGAGAAGGTTGAACCCGCGCAGGTCTTGCTCTTGGTAGTCTACGAAGAGCATTTGTGGTACCATTAGCAGTACCGAGTTCTTCAGCACTGCACTCCCAATAAGCCCAATGAACACTAAACGAAAATAAGTTAGTGAAAAATCATACAAATGAAATCAATTTCAAAAATAAAAAAATCAATTCACTTTTCACTCAGGCTTTGACCTTCATCTTGAAGTTGGCGAATTTCTTGTTCACTTATACCTGGTTGTTGTACCAGCATTATTACCATTGGAAGACCCTATAAGTTGGAATAAAAATTAATTAATATTTTTGATTAATTTTAAAATACCACGGATTCAGAAAAACATACTTGATTATTTTGAGAATGGTCGTCTTGTTCTAAATTGGAAAGTAAGCTACGTTCTACAGCTTCTCTAACATGCTCAAATGATTCGTGATCCCAATAAACCCAGAAACATCCTATTGAAAGAAATTAGTTATTTAAAAAAATAAAATATTGAAGCTAATTTGTAATATTGCAAAAAAAATAATACCATTAGGCCTAAAATTTGGAATGTGATGATCTAAAGCTGTTGCTGTTCTACATGAAGCTCTTCCATTGGATCCATTTTCAATTCTTCTAGCCACTTCTTCAGCTACAATTGGAGACTGTAGAATAAAATTTCAATTGTAAATTATGAAATACAAATTAAGCACAAGGAAATATAATTCAATCAGTACTAACTCCAAGAATAAGAAGATTCAAGGAATCATTATCAGGATCGAAATCCCATTCTGAGCCTTCTTGTCCATCTCCAGTCATTGAGCTATAATATAGAAAAAAACAAATTAATATCAATTTATGCAAATTCAGAGTTATAATATAAATCGATATTACCCAAGAGTTCGTTCTAATGCAGTAGGAACAGTATTATCTACACAATTCGGTAATGCAGGACAATGTTCCCTCAAAGGACAATGAACAAAACCTAAATGCTGAAACAATACTAGCTTTCTATCTTGCTCGGCTTTATCAAGAATTTTGTATCTAAAAAGAATTATAGTAAAATAATGAAAATTTTAAAAGTAATAGACTAAATAATAAAAGGATCATTAATTTTATACCTGAAATCATCTTGCAACACATCAGTTATTTCCTTTATGTCTTCTTGGGTAATGGTGCCCGAGGGAGAAATACTTTTCAGATGATAAAATAAATCGGCATGTTCCAAAAGCAGTTCCTGTAAAAATTAAAATACAAGGTTAACCACAAATTCAGATTAGCAACAAACTAAATTTTATATATTAATATTACTTGAAAGTTGTGTTTAGCTGTTTGATGCAAGTCTTTTTGATGTTGGTCATATATGGCATTTTGCTCACGTTCACTCAGAGCTTCAAAACATTCTCTGCCTAAAAACAAAACACGTACTTCAGATAAACGTTTTCCTGGAGTGACGTATCCAGTCTCTTCTAATAATTGCTTGAATTGTCTTCCCCACCTTGAAGAAAAAATAACAGAATAAAAAAATTATCACACAAGATTTAAAGCATAATTAAAAATTTTATATTTACTCCATTGTTCTCTGTTCTTGTTGAGAATCTTGCAAATATGTACGGAACACAGCTGCAGCTTCAGAAGTTTCCAAGACATCAAATGGAATCAGCGCCTATAATATACATTTAATATTATATTTTTAACTAGCACTTTTAAAATGAACAAAACACAGAAGCAATAAAATGATGTAAAGCACCTTTTCACCGTCTCTTTCCTCTTCAATTTCTTGATCATCATCATCATCTTCATCAGACCCCCCAGAAAGGGCGTCTTCTGTCCAAGGAGAATCAGATTCCAAAAAGTAACAATTTGCTTCAGGATGTGATCTGATTTGTCTGACAACTCGATTCCAATCACTAATAATAATTTATTAAAATGACAGTTCAATTATTTTTAAAATAAAAATAAAAAACTAATGATTACCTTTCATGTAAATGATGAGTGTCAAGACGCAAGCCTTTAAGTGCAGCAGGTAAATGTGCGAGATGCTTACGAAGGCGACTTTCTAATTTAGAATCTCTTAGTGCACGAGCATGTCTACCGAGAGTACGTCTCAATCCATCTTCACCTAATGTTTCTATTAAAGCTGCCCATTCGGCGCGATTACCTAAGCGACGTGATGCCATAACCCATGTTTCCCTAACAAAAAATAATAATCAACAAAAAAGAAAATAAAAATAAAACCATATTATCAGTTTGTACTTACCTATGATCAGTAACATGTGTTCGGATAAGACTTTGGAAAGAATCAGTTACTGTATCTAATTGATCTCTTCTGACTTTTAATGCTTCTTGATAATTTGGTATCTGAAAAAAATATTTAATTAAATTATGATATAGAATTATTTTACTAAGTATTCATAATAAAATGAATACAAACCTTTATTCGATTTTTAGAACGATCAATCATTTGTGCGAGTAGTAAAAATGCCTGATCTACATTAACACCTAAATGACTAGAAGTTTCTACTATGGGTATAGCTGCACGCCATTCTCTACGGGAACCTAATAATCTCTCTGCTTCTCGCACACCTCTCTCAGCTGCTTCATCGTGCTTTGTTGTTACTAGGATGACAGGTTTTTTTGTTTTCAAGATGTTACTCAAAATTCCTGCCACCAACTCGGACTAAATGCAAAAAAAAGTAATTAGAAATTTATAAAAATATAATTGTCCAAAGTCCAGAAAATGAAGTAATACTTGTTTTTCCCAAGATCTTCCAGGCACATGGCTAATGTCATAAACACATATAAATCCATCTATAGAAAGTCTTCCATCAGGTAAGAGTCGCTGTTCGTACTCTTTTTCTATTCCTAGTTGATTTTTGCAAACGTACATAAGTTTTTCAGCAGATTGGAGCCGAAGAGCTGAACATCGCTTTGAATATGGCTCTGTTTTGCCACCAGCTTTAAACATAATAAAAAAATGTCATGAATATAGATGCACAATATATATTTTTAGTTATTAAATAAACATAAATAGAAATAACCTTTAAAAGGTTGAAAACAAGCATCGTCGACAAATTCAGTTTGTTCAACCACTTGAAAACCTATTTCTTGATCGTCTAATTCTTTGCTGACACTTCCCCAATACAAAAAGTGATCATTATTAACGACTCTTCCACTAAAGTCAGTCTAGAGAAAAAAAATTGAAGTTTGAAATAATAAATAGATATGACATTGAAATGTAAATCTTGTGAAATATAAAAATTATGAGTACTCACTTGACTTAGTACAGATATGTGTTCAGTTGTATAATCGTCAGCTTTCGAACGAACAAATCTATTGCAAAGACATGATTTCCCTACACCGAGTTGACCTTTTTCCTTTTCAGTTCCTACAAATATTATAGTTCAGTTAGAAAGTTTTCATGAGTCAACATAAATTTGATGACTTTTTCAAAGAAAAAAAGTTTCAGGAAAATATAAATTTTTGAAAACCATCACTCACCTGACAATCCGACAACCGAAATGGTTATCATCCGTCCGGAAGAATCACCTTTCCTCGCCATCATTGTTTATCACTTTTCACAAAAACGCACAGTTTAAAACTTTAATAGTTTCAATGTTCAATGCCGAATCTCACTTATAATTAACATTCTAATATGAAAAAATATTAAAAAGATTTTTATTATAATATCACCGTTAGGATTCACAATGCAGACTCTTAATAGTCATTCACTTTTTAGGCCTAATAAATGTATAAAAATTGTCTGAATTTTGTTTTCGAATATACAAAAACACTAATATTCTAATTATATAAGATTCGCCCTTATCGTTTGAAGAATGACGATTACTTTACGGAATGCCACATAATATGAGACATAATATTTCTAGATAAAACGGGAGACAGAAAAGATACAGATACACTGACTATAGACGGCTACTTGACAAACGAGCGACGGAAACTCTCGTAAACAATGACAGTTCAGAATACTATAAATGGAAGGATTTATATTTCGATGTGTGATAGTTTCTAAACGACGAACAGCAACGGAGAAACACTGTCGAAAGCGATCGCATCACATACTGACATCTGAAAGAAAATAAACAGAAAATAAATCAATAAAAAGATGTACTAAATTTAGGGACAATTTTTGAAAGAAAGTAAAGAGTAATAAATACAATAAAACTCAATAGCGTCGAAAGAGATGATTTGAAAAATACAAAATGTGTTCAGTGATATTTTAATTCATATTCAATCTATTATATTTGTTTGAATTAAATTCTTATTTTTTCATTCTAGAACATTTGTTCGTAAAAATGGTAATGATTTGATTGCAGTTATATAAATTTAGTTCAAAACCTAAAAACTTAACAAAATTTAAGAATAAGATGTCATTGTGAATAATTGATCAATTCTGTACTAAAGTTTTTTATGAACACTTGACATTTTGCATAATTGAAACCATTGTGCAAACATCATCAATTCCTAACACAAATAATAACTCTCCAACTGTCAATTTATATTATATGATGATGATGTACACTAAATTTGTTTGTAAGCCAAATAATAATAATAATAATAATGATGATTTGATTGTAGTTATATAAATTTGGTTCAAAACTTAAAAATTAAACAATATTTAAGAACAAAATGTCATTGTGAATAATTGATCAATTCTCTACTATACTTTTTCATAACCACATTTGACATTTCGCATAATCGAAACCATCATCAATTCCTAACACAAATGACAACCACCCAACTGTCAAAAACGAACAATTGAACATTCAGAAAATTCGAAGAAACGTCAAACGACGAATTTTCGATTTTCCATAAACATCATATTGAAAAATTGATGCGAAAACCCAAAAAACGTCCAAAGAAACTATCAGAGAACAGATAAAGCCTGAAGAGAAGCCTCCGCCCCCGCAAAGAGAGAGCAGATGACGTGCGAGAAGGGAGGTGTCATGGGGGCGGGGGTCGCCGCGGGGAACCGGGGCCGGCGCTCACCTGGGGCGGGCGGGCTGCGAGCGGGGGGCGCAAGGGGGCGCGGCGAGGGGGGCAGCGGTGGGTGCTCCGGAGGCGGCCACAAGTGTCAGAGGGGCGGAGCTCCCGCAAAACCCGAACAGCCGGCGGCCCGCAGCGGCCCGCTGCTCGCACGCCATGTCGCCCCCAGACAACTGTGGCCTTAGCAGCGCGGTTCGCGTCCTTTGCGTGGCGGGTTGGACGGTTTTTTCGGTTGTTCGTTGGTTTTTGGGGTTTTTTGGTGTGTGGGGTTTGTGTGTTTTAGTGGGTGAAAGGTGGGGGTTTTTTGGAAAATTTTGGGTGGGTTTGTGGCGTTGGTGTAGTTTGGGATTGTTGAGGGAAATTTTGGTGAATTGTATCGGAATTTGTTTTGTATGAATTGAATTGTGGGTTTTGTTGTGTGAAATGTATTTTTTGATGGAATTAAAAGGTTTTTTGATGGTTTATAATAATTTTTTTGCGCATGTGTGCTCGAATCAAATAGAATTTAATCAAAACTTTTTGAAATTCGTATTCTTTTTTGGAGTTGAAATGAAAATTCATTTAACAATTTTTTACGCATAAAACGAGTTTAAATATTTAATTATTACATTAAAATAATGTACAATATAATCATTTAATAAATATTTGATTTTCATCAATGATGATTGAAAATTTGCACCATATCAATCACTAACTTAATTTAAATAAATCAATTACCAAATAAATAATTCTAAATAATAAAACAATTGTTTTTCTTATCAAATTATCAATGAAAAACCTTATATAGCGATGTCACTTCAATAATACAGCAAAAAACATCCAAACTCTTCATCACCATCCAAAACAATACCTCACATTTCCCACCAATACAAAATTCAAATTCATCAATAAAAACCCAAAACAAAATTAATAAAAAAAAACCCACAGACAACAAAAACCCAAAACACCCAACTCAGCACGAACGAACCTCCCCCCGCGACCCATTCATACCCTCAAAAAAATAAAACACCCAAACACGCAACGTGCACGGCCTCCATTACGATGGTGGGGCGCGTCGCGATGCGCATGGCGCCCGCCGTCGCCTAGCAACGCTCATCGATCTATTTCCTACGGGCGACGCACGTTCGGAATACAAATGTTATTGCTGCGCGCCTAAATCTTCGCATTGTTTTCCCACCGTTTTTGTCGTGGATTCGGACGGATTGGCCGGCGATGGCCGCCGTTAGAAGCGATTAGAAAATTGCGCGGGACGACGCCATTCGAACGGCGCGCCCGTGCAGTTTTTCATTTGTACGCAATACGCGGCGTCGGGATCAATTGTTTTCCCGGCGCCGCACACGTTCGATGTTTCGCGGGAATTGCGCAATTGGGGGAGTTTCGGCATTCGAAACTGCGCTCAAGCACGAATGCGTTGCGCATTATGCGATAAAAAAGTATGATGCATAAAATAAATATGTTTTTTGTAGAATTATTTCGTATATATTTGTGATTTAATGCGATTTCGATTATCCCTTTCGTTTTGCGCAACGGATTGATCTGGGCGATAATTTCAATTAACATCACAATGCGTTTAGGAGGGATAATTATTTTACAATTCGGCCAAATCCGATTTCGCTTAATCGGATACTATCGCATTAAAATCCTTTCGGATGTCGCGTCGGTTTTTTTTATTCCGGAATATGAAGAATCCAATTGGAAAATTTTCAATCCGTTTATATATTTTCCGATTTTCCAATTTTTTTTATACATAAAATTCTGATTTATTAATTAGAAACGACTTAAATATTTGATGAATTAAATTATTTATGTTTATACTTGTATTTATTAATCTTTTCTAATAATATAATACTTTTAATCGATCAAGATACTACTGGAAAAAATATTGTCTGGTGAAAACAAATTATTCCTAATGAATAAAATATACGGTAATGCATCAGTAGTCGACCATATATCAGTAATTGACCACTTCTCAGAAAAACGGAAACATTAAGGTTTTTAAAGATAGAGATATGATTAGATGTAATAAACAGCTAATCAATCGCACCCTTTCCGAAAGATAAATTAAATAATAATAAAAGGTCTTTGAAAACCTCAATTTGGTTAATTACTGGTATATGGTCAACCACTGGTGTCGTTACCTTACATTAAATTTTATTATGTTTACTTTGCATTGAATATATTATAATAAAATATGCACAATTAAGTTTGTCTAATGTTGGTGATTAGCTTTTATTAATAATGGCTTAAAGTTTTTTTATTGAAAGGAGTTAGTGCAATCTGATGCGTCATGTTCTGCGTCATATTTTAATGTCGAAAGTATACATATTTTGAAAAGAAAAAGCTATCATGTCGTGTGTTATGTGAGTCCCTTCATGCGTCACTGGACAGACCCAACTGGTCCCTAACAACACTTCGCAATATATTTACGTTAATTGCGAAATCGTTAATTCGAAAGTTATTTACGAAAATATAAAAATAATACTCGATGTTTTGTAAAGTGTACGTAATTAAATCACAATCTAATTACATGGCTTATTTATTGATCTGCACGGTTTTTTAAAATAAAAAAATCTATTATTTAGGAAGATGTGAATGAATTGTAAAAAAGCGTAAGTATAATAAATTCTGAAATAAAAAAGGGAGACGATTTTTTATGTAGATATATACATTATGTAAAAGCATTATCATGTCAACCCAGTTAGGTTCTAACAAAACTAAACGAAACTAAATGCGCCTCACTATAAAGTATATTCGAAACTAAATGCAACTACAAAAGTTTCATTAAAATACAGTCCTCTAATTGTAAAACCGAATATAAATTATACCTTTTCTGATTATGATGAATTTAGCTAATCTTTTTGTTGCATTAAAGATCGGAAAATTTATTATCCTAGCCGATGAAAAATAATTGTAAATGAAAAAAAAAATTCCGCATAATTTTTTCATTGATTCGGCCATCAATTTAATGTTTAAAAGAGATTGTATAGTAAAAAAAATAATACATAAATCATAATAATTTTTTTATATTATAGATGAAGCGATTGAACATTTCTCATCATCGTTTTCAATAATTACCATCCTCTAATTAATTATAATAATTCTCGTCGACTTTTACCTAACGTGATTTCATAATTTAATTCATTTATCATCTTTTTCTCCAATCCTTATGTCCATTCCAATACATTTATATTCGTTGAGATTCCAATTTTATCGGAAAACTCCAGCTATCTCCAAGACTCCAAGTAACTCCAGATATCTTTCAACATTTTTCAACATTTTCTATAGAGCTAAGGTGACCATTCGTACCAGTTTTACCAGTATACTACTGGTTTTTAAGATATCTATCCTAGTTAATCGTGAGATGAAACCAGTATACTTTTTTTAAAACTACAAACTATAAAATAAAAAATAAAAAAATTAAGCACGTCATTCAGTTTTATAAGGAAAAGAGTGTAAGTGTTACTAAAAGCCAACGTCGAGAACCGAGAGTCGTTAAGTTATTTGTTTTTATAACTATAAGATGTGCTTACAGTGGAACCCCATTTATTCAGTTTTTCGATTATCCAGATTGATCAAAAAAATATTATTATTTTTCAAATAACAGATTTTACGAGATTTTTACATACAATAATATGTACGTCTTTTACAATGTATGAGTATGCAACAAAATTATACAGACTCATAGCGGACTCAACTGTGAAGTAGATCAAACTAAAACTAGTCAGGAATTTAGTTCCTGAAATAGTAGATTTTATAAATTATTGATTCAGTGTTTGCGTACCGTTCTTCATTGCAATCGTAGAGGTTTGGAACACTTAAGGTTTATTAAGGTTTTAAAGTTGACAATCTTTAGGAACGGATGCAGTTTATTAAAACTTATCCATCGCACCCTTTCCGAAAGATCATCATCTTTAAAACCTTTAATTTTTACGTTTTTCTGAGAAATGGTCAACTACAGGTACATAGTCCACCCGATCGTTACCCTCCTCTTGAAAAAAAATGTCCTGATTTTTTTCTTTTAAAAACGACGGTAACCTTACGATAAGTTACTCACAATCAGTTACGCCAATCGCATTTTCCCTCACACCCACTCGACCACATCCAAAATCACCAACCCTAAACATTTAAAAAAACGATAAAAAACCAATACTCTCCATTCTCGTACAAACCAAAATAAAACAAAAAACGTCACAGTTTCCCGACCCGTACACACTAGGCGCATCCCTTCAATCTTCAATTCGACCATTTCCAAAAGCACCAACCCTAAACATTCAAA
Organism: Hydropsyche tenuis; assembly: GCA_009617725.1. Classification (NCBI taxonomy): domain Eukaryota; kingdom Metazoa; phylum Arthropoda; class Insecta; order Trichoptera; family Hydropsychidae; genus Hydropsyche; species Hydropsyche tenuis. Next base: position 1,227,566 of record VTON01000040.1, read on the forward strand.
AAACAGTCAAAAACCAATCAGCTCTACACTCGATCGAACTTTGCCAACTCAAATAAAACACGTTAACGTCACAATTTCCATGACCCATATACATTTGGCACATCCTTTCAATCTATAATTCGACCACTTCCAAAACCACCAACCCTAAATATGTTGAAAAACGCCCAAAAACCAATCTTTCCCATTCGCTTACAAACCAAAATAAAACACCCGACGTCACAATTTCCCGACCCATACATACTAGGCGCTTCCCTTCAATCTTCAATTCGACCACATCCAAAACCACCAACTCTAAACATTTTGAAAAACAACAAAAAACCAATTACCCCACATTCAATCGAACTTTTCCAACTCAAATAAAACATATTAACGTCACAATTTTTATGACCCATATACACTTAGCGGTTCCTTTCAATAATTAATTAATTCGACCGCTTCCAAAATCATCAACCCTAAACATTTCGAAAAACGACCAAAAACCAATCAGCCCCACACTCGATTGAACTTCTCCAACCCAAAATAAAACATATCAACGTCACAATTTTCATGATCCATATACTCTTGGCGCCTCCTTTTAATATTTAATTCGACCACATCCAAAACCATCAACCCTAAGCATCTTAGGGCCGATCTTTCAATCGTCGGTTAAGAGTTATTCTCGGAATAAGCCTTTTAGTTTTTATGGTTATTCGCGGCCGGTCACGGATAAAGTCACGTATAAAGTCACGGATAAAGTCACGTACAACTAGCTTATAGTTGTCCGTGACTTTATACGTGACTTTATCCGTGACCGGCCGCGAATAACCATAAAAACTAAAAGGCTTATTCCGAGAATAACTCTTAACCGACGATTGAAAGATCGGCCTTAATAAAATAGCCAAAAATCAATCAGCCCCACACTTGATCGAACTTTTCCAACCCAAATAAAACGGTTCCATGACAATTCGTCCAAAGACAATTCATCAAAGGGACAGTTCGTCCAAGGGATAATTCGTCCAACGGACAATTCGTCCAAGGGACAATTCGTCCAAGGGACAATTCGTCCAACGGACAATTATTCCAAGGGACAATTCGCTAATGAACAATTCGTTCATGACAATTCGTCCAAAGACAATTCGTTATATAGACAATTTGTCCAAAGACAATTCGTTAAATGGACAATTTTTCCAAAGACAATTCGTCCAAAGACAATTCGTCTGAAAGTTTCCAAACGACAATTCGTCCAAGACAATTGGTCCAAAATAATTCATTTAAAAATTATATTTAACGATAAATCAGATAGATGTCTTCAAATAAAATTGAAGTATTTTCGGAAAATCAGATGTTTTCTACTTAAATCGAAGTTTTTTCGGTAAATCAGGTGTGATTTTCCGATTTTATTATAGTTGACAACACCTGGTTTTCGGAAAATACTTCAATTTTAATTGAAGACACTTGATTTATCGTTAAATATAATTTTTGGACGAATTATCTTGGACGAATTGTTTTGGACGAATTGTCTGTTGGACGAATTGTCCTTTAGACGAATTGTCCCTTGGACGAATCGTCTTGGATGAATTGTCGTTGGACGAATTATCCCTCGGACGAATTGTCCCTTAGACGAATCGTCTTGGACGAATTGTCGTTGGACGAATTGTCTTTGGACGAATTGTCGTGTCACCAAATAAAACATATCGAAGTCACAATTTCCGACCCATACACACTCAGCGCCTCCTTTCAATATTTAATTCGACGAATTCCAAAACCACCAACCCCAAACATTTCAAAAACCGCCCAAAAACCAATCCTCCCCATTACAAGCCCGAACATAACACACATCACAATTTCCCGGCCCCTACACGCTCGACGCCTCCCTTCAACTTTCCACCCCAAAAAAGCGTAAAAGCGCCCATCGCCGAAATGCGCTTTCTGCGTCGTGCCGTGTATGGGTGCCGCAGCGTGGGCGGCGCATGCGCAAGCGCCGTGCGCCGCGAGTGCGGCCGTCAGTGTCGCGGCGCCGGCGTCAGCGTGCGGACGTGCGTTCTACCCCCCCGAGGCCCTCCGCGACTCGCCCCGCGCCCCCCGCTAGGGCCGCTCCGTGTACTACGGCGAGTGTCATGGCTGCGATGGCCGCGGCCGGGGCGCACGCCCCCCCTCAGCGCGCAGCTGCTGCTCGTCGTCGCTGTCGTGTTTTCACAACAGGTAAGCCGTGAGGGACTCCGCCCCTCGCCGCGCGCCTCCCCCGCGAGCCGCCATCGCCCCTCCCCTTCGACGCGCGCACTTTGACGTTTCGCGCGACTCCGCCCCGAGCTTTCTGTCAGACGGGGGCGAATTCGGTTTTGTTTATGTGATGAGTTCCGTATGTTTTGGTTGGGGTGGTTTTTTTTTGGGGTGGATTTTCTTGTTGGAAAATGGGGAAATGGGAAATTTCTTATTGGAATTTTCAGATTGATTATGATTTTTCGAAAAATGTATGTTTTTTTATTGAAATTTTATTTTTTAATTGCTAAATCTATTGAAACGTATTGAATTGAAGTCTTTGTATATGCAAATTCTATGAAATTTTATTGTTCGTTGTAATATTTTCGAAGTCATTGTTGCATCATAACTGTGAATACTTATTTAAACGATTGTATTTTTTTAAAATACATTTTCAACGTATGCCAGTAACGTTCTAAAATTGAATTGCTATTGAACGTCATAGTAGCAATAAAATAATTAATGGACGAATAATCAATACAAAACTAATTTTTATTGAAATTTTTAAATTATACCAAAAACGTTATTATAGTAGGATCTATAGAAAAAAAGAAAGAATAATTAGTATATTTTGTGAATCGTAATATAAGAAAATTGCATGAATTTACTCAACAAAAACTTAAATGCGAGCACGTATAGATTTTATATCTTTAATATTAAAAAAAAATATATAAATAACACGAATATTTAAACATACATCACGATTTCAATATATATCCAGAATCACCACAAAGCAAATATTAGTACTAAAAATTTCAAAACGATTTTCATATTAATGAAAATATTACGGCACCGTTTCACATACTCGTTTTAGATTCAATTAAAAACGGTAAAAATTCAGTCGCCGAGCGAAATTAACATGTCCCCCACGTCATTCGACATTAGCAGACAACGTTCGAAATCCGACACCGAAATGGGCGTATTTCGCAAACATAATCGTCGTTAAATGTCCGAATCGGAAAGATGGAATCGCGATACGATTCTAGAACGACCGATACGGTTTTCTTTGATCCTTTCGCTCGGACGAAATTGATTCAAAAGTCCAATAATCGGAACGATGGCCGAATCCGTCTGACCGCTTTCGCAATTCGCGAAGCAATTTCCTACGAAGGCTCTATCTGGGATCTGAGCGAAAATAATAATGGTCGACGGCGTCGATGGGTTTTGTGGATTGATTGGTTTTTTTTTAATTAATTTTCGTTGGCGAAAATGAGTTTTTTAATGTCGAATTTGTTATTTGTTAAGAGATTTGAATGGAAATTTTATTATTGAGTTTTTTGGATAATAAATATACTTTGATACGTATTATGGATGATTAAATTTTTTGTACTATATTACAGGTATCGACAAACTTCGGCTCGTGGGCCGAATTCGGCCGCGGGTTAATATTGTTTTTAAATGAAAAAATTTAGAAATTCGTATTCTCAAGAAAATGCAGCAGATGTATTTTCTGAATTTATTGTTGAACTACAGTTACAATAATGTTTTTTAGAGTCTTAATCTTGATGTAAGGGCAAAAAAAATTTCCTTTTTTCAAAATCCATTTAAATGTACAATTGAAGAGCTTCTATCAGACCGTCAATTAGAAATGATTGTTCTTCAAAATTATGTATGCAATAGATACAATAAATAATATGCAATTAGATTTAATCAATAAAAACGTAAAAAATTGCCTGCGGTGCTATTCATTAGTACTTATTCTTTTGGTATTACTTGCATACAAAAGTATATTTTTTAAAACTTACACTAGAATTTTCAAATAGTAACTATCTTGAGATTGATTAATTCTGAAATTACACAAAATTTTAAAATTTTGAACCTGTTTTTTGTTGCTTTTTTGGGTAATTCTACAATTACCCATATTAATTAATATCTTCGAGTTTGCTATTCGGCCCGCCGTGTCTCAAATTTTTACCATCTGGCTCTTTCCTTAAAAAGTTTTTCGACCCCTGCATATTATATTATTACATAACAAAATTTCCTAATTTTTTTTCAAAAAAGCAAACGTCCATTAAAATCGTAAAAGAGTTAATTATATGCACAGACACAAAATATGACACAATCGTCCAATATAAAAACCGATTCTCCGCCGAAACGAATAAACTCTTTCATTCGCCGAAAATATTCCTTCTCACGATAAAGCGCTTATAGGCAGACCGTTTTTTTTATTCGTAAAGCCCGGAGCGTTTTGATCCGCCGGACCGTGACTCATCGTCGTCATTTATCTTTCGTCTGGTATCGGCTACTGGTGTTCAAACATTGTCGAGGAGTTCTCCGACGGCGATGACGAAGGTCCGAGGAGTTCTGGAAACTTTATTGTGTGTTATGGTAATGCGCACGAACGGTTCGTACGCGAACCGAACGGGTATTCGTTCGCCCACGCAACTCTCTCTAACAGTTCACCTCATGGGCGTGATCTTCGGGATCCAGGGTTGGCACTTGTTGGGTGTGGTCGCGAGGGTACGTGGAATTTGTGGGATTTTGTCTGGATTTTTTGGGTATGAAGGTTTTGGTGTTGGAGTAGTGGGTTTCGTGGGTTTGGGTGATGCAGTCGTCTTGACCTCATTTTCATAGTATGGTTTTAGTCTGATTAGATATGGGAATATTTAAATGTGCATTAAATAAAATAAATGTGTATTAAACCTGAGCATTAGTTGAATAAATATCAGGTATTTCTTTGTTATTATTAATTAGATAATAAGTGATAGAATAGTAAGTATGAAAGAAATTGAATGGGCCTAGATGAAGTATGATTGCGGCTCATGTGAGCGAAATAGGATAGTTAATTATTGTTAGTAGTTTAAATTAGGTAGGAGTTAGAAACCTTGATAATAATTAAAAGGAATATTGGGGGAAACGTACGTTTCAGTACGTTTTTAATTAAAAAAAAAAACTTGAGCATTAAATAAAATAAGTGTGAATTAAAAAAGTATGTGTGCATTTTGCACGAGCATCAAAACGCGTGCATTAGAAAAAATATCTGCACCTTAAAATGGATAAATGTGCATTAGAATTAATATAAATAAACGACGGCAACGCTGCAAATGTGAACAGGGCAAAATACCAACTGCATGACCATTATTCACAACTTTCATAACATAATCGATTCGCAATAAACCTAATTCAAACAAAATTGATTAAAAATGGACCAAATTATTAAAATTTAGTTGATAGTTGTATTGTATTGCCTGTAGAGAACGACTCTACTCTGGCGATGTTGCCACCTATCTGTCATTTTAATGCACAAACTATTCATTCTATTGCACATTTCATATTTTTTTAATGGTCACTTTCTACTACACAAAATTATATATTTTTATTGCTCACTATGAATAAAATAATTCATTAATGCATCGGAAATAATACACATCGTATATTTTTCTAATGCCCAAGTAATTCGTTTCAAGGCACAATTTATATTTTTTTTAATGCGCAGTTAAATCGCACCCATTAGAAATCAAGTAATTTTTTGCATTCAATTTTTAATTTGATATCATTTGTAAATATTATTTTTATGACATACTTTTTATGAATCGTATTTAGCTCATTTTATAAACATCAGTATCGATATACAATATCGTATTACACGCATATGCTAAAGATAAAAAATAAATCGCATATGAATGTAAACCAATAATATGAAAATATAAAAAAAAAAAACATTTTCAATATTAAATACGATCCCTGTTTGTTTTCTTCGGCGTACCATCTTGCAACCTCAAACACGTGTAACAAGATATCTTTTATGTTCCCTTGTAAACGCAACACGGGACGTTCCGCACCGAAAGATGTTCGTTATTATTATAATAATAATCTCGAAATCATAATGATCTTAAGTTCGCTTTAACAACGCAAATTGTTAACAATTTAATCTAATTCCCGAATAAACGCCCTTTCGTTACTCGGCGGCTTTGCGGACTTAACGATCTTCGGGACGAAAAAAGGACTCCGAGGAAGCGAATAATTGCAACGCCGTTTCGCGAAAGAGATTTGTGTATGTACTCACGGCAATATCTGTTTATGCTCGTTACATATTTGCCGTGTCGTATCGCATTAAACCAATTAAAAGCTCGTTCGGCTCATTTCTGGCTCGGCCGAGCGCGAAATGATATCGTAACAATTCGATCGTTAATTTCGTATTGTTGCTGCCGTTAAAACTCGGAATTTCGTCTGTGGAATGAAAATAATTTCAAATACGGTGTAAAATTCACAAACGGGCCGCGGATGTATTTTCGGTCCGAAGAATTTCCGTTTAGAGTTCGAGTGTTTTATGTTAGACCGCGTTTCATGTGGGGAAGCCGGAAAATTCAAAATTTTGTTTTCGCGGAGTTGTTTCGGCGGTAAACTTCGGACGTTTTCGAAATGCATACGTTTTGTGTACGGCTATTCATCATTCGCATCTGGGTCAAGACGTTGTTATCTATCCGAAGAGATTAATGGCAAAACTATGCACGTACCATACGTGCTTTACTTTGTGTTAAACTTTGATCGCTCCACTCTCGATGTACGTGTATTTATAATTCAAATATTCCATTTCGGAATACTTAAGAAACGAATCGCAATGTTTGACGAAAGTCTGAAAATTTTCACGACAACGATAAGACTTGTTCGACAAATAATTTCAACATTCCGACGATTGTTCGAAACAATGTTCGACGGAATCGCGAAGTTTAAATCCTTCCACTTTGTTTGGTGCGTACACAAAACGAAACGGGCGCCGGACTTGTTAGCAAATATTTATTTTTTGAAACTCTTATTTACGAAGGAGGATTTCAACTTGTTGCTAGGCTGCACAAGTCCCAGGATCTCCTCTCGACGTTTTATTTACAGCCGCACGAAACTACCCCGTCGTCGTGGACGTTGTAAATTGTACGTTCTCGTTGTGAAAGGGTGACAGGTGCAGGTTGCGTTTGTGCGACGAACCCATTGTGTACGGTTGAATGATGATAGGTTTACCTACCGAAACACGTATGGATGGAGCACCTGTACAAAAAGAGGATTATCTTAATTTGTTGAAGAAATGTTTCATATTTGTATATTTTTTTTTTATATAGAGAGCCGTTCTAAAAATGTAGGTGAAATGTTTTTGTTTGGTATCTGGATTTTGTACGTTCGGATAATTTGTATATTTTTATAATTCGATTCTAATACTATGTTTTTTTTGAGTGTTGAACGGATTTGTAAAATAAACTATTTTCGATGTATATCGTATAGTTTTTTTTTAAATATAAATGATGCTAGATAAGTTATAGGTGATCGCTCCCACGTAATGTTCGACTATTCCAGCGTTTACGGTATATACTCGAGGTACATATGTTCTTATTATATACGGTGTTTCGTTAAGATGAATGGCGGTATGGATCCAACCCCCGGAGCAAATTTTGTGCCATTAATTTCGGTCTGATCATTCCCTAGCTGCCGAAAAATCTCGACACGGTCTTTTGAGACGAGCAATTACGTCTTTCGATTGATTAATTATCGGCGCGAAGAATTTCTTTGTACCTTTTTCGTTATTTTGAACGGAAAAGGAAAAAAAAAAGTGTCTATACATAGCGGTAATATGATATTCGTTTAATAGGACGTCCTACTTACCGGTCTCCGAGATAAAATGGTTGCCGTACACATAATATAATAACCGGAGTATTCGAACGTGAGTCGAAAATCGAATGAAGCTCCTTTAATTCGTTTTTCTTTTCGATGCCGTATAGAATTTCCGATATTTTAATTTGAAGCCTTATAAAATTTTATGTCTGTATTATTATTTTTTTTCGCGGTACGTATATTTATTTTCACGTGGAATTTTGCGGGTCCAATTATAAAAGTTTTGCGTCGCACGTTCGTCGACGATTTTCAGCGTTGAAGTGCGCCAGGGGAGGACAAATTCGAATTTTATGCGTCGTAAAATTATACGTTCAGCGTATTTAGATAAGCCGAGGTTTTTTCAATTTGGGTGTTTCGGTGATAGACAAAACGCTGACCGTATATGGTAGACGTCGTTTGTCGTAAAGCTTCTTATCTTCTTACACATTACTAATAGGGTATCGCATTTCACGATGTCTACAAAAGTTTTTTTTATTACGTATGAAACCAGACGCAGTTTGCGCTTTGTGTTTCGTACGTGCTCTTTGTTGTTTCATAAAAATTTTCCATCACAGGACAACGAGAAACAATGTTATTAATATATAATATGTTCTGGTTCAATTTATCAGTATGCTATTTCTATTATTAAACTTTGAATGAAAACTTTATATATAATATTATATTTGGCGATTAACATAAACGTTTATTGTTCGAACGATAGTTTCGCCTCTATTAATCATTTCCAGGACGTATTTTATTTTCTCATATTGAATACTTGTTTTGTTCATTGTCGGCGATCTATGTTTTCTCGGAAAATCTCGATGACCATAAGCTTTTGTGGAAAATTAATAGTTGAAGCTGTCAAACACACGCGACATTAAACGGGATATCGTAAAACAACCATGATGTAACCGGGTCGCATAATATCTATAATAAATCGATGAACCGTATTCCAATAGAGATTTATCCGTGAATGCAGTTTAAGTTTATTCTCGTGTATTTTTTCTGCTCTTCAAATATCACGCTTTTTCTGTTTGCATCGTAATCTCGTACCGACGACACGACCCGGAAAAACGATAAATTCAATCGAAATTTCCACCGAGACGTTATTACGAAAAGCCGAATCGATTTTCGTGTTTTTCCGATTATCGAAGGTTCTGTTTGATTTTCTTTCAGACGCGGTTACGTACATGGATCTCGCGTAATATTTGTTTGACCTCATATCCGACAAAAGCACGAGATATTGTGTTGCCTCGTTTAGAGAGTGTCCCGAATCGTGAAACTAATACAATAACGACACAAATAATCCATAAAATATGCGATCATATAATTTCCTTTGCAGCGAATGCAACCGCCCATTTACTAGAATAGGCGAAGCTGAAAACTGAAACCGTTTCAGATAAGAAAATAACGAACGCGGATAGAGACCGCTTCCGAACCGACGCACTTTTAAATGTGGTCGCTTTTGTGTCGTAGCTCTAGACGAGCTTTTAGGTGCCATTAGATTCACAAAAGCCTCTCGTTAAGCGAGCTTTAATGAACGTAACTCGATTTCATAACGTAATTTCGGATGGCAGTTGCTGAAAATCCATACGTTCTCTCGTACGTGCGGAGTGCGTTATTAGAGCGGCGGTGTTTCAGTCGTCGCATGTCATATGGCGAATTCGTTTGATGTGTGGAATTATTAATGGTAATGGTGCATATTGGTAATGAGTTTTGTACGTTTTCGGTAGATTTGAAAGTGCCTTGTTGAGTTCGTGATAGGAATCGTGGTTGAAAATTAGACGGATCTAATATTTATGTGTGTCTAAAAATTTTTTTCAAAATGATTTTTTTAATCTGCGCAAGGAAATCGTTTAGATGCAAAGTGTATGAAAGCTCGGTCTTCGCGTTACTCCAAACTATCCTCCAACACAAACATTCTCTAAATCCATTTTTAACGCGGCGATTGTAAAGGAGAAGCTTTGCATAGGCTCTCGATAATAATGCGACCCAAATTGAATAGCCCATTGTGTCGAAAGTCGAATGAATATGAGAAAGCCATTCTCGTGCAGATGTGTTGTTAGGAAAGTCCATACTTGAACGAGCAGACTTATGCCTTGATTTCATATATTATACTATCTCATACACATACGACGTCTAGATCGTCTCGAGTGCTTCAGCTGCATATGAGTTTATAATATTCATTCCACCGCATCTCATATAAATTTCATTCACATTTTCTTCATCGGATTCTCAGAACACATATCCAACGACAAATTGCGAAGCGTGTCTCGTCTAATTGACACGTATCCGACGTCGAAGCGATTTTGACGGATTCGTACACAACGCCCACGCGACACACAAAAACCCGATACGTATTCGCGTTTTGACCCATTTTCACAATGACCGATTCAATATTCATCCCGAAAGGATCGCGGCGCTTCCAGAATAACATATCACCAACTCCCAGACATATGCACATTCGTGTCGCGCAGTTGTTTGCATTCGAACTGCGCGAGGCGTGCTTCCGTACAAACTGGCCCCGTGTCGTTTGACCTGCATTCCGTATGTGCGGTGTGTTATGTGTTATGTTATAGCACACTCCATGGTGTGGCCGTCGACGAAAGCGAAGCGCAATTAGAACCGCGGTTCTCCATTATTCACGTTTTAATCAGGTCGGAAACGGGAGCCGAGCTCGCGCGTGTGCGCCGTTGCCGATGGGTTAAGTGTCGAGTTCGCCTTTCGAGTTATGGGGTCGGATGGTTTGATTTGTGATTGAATTTTAATTTTCGATCCGGAGGGCGTCGGTTAATGTCGCGGTTGAGCGGTAATGGATAGTTCGGAGTATGTTGTGCGATATCGGTTTTAATTTGAATAGGTATTTCGATGTTCGAAAATTCATTGACGATTTTGAGTAGTTCAAGAAAATTTTTATGTGAGATACGAATTTTTCGAGTTCCACAACATTTTTATAAAAATGTCGCTCTATTATGTACGTTGCTTATATTTTTTCAATAATATTTTATTATAGAATATTTCCACGCGATGTCTAGTAGTTCTACCGCTTCAATATTTTTTACGTGTTTACCATTTTATTTGGATAGCTCTACGGGATGTACTTTTATGAGTTTTCTCGTGTCGTCTACTCAGCATTTGAGCAATATGATAAAGTAATAAAATTTTGAACGTCGCGTCGGTAGCGTTCAGGTGTATAACCTAAATATTCACAAACGTACCTCCGGGTACTTATTGCGCACTTATTACGACACAACATATGTCATCTCGGATACGACAAAATCTCTCATTCACAAACACCAAACGAGTTTAACACTCCTCCCATTACGCTATCGTTAATCCGATCTTTTTAAATCATTAATTCCGCAACGGGCGACCTTTGGAACGGCTCCGAGACCGTTTCCGACCATTTTTCTCCGCTTTGGACATCTCCACGAATTATTATAACACCATAGCGCTGCGTCAGAATCCCAAAAATCTTGGCATGAAGAGCATGATCGGCTCGCAATGCGACTATCGATCGGCTCACCCAGCCGTTCATCCACTCTTAATCCCCATCAGATTATCGCTCAGCGCACTTCCAAACGGAATCCGTAACGCCGCCGGTTTATTGTACCCCATAAATACGTTATGGTACCTTCGCACACATCCACCTGTACGTTCACGTGCACTTAGCACGTATACGTATGAATGCTATGGGCGATCGTTGCACTGGCCATAGGAGGAGGACGTGCCGTCGGCCTGACGATGCTAATTTGCTACGTCGGACTATGCGGCCATAAAACATTGCATTCGGACAAAAGCGCATCCATGGTGTGGTGCATGGATGTCGGATGGGGTTTCATAATCGTGAATGACGGTCGGAAGTGCGTTCCGGTTGGTGTTGCATTCATGTTTGATGGTGGCAACTTTTTTTTTGTTTGTTGTTGCGATTTTTAGTGTCGATTGTGGTGTCTGCATTTTTTGCTGTTTAGCGCTGTGGGTGTTAAATGGTAGCTGACGGAAAATGTAATAATTAGGCGGAGAATGTTCGTTTTTATGGAATGAGTGGACTGTATGCGTGTATGCATGTGAGTATTCGAGGATGTCAATTGTTGCGGTGGAGTGGTAATGGAATTTAAAATTGAGGAAATGGCACTTTTTTATTCTGTCGGTAAACAGTTATTATCGATCGAATGGCTTCATGTAAATGTGATGTATTGCATAATCGTGATGGTCGATTTGCAAGGTGAATCATATAGATGTAGTGTATAAAATGGTCGATAATTGCTATGTAATTATCTTGTTTCACTTTTTTTAGAATTATTATAGTACATATATGTAGGAATCGTATTTTTTCAGAACAATAAATTGTTTTTCTGATTATACACTTTCGAATTTTTATATTTTTTTTATGAAAAATTATCTCCGATCATTTGCGCAAAAGGAAATACTTTCTTTTGTACACCGGGAACATTTAAAACCGCTTTTTCACTTCGATATAAAAACGGGACTGCCAATAAATCACCAGTCATTAACTCCATTAAACGCGCGCATAAAACAATCACAACCATGCTGGATATATTACGCGATAAACATTTATCGTCCGATCGTATTTACGAAAAGATTCGTAAACATTTACGAAGCCAATTACAATTTCAAAATAGTTTTTTCCTCTCATGCCGTAATCCCGAAATGGCACATTTCCGCACACGCCAACAACCGCATACGAAATTCGCGACGTATTGCATTGGCCTTCGCGCAACAATGACACCACGTCGGCTGCCATAAATGCCCACACTTCGATTAGAATCTCCGGCCGATTTGTATAGACAATACGTATTATATTTCTCATTAACGACCCGTGCAGAAATATATACGTATATATTTTCGAACTCGGACCGGTGATATACCGGTTGGCGTTTGAAATAGAGCCAAAGCCTCGAAAAAGCCGGAGCCGGGTAGGATCCATGGGGTGGCAATAAACCGACGTGGCAGTAAAACTATGCCATGTTAATTTATTTTGCAGCGCTTCGATGGCGGTCGTAAATCGACGGCGAGTTCGTCAACGTGTCCGTGCGGATAAAACACTCTGAAATGTGTCCGATTTAAAACGTAGCCGATCAGTGTCGCTGGACATCGGATTGGTGTTTGGAATTCGGGGTAAATTAAAGTTTTCGGTATGTTTTTTGAAATTAGTTGATTCGATTCGGTGGAAAATTAATTTATTTTGCATCAGCCGTCGACGGGTTTGGAACTCTATTGATGAGTTTTGAATTGGTCGTTAAAAACCTACGTGTATATCGAGTTATTTATAGTGTGTGTATATATAAAAGTTTCGAATGAATCATTCCCACATAACGAACGAAATAGAATGGCGTTCCCATGCTTCACTAGACGGTTCATTTGAATTTTATAAATTCCGTGTGTTTTATAATGAAAAAGCTAACAAAGCATGTCAAGCTTTTTGCACGTATTTCCAAAACAATCTGAAATTCAGTCTCACATTTTAACAACGTACATACGAAAGGAAGACATAAAACAAACGAATTATCCCGGAAATGTTTCCCATTAAACACACGATAGCCTCGTTAGCGCACGCTGCAAAAAAATGCCACCGCGCTGTGCAGAACAACGGTTTCCTCCTATCCCATTTATCCCATTCATTCGGACATGCACTATTTCGCGAACTTCAAAATTGCACCGACCATACGAGGAGGCTCTGTAGGAGTTGGGACGCCACTAGACAACGGTTCGTTGGGTCTGTCCTCTTTTGACGTTCACTTTGAACGCGTATAATATCAAATGTGGCCTTTGAGCACTTGCGGAGCGTTGAGGCGATGACATCTTCAGCATAGCTGTCGTTCTGGACTCCGACTGCTCTTCTGTCCCTCAGTATGAATGGTATATGGTGGGTACGATTCGCAAATTCCAACTATTTTAATATGAACGTCGTTCGGACGTCTAGGAATGTTAGGACGGTCGCTAAAGGGTTGTGTATAAGATGGCGGTGACTCATGGATTTGCGATATCGTCATATTATTTGTAGTTAACTTGTTATATGATTTGAATTCTTCACCTATTTAGAATTTTTAGGATAAGTTCGAAAATATTTGGTTGAAAATGTGGTAGGAACGTTTTGTATAAAAATATGTATTGTATTCGCTGAGATCGATTAGGAATTTGTCCTTTCTTTGAATTATTTGTGTAACGAAACATAGCCTTGATTATTCTAGAAACGTTCGAGTTTTTTTTTTTAGTATGCGATATAAACTTTTTTATTTAATGAAATATTTATTTGTTTGTGGGAAGTTGCACAAGTATATCGAATATAAGTATGTGGGTCAAGGGCGTGTTTTATGCTGCTGAAAGTCAACCCCTACGTGAATTATTAAAGCTGATTAAAGTCAGAATGATTAAACTTTGAGCGGATCTTATTTCCGTATTCTAAGCAACTTAATATTTTTTTTACCGTGTTCGTATAAGTTAAATAATTTCGCTGTTTATAATAAAATATTCATGGCTGAATAAATAATTTTCGCAAATTTTTCTTAAACAATTTTTCAACGAAAAAATTTCAGTTTGATATAGGTCCATAATTAAGAACGTTGAAAGCAACAAAGAAAAAGTTATATCGAGTCTTTCGACCAAGTTTTATTCCCAAACTTCCATTCAAATTACATAGATTACTATTTTTTCTTCACCTAAACGATTGCGAAACTTTTAATTTCTCGCGACTCACGAAAATAAATTAAGATTGAAGATCGAATAACGCAATAAATCAATTAAAAGAAACCCACTTTTTTCATCGCTCAAATTTTCAAAATTCCAACCCCGTACCATAACCGCCATAAAAAAAAATATCCAATACGAACGATATCATAAAAAATACACACACCGAACAAACATCCGACACACGCAACCCGCCAAAAAGACAAAGGAACCAAACTCTCCCACCAACACACGTAAATTCATACCCACCGCTCTAGTCATTATGTATTTTCAAAGCGCGCATAAACCACGACATAATAAAATCGAGCCTTACGTTACGAGGACATTAGCCCAACAGGGCACCGGCGCAATGCACACACGAGTGCCGAACAGGGCTGCTCGATAAAACGTCAGATTGATATTCTCGCGGAAAACTTTTCTGGGCGATAAACGCTTTATGCTCGCGGGGGCGATATTGAGTGAAGTCACACGACTTCTCCTCCTTTTTTCTCTCACTTTCCGCCCTTATCTGATGGCCGTTTTGCGAGGCTCCCGAATATTGGAAAACTCGCGCAATCTCGAGCCGGTGCCGGGAAATCGGCGTGCTTTTCTTTTTTTTGGGGGTGGTGGGTGGAGCGCACTGTATCAGCGATCTCGGGCACGGTTCTTCGGATTTCGACTTATTTCTTTTCGATACACTTATCGCGTATTTTTCATAAAGGCTGGTGAGCGTTTGTGACGCATTGTGCGGCGCGTGGGCGTCGATCGTTGTCTCGTATGGAAAATTGAAAATTTTCCGGGAAATAAATAGAGGATGATTTGTTTTGATGCGTTATTGCGTGTGTGAGTTTTACGTGTTGTTTGTTTTGTATATTGGAACCTTGTATCGTTATTATGTTTTGTTTGTATTAAAGATTTTTATAAATTTCCATGAATGGTATATTCAAATATTTTTTTTATCTAGTGATATCTGATTTGGAATACGTAGTCACTATCATCTATATTTATGCTTCTGAATGAATCTTTATATTATGATTTTTATTATTTTTGGATCAATATAGAATGTGTAAAATTCAATAAAATATTTTCGCTGCAGTTTATATTTTTAATGCACCCGATTCATTTTAAATTCAAATCGAAGCTCTCCTATGTACGTTAAAATGTGCAACCGATTTCAGCTCACGTCGTCCACTATTATTTTTCCAAACAATGCGCCAGAAACAACGGACTCTTATTTTTCTTATTTTCCGTTCATGTTGCACGGGTTCAATATTGTCTTATCCTGAAATTTTCACTGCACACCCGAATAAACTTTTATATTTTGTTAGCCAACTCCAAAACCTTAAAAAGTTCAACGTAATTCTTTGAACCGTTACTTAAAAGTTTCCCATATAAACGTATTATCATCCGCATATAAAATGCACGAGTTCAATTCGCAAATCCGCACACACACGACCGACCCCCAGCATCTTTTGAGAAATATTCATACAAGTGGCTTCTGAAAAAAAAAACGAAAATAACTTATGTTAGTATTATTAAAATAAAATTTTGTAGAAGTTCGAAATCTAAATACGATAGATATGATAATATTTTCGATTTTAAAAATTTTATATTATTGTATGTGCCTCATTTACAGTATATATAGATAGAACTCAACTGATTCACGCACACAATACTTATAGTGAATGAAAAAAGCGTATGAATAAACAAATACGCGAGAAACGTTGATTAATGGCCGCTGTTTGCTTATGTATGGAGGCGCGTTGTTTCCGCGAGGCGCGCGTCAAAATCCCTCATTATGCCGCCAAATGAAGTAGATTAATCGCACCTGTCCCTCGTACCGACGCCGTGCCCTCAGATATCCCTTTATAAATAATAACCGGCCCTTTGTTGTGTCCAGATCGCGGACGTCCGAGTCCCCGACCCGCGGCAATGATCATAATTCGAATGGCGGCCCATTCCGGCGGGCCGACGGTTATTTGTTTTAATATATATCGGTGCGTAAATCGCACAGAAGTTTAATAATGCTCGGTCGGGGTTGTTTTGTGTATTGGGGCGTTTCGGGTGTGAAATGTTGTTTGATTATTTTTTTTGGTTAATGGTCGTTTTTTGGTATGAAAAAAATCTAATGTGGATCGATTTGATTAATTTAAAATTTATGAAGATCCGCCGTAAACGATTCATTAATCAAAAAATGATCGCCGAAAATGTACGCGCGCTAATTTCAGCGACAAATCTACGAAAAAAACGTCGGAAAAACTTGCACGGCCCAAATGTACGACCTTAACCTTTCAGCGCTTGGTTAATGGATTTTATTAAAATTTTCACATATAATTTATCAAATTATCCCCGGGTCGGTCCCCATTTTTTCGGACATTTTTATCCATCGAGAGTGGGTGGGCGGTCGGTAATTTATCTTCCGTTTCTGGCGAAGGTTTCAGGGCTTAATCCGCCCATCAGTCGCGTACGACCGTTTGGACCCGGAGCGACCTCGGCCAGGGGCGGCTTCGAGGGGCGAAAGGCCCTCGTGCGGGCCCGTTAACCTTAACGCGGCGCCGCTTCGAGGAGCTCAATGTTATAACCGCGATAAATAATGGTGTTTTCGCAATTTTCCATATATTTATTTGGGCGCGTGTGTGCGCAAAAAATTATGCGAGTATCTTTCCGCATAAAGGTTTGGGGTAGGTAATCGACCCCGTTACGACGCAAGGGTTAACCTGCCCCGAAGTGCATCTCACCCCGTTGCTTTTGCAATCTTACACCGAAGGGAAACTAATGATGCCATTTTTCGTCGGATCCCCGAGGCGTCGTCGTTGGACGCGCTCTCTCTCTTCGTATAATAAAGTTTATCTAGACGACTTTTCTTCTACGCCTTTTGTTTCCTTTTCGCGTTTTCTAGACTGAGGAAAAGATTTAGCTCGGAGGTATTATTTCTTTCGTATTTTTTAAATGTGTTCCGCATGTGAAAAAAGCTTATTATGAGGCGGGAGTCGTAAACGGTCTGTGAATGACAGTCGCCTGTTATTTATAAAAAAAGCGCTCTCTTTACATATTCCGCCGTGCGCAAGATGTAGGAAAAGTGTGTAGGTAGCTTTTCCTTTTTCCTCGGTTGTATTTTTTCGCTTCTCGTTCGAACGCATTTATATTCCGATATCGTAAAAGCGCTCGATTTCAGATTTGTTCTTTTTCCTCTTTGTTAAGTTTAGATATACGCCCTGAATTACGAATAGAACAATGCGCTATGAAAAATTCTCCTCTGTTTCTTTTTGTTACCTCCAACGTGGAAGGAAGAATTCTCTTTTGTATAATACATGGAGTATTAATGATTTTTTTTTCTCTTTGTGTTTCAGGTAAACATCGTTCATTCATTCAAGATACGAAAACTGATAACGCAGTGAGTACACATTACAATACAGCCCAACCCATGTTTGGACTACGTATCATTATAGTGCAAATGAATTCGTATCTTTTTTTTAGTTATTTCTAATTTATTCCTTTGTGTAAATGTACGTTTATTTGCTTTTATATTACTAGTATAACATTAAATGAGTTCATCGTTTATTTAAACAAAATTGACTAGTATACTTGATGCGAATACATTTTCACAATAAATATCGGTTATTTCCAAATAATAGTGATAAATCCATAGACGTTTTTCTATCGAGTTAGATAATAATAAATTTTTACTCGGATCGCAATATCACGTATCGAAAAAGTTTACGATAGGACACAGCTTAGATTTTCGGTACGTTCAAAGAGGCTCCCTCTTCTCCATATACGCCAATAAAAAAGATAAACCTCGTGTATTGCACTCGTTTATTACCGGCGTTTCCAAAATGTAGTGGCGCATAAAAAAGGGCGTCGGGGATTTTCGTGGACCTCGTTTTCGGAAAAATTTACATTTTCCTTATTCAGCCCCGGCCGTACAGGGACGACAGGGTCAGAAATGAATTGCCCGGATTATGGAATGCTAGCGCAGAAGTGCGATTATCGCTTTTTCGATTTATCGCGCAATTGCTTTTTGTTTAACATTTATTCTTACTTGGCGATGGAATTGTTATTTTTTTCGTGTTTTTCTATTTCGAGACGCGCATGTCGCATGTCGTATATGGCGTATTTGCTCTTTCGGCATTCCTTTGCGATAAAGTAATTTATCTTGTGTCGCATAGTGATTTAGATTCAGCAATGTACATGCGCGTATGAGCCAAGTGTAGGCGTTATAAGCAATTTCGTTCTGGAAATATTTATGGAATCTGATTACGTCGACTTCGTATTCGCGCTTATAAAGAATGGACTAATTATGTGTGATTCGTTTGGGAGTTTCGTTGTATTTTCAATTATCCTATGCTAAATTTATAATAGGCTTACTTGCCATTTGTTCGGAATCGCTTCGGCTCGGTTTTTAATTAAATTTATGTGTATTAATATTCGAAATTTTGATGTGAACCAATTCGGTTAATATAGTCATTGTGTGGGAGGATATTTTAATAAATTCGAGTACAACAATTGTAAGATTTCCCGGAATGCTGTTGCCGCATTTGAATTCTCCCATTTTCCGCTGAAACGTAAGCTACTCAGACGGAAACCTTCGAAACGCAAATGAGTTCGAAACTACACGAGTTTTTATTTTTTTGTTCTTAATTTCGTTTTCAGCCGGCACTTTTAACTATGCACTGGCGTTCATTTTGCAGCGGGTTTTTCTAGTGGCGAAAGCTTTTAATTAAAAAAAGCACAAGCTTTGTCGGCTTCTTGTTGAACGGAGCACCTAGATTGTATCGTGCGATAACATTCCGTGGTAAAAATCACGGCCAACTACTCGAGAGTCCTTCAATAATCGCGCCCTCATAGAAAACTATCAGGGTTTTCTCGCTCCGAGCGATAAAAGGGAGGGTGCACTATAAAAAACTCTGAATAGTGAGTCGTAAAATCTTTCAGTATTAGAAAAATCGTCCGTTCACCTCGAATGAGGTTCGCTTTTTCGCGCAAAGCTTTCGCGAATTTCGAATTTAAATTTATTCCATAAATTCCCGTCGCGAAGTTCTATTATTTTTTTAGTCAAAATTAACCGGATAATTTGCGTACAAGATTGTAGTCTAGGGGGACATTTCTGATGCGGCCTTTATTGCTGAACTTTTCGCCCGGCCGTTTTGATTTGCAAATCAGGCTTTAGAGGAAAAGTTACGCGCTGCAATTTCACTAACACCGAAATAAAGTACTTCGGTAGGGCTAGAAAAACTTTTCGTTTCCACCAGAATTGATTTTCCGCCCCGCTGACGTGATTTCTAAACGTATTGATTTTCCCCCCGCTAACACATTCTAGACTTTTCCATTACACCAACCGAACGCATTAACTGCATAAATTACGCTGGATGGTAATTAGCCGTTTTAGCGAGTGCACGAAACTTAAACCGACTGCGCTTATTCATCTAGGAAGTTCGCCTTGCTCGAAATTTAACCGTTTCGCCGGGAAACTGCGCCGTTATTTCGCTCCATTTATCATTCGGGCATTTATATTCAAACTTATAAATATTTCGTAGACTCTTAATGCTTTCAGCGTTTATGATTTTTTTTTCGAGCCGCGGCGGAACAACGGTCCGTTTTGCGGGGGTGGAAAAGAGCTGTCTCGCGTAAAACAAAAGGTCAGTTTAATAATACTCGCGGTCGTATATATCTCCGCAGTCAGACCTCATACCGCGAAATGAATAATTCATTCCGGGGATGATGCAGGGTTGATCTTTCTGCGACAGGTGATCCCCGCCATTCCTCACTTTTCTTCTTTTTCTTAGGGAGTGTATTGTTTGGAATTTTTAGGTTTTTCTTCCGGTATAATAAGACGTTTGTGGTTCTCGGTGAGGTTTTTTTTATAGAAATTCGTTTGTATTAAATGGTTTTATAATTTTCTGATGAAATTTTCATTTGATTAAGCTCTTTAAGGGCTCCAAAATTCGATATTAATTAATAGGATCTTTAAAAAAATATTTTCATTTAAAATAAGCTGTTTAATATTCCGAAAATTTTAAATAATACCTAACAAGAAACACTAATTATATATTCAAGTTTTCCACTCGATTTTCGCTATGAAAAAAAAACACTCCAAACACCTATTTATAAATTATCGAGTTTTCGTTTCATCGAATCGTATTTTTGTACAATATTCATTCCCGCTCATCGGCTCCGATCGCCCGATCTTAATTTTCTATTTCACCGAACGTGTACGACTACATATTTAAACGATCCGATCGATCCCGTCCGATTTCAATAATAAACGTTAAAACAGTCCGCCGAAGGCCTCTAACAATCGATACGCGCCCATTTAATATTCCACGGCGTGCCATCGGAGCGCGAACGTACCCGCTCAGCCGTGAAAATAATGACGTGTGTATGGCGCGATGACGAAAAACGAAAGACGTCCCGAAAATCGATGGCCGTAAATCAAAATTTAATCGAAAGGCTCTATAATTTCGCGCGCTTTTCGAGTTTATCGCCGGGAGCGCGTAACGCGCCGTTAAATTTTACGCGGCCCTTCGCAGCGACAATGATGCGTTGTAATGATGCCGTTTTTCGTTATTGTTTATTTATCGTTTTGTATTTGGATGTTAAGGGGAGGTGTTTTTTTTTATTCGCGTGTGTTGTCGTTTCGGGTTTTAATTGAATTTCCGTGCGTTTTACGTGCTCCAATTAAAATTGTGATTGTGCTTTTTTTTTTCGGTTTTATTTTTTAGGAAGTTTTAGCGATCGAATGTTCGATGTTGTTATTTTTGGGATGTTTATTTCACTCGACCGAAATTTGATATTTTGTTTCGTTAATATCGTTTTTTAGTGAAATCTATTTTTCGCTTTTGTGCATGTGTTGTTTTATGGATGTAATCGTTTGTGTCATTATGAACGGGTCATTATTTATTTAGTATTGTTTCATGACATATAGTTAAAATAAAGTACTCGCTTTTTTAATGCAATATTTGCTATCTTTAAATATACGTAACGTCATATTTACCGCTATATCAATTTAGCAGTTAATGTCCGCTTGTACGTTATTCGAGTTCATTCACACAGAGTACATAATGTTCTTACATTTAAAACATGAAATTTACCAAAAGAATTTTAAATAATTTTTATCGATGCACGATCTCAGGTTAATGAACTTTAATAAATCTATTTCTATTAGAATTATTTTATTATATTTTTTGCTGCTGTAAGAATATATTATTCGCCATTCTGTATTCGTGTCAAAACGTCGAAACAACTTTTTTTTTATTCACGATACGTGATATGCGAATATTCTTTTAGTCACTTTGCACTCTAATATGAAAATTTGTATTACTAACTGCATCATCGTCATCAACACCTTTGTAGCAAGTCCATGTGACCTATTTTTCTCAATTAATTCGAGCGACGCGCATTTCTTTCAACATTCGTTTATTTTTTCCCCAACCGAGATCGATTTTCATTAAATTTATACCGTGTTTGCGCCGAAGTCGGCCATCTGCGGTTAATCCCGAAGGATTACCGATTCGGGACTCCGTACATTATTTCAGCTTTAACAAGGACGCGCGCGATATATCATCGGACAACTGGCGTTTCGCTTTCACACCACGCAAATACGCTCGTCGTAAATTATTACATACGATTGCCATTATTGCCGTCCTCGCTGATCGTGTTAATTGGTGCATTTTTGTGTGTGCACTCTGTAGTGCGAATTAATCGCGAGTGCAATCCGCCGCGCGATAATCGGATCGTTTGGACAGTGAATAATTTTGTGATTGGTCGAAATTTGGTATTTGTGATTAGTTTGGGTCCGATTGTGTGGTTTAAATTTATATGGTTTGTTTCAAATATATTTTCCTATTGATTATGTGTTGAATAATATAAAAAGAATATGAAAATTTTTCTCTTTAACATCGAAAAATGTAGATCGCTTTGACGTAAGATTTTCATATTTTATTCATTTTGATTTTGGAAATATCGTTTCCATCTTTATAATGTTGTTTGTCACGCTCGATTTTCAAGTTGCGGATTATCAACGTTTTTATTTCCATATGTGCTTCAGATGAAATTTCAGACGCGCTTATGTGCGTTTCCCTAAGAAATGGGTCGGAAAAGCTTATGGAGCGTTTTGAAAATGCTAAGTATTTCGTATATATAATCAGCTTTCAGGCGTCTGTAAAAGGACACCCACGTCGTTTCGTCTGAAAAGACAAATTGTAATATATGAGGAAAGCTATATCGAATTTTTTCCGCTTTCATTATTCAATATGCGACAAATGATGAACGCGTAAATTCTTCGCGAATATTACGGACGCAAATAAGTGCTTGTATTATGTTTTTTTATGTTTGTTTTTGTTGTTGGTTTTTTTCGTTCAATTTAATAAAGTTTTAATCTAAGGTCTGATTAATTTAAGACGTTCGCTCGCTCGTACGAAGTAGGAGAGCAGGTGTCTTTTACGATGCTCTCAAAATCGACCTTTTGTTGCAAAGACGACGTTCAGCTCCTTGATTAAAATTTAGACGTTGATAAATTTACATTTTCCGGATGCTATCATCCTCGATGCATCCGCGATAGAAGCGATCTGATCGACAAATGCTAATCAGAATAATAACGAGACCGTACTCTCATCAATATGCACATGTGTTTTGTATTTGCATGAAAGTGTTTAATCTACGTTGTATATTTTTCTCATTATTGATTTTGATGTGCAAAAAGTTAATTAGAATATTCAAGCAAAAAGAGACAGAATATATTAATTTATTATTAACATTATCGATTTGAGCTTTTATATTGGAAGCGGCCTTTTTTCGGACTTAAGCAACCCTGTCCATTATGTCCATAACCCAGTACGGGTCGGATCGATTTTAAAGCGAACTATGGTAGGGCCATATGGGGTCGATAAATGGCCACGGAGCGGTCATTTGGCTATTTGTGGAAGTTCGTGACGGCGCTTATTATGCGATTATCACCCGCAGCGGTTGGCACTTGTCGTGATCGATGGGCACAGCTCGGCCTGTGGCCGTATCTGACCTATAGAGCGCTTTAGTAAAAAAAAAAAAAAATAATAGTATCGTGTGCGACGTATCTCTTTGTCATTCGAAAGTCGCGAAAAAACCGTTGAAATTCGGCCAAATGTCGTCGTTATTCAAGAAAATTTTGATAAAGCTGTATTACGAGTTCGCTAATCTGTGAAGTTTACAGTTCGCCGAGCAATTGACTTTTAGATTAATTTATTCGAGTGTGAATTGCAGTTGGCTTATTCAGTGTGTCTACGTATCTCGTTAGTGCTGGTTTTCGGATAGCGAAAATCTTGATGCAAATTGTATATTATTTCACCGAAATATAGTCGGGTTTACGCGTATTCAATGTTTCCATTGCAAACATAATTCAATGTTATGCATATGCGTGTATTCATGAGAGCGCGGCCATGTTATGATTGAAATTAGCATTCGCTTACCCGATCACTTAATTGCTCAATAATTGAATAATTGCTCATCAAGGTATAACACGAAGATAAGAAGCGGACAGAAACCGTCAAATAATTAAAAATCGATCGCCCCATTAAATTTAACACGATAGCCGATAATCAGTATTAATTTCATATTGTAAAAGCCGAATTTTCCGCTTTTACGACGCTTCTCCGCAATATACCCATATACAGTATATAACTCGCACTTTTACGTCTTCTTTTCGACCAAAATTTCATATATGTCAGCCAAACGACGCCGATGTCTTATGCATAATTTTATTACGTCGTAATACGGTCATCCGACACCGTTTTATGGCCCTGCGGTCCATAAGAGCCGCCGACACTGTTCACATCCAACGAATGTTCCTACAACGAAAAACTAGCCCATGCGGGCGTTAAGGTCGCCCAAAAGAACCAATAAAAGTCTAAGAACCGATGCGAGGATTCTGCGCTTATACACTTTCCGCGTTTGAAATACAACCGAGGCCCGACAATAAATCGGCATTATTTACGTATACGTCATCCCCAAAATTCCCGAAACTTTTTTTTTCATCTTTTTGGGTCGCGGTGCGCGCGAAAAGCGCACAATATCTCGCGAGAAGCGCACTGTCACATTTACGATGCTTTATGTTAACGGCCGTGTGTATAGTCGCGGAGGATTTTTTTACAGGCGATAAAGTGTGCGTCGTGTGTATGAAATTTTATTTATTCGGTGGATTGATGGCGTTTCGGCCTTTGTGCCTTTTTAGTTTGTGGCGCTAATAATGTTTCGGCGATCAATTCTTGTTTGTTTGATTATGTTTCATAATAATTTCATATCATCGTCGTTATATGCAAAAGGGGCGCTGTAAAAGCCGTTACAATTTTGATTGATGTTTAGATTTTTCATGAGTTTGAGTTGAGCATTGCAATTTGAAAATATTCAGTTCACTTGTCTTACTAACGGCTGTATCATGTGTTGTTTGTCTGATGTTAATTAGAAATTTGAGATTTTGATAAACGATTGAATTATATTATGGTTTGTTTAATTCAATTTCATGTTATAAATCAATTTGTTTGATAAACGTTTAAACATTTTATGAGTAACGCCTCAACTGTGTTTTATAATAAAAAAAAATCATTAAAAAAACCGGGTGTTACGCATTGAATAAAATTTCCTTAATTACACGCTCGCTTCACGTCGCGACCCTCGAAATAATTATTACATCCCATTCGAAATTCATCACCCTCCACAAAACAGCACAAACATATAAAATTTCTATCAACGACACACACGCAAGACCAAAACTCATCCTGAGTTATCGACTCCGCGAAATTCCATCCCTTTTCCCTCGGATTTTTTCCATTTTTTCGATATGAAATTGGCCCCAGACACCGCGCTCGCGCCAAACGGTGAATACGAATGAGAAAACATACCGCGACGCCCTCCCCGCAGCGAAACGCGCCACGGTATGCCACTCCGGCACCCCGATCACGCCCGCCGCGGACAGACTAATGAACCGGCATCTGTCATTCTTCGGGGGTGTGTTGGGCGGCTTATTATTCGTGCGGCGGACCGCAATAATGACCTTTCGTTATCGTCCGTCATCGGTTGGACTTTGGGATTGTTTGGTGGTGTTTTTTTTTTGTAGGGAGTAATCTAATATGTGTCGGGTGGGGTGTCTTTTGTGTTTTATTTAGGTCAATGGGATAGGTTGTTCTGGAGTTAATGTGTTGTTTTTGGATTGAGTTTTTTTTTAATTGTATTATTGTCGAAGTTATAAATCGGAAATTGAACCGACTTCTACTTATAATTAGCTGTTGATTATTTTATGAAATCTAATATCCATTATACATATGATATTTATCTCAATCATACATACTTCAGTTGCATGCTATTACTCATTCGTTTCTTGCTATATTATATAACAAAATCTAATCTATCTGTCCAATTTTGTTTATTTATTCATCTTATTTCTATCGTTTTCTCCCATAATTTATATTGATCATTCATCGTATTTACGGATTGTCGTACTTTTTAGGTCGACGGATCATTTTAAATTTAATTGCGTAGAACGAGTTGAAAATTGTCTATTTGATTTGAAATAATTACATTTTTATAAAAGGGAAATTGAATTTATGTTGTTTGAATAGTTTTAAATTGTTGAATTTGCAAAATCGCAATAAATTCAGCACCTGAATTGAGTTAGTGCGTTTTTATTAGTGTCGCTTAATGCTAATATATAATATAATAGGCGACCGCAATTCGCAAACCGCCCGTTGACTTTTCTCTTTCTCCCGGCACCGTCCCCCGAGAGCAACAACAAACACAATTATCATAGATTCCGTTATTTCGGCGAAAAGGGCGAATTTGCATTTATAACTCAATCCGAAACGACCGAAAACGCAATATCAAGCACCGCTTTCGCGGCGATAACCCGATAGTCAAATATTGATACGGCGCCGTTAAAGCTCAACAAAAATCCTCCTTCATGCGTTCACGCACTATTATCATGCGGCCGGAAGAAAAGGCTAGACCTCCCCTTCTCCATTCGAAAAAGACCACCGCCCTCCCCCATAGCCCACCGCCCACTTACCGCCCACAAACCGCCCCCCGGGCCGGGGACGTGTTCTCAGGGTCGCTTTTCTTTATACTGGCGCGCATATTTACGTAATCTGCTTCTTCGGTGTCGATCGATAGTCTCTCTCTTTCCTCGATGACTCAGAAATGCGCACGAACCATCGACTGCCGAAGCATTATTATTATATTATGTGCGCGTTGTGTGTGTGTTTTGGGCGGCGAATCAACTTTCCGCCGGCCGAGAGACAATGGGCGGGCGTTTTTCGCGGAAAAGTCTCGGCCGGGAAATTCCTCGGCGTGTTTAAGGACGCGTTTCCCGGTTTTATTTCGAATTTATTTATTTGTTTTGCATTGTGTTCGCGTTGACGGTCTCTAAACGCGCACCTGCGATAATGCCGCGCGATATGACTTTGCTCGGGAACGGGATTTTTTTTCGGGGGTCCTAATGCTTTTTCTCTTTTTGTTGTTCTCATTCATGAAATACGGTGTTGTGTGTATTTTTAGAAATACTCGATCCTTACTTCTTTTGTATTATGCACGATATAAACATCGCGAATTTTTTTATTAAAGTTGTGAGTGAAATAGTCGATGGTTGTTTTTTCGAGGGTTTTTATTATTGTTGTTCAAATCGGGTTTTGTTTGTTCTGTTTTGTGTGAAACTTTAGTAAATGCTTAATTTAACTTGATAAAAATAAGCAATATAATCAGTAAAGTGAAACGGTTTTAAGTTTCAGTCTACTGAACATAATTATTAAGAAAACTCAGTATCATATTTCAAAGTTTGAGTTTCAATATGAAAGAAATAAATAAATTTATATCTCTTTACATATAAACTTGTTTCGAACCATTCTCTTTGTGTGCATATTCGAAATAATTCCAATTAAAATATTATATCAAAATTTAAAGACAATATTTCTCTATAAACTTAAACACAACATACTTTAAAAGTTTTCATATACTCAACAAAAAGGATTCATTCGAAATTCATCAAATCCTCCATAAATACTTACACCATAAAACCCGACATCGTTCGCGCGCACTTTCCCAAAACTCGCGACATCATAAACACACATTTTCCAACCAACAACCGTATTCTCCACGAATCGGCGATCGATCATCATCATCCGCACGATCTGCAGACCGTTTCGAGTCCAGATTGCGAAAAGGGTGTCGCTTTTTTTCGCACTGTTGCGGTTTTATCGCCGGGCGATATTTCGATTGGATGTTGCGCAGCGCGACGGCCGTAGGGATGATGCGACATTTTCCGGTGGCAGGATGCCAAAGGGGGCCCCCATCGGGGGGGGGGGACGAGGTCGAGGCGCTCCGCCCCCCACCGATGACCTCTCCGAAGGGGGTCGGAAAATCGAGGGCGGGGACTCTAATCGCGACTTTCGAAGGGGTAAAGGTCAAATTGTGGGATTTTCAGGTTGGAGATGTTCCGTGTTGCGATCCTTTGTTGGTGGTTATTTGATCTTTAATTGTGTTTATGTAATGTTGTTTAGTGCGATTTTTTTTTATCGATCTTTGGGAGATTTGAAATAAGGCTTCGAGGAATATTTTGCTTCTAAATCTAGTAAATTTTATTCTAATGGGATAAAAATATTATAAAATAAATGGAAGAAGGTTGTTTTCTATCGAAAGAAAATACATCATATCAATGTAATAAGTAAATACCCTATCCTCTTTTTACACGGGGATACGTTCCAGAAACTATCGTTTAAATAAAAAACCGCGTAAAAAAAAAAAATGTATGGTGACCATACAAAAATTGGAGATAGGTTCCATCACTATATTTGGATAGGACGTCCATCTAAATGTACTTTTAAAAAAATGTGTAATGTGAAAAATTTTCGTCACGTAAATCATTAAAAAACATCGAAATTTTTTATTTAATAATTATAATTACATACATATAATTATATCAGTATACTGGCCTGCACCGAATCTTACCATTGTGGCACAATAAAATATATTTTTATACCGTGAAAAATCTGTGTAAAAAAAAATAATCGGTTCATCTTCCTTGAATCGTGTAAAAAGAGGATTAGGTACATATTTTTTGACTGTTTAACTCTCTAACATAAAATACGCCCTTTTCGTCCGGACAATCTATTATAATATATGAAGTTTTGATTGTCGTTGCTGAAAGGTAGTAATGTGTTGTGGTTACTTATGCATTTGCTTCGTGTCGAAGCGGGTGCTTTTCAGCGAAATCCGATGTGACAAATTTCATAACACGATTTTCAAATTTGCGCAATTTAAATCGCGCGCGATAAAACGCGATATTTTTCCGCGGAAAAGCCGTCGCCCATAAGCGGACATACCGCGCGACGTACGCACTCCGCCGTCGCTGAAATTTCCCAAAACAAATATTTTTTCGGCCCTCGTATTATTTTCGCCGCGACTGAAAAACGAAACAGACGAAAAATAACGAACGAACGGCATACTAAACAAAACAAAAAAAAAACATACGAAAATCCTTCGCTTATTTTAGCGGTCGTTTTATTATCGCTCGTAACCCGTCACGTTGCCAACAATTTTCGTTTGTGCGGAAACGTAAATGGTGGGTGAGGAAGGGGGTAGGTGCCAAGTTCATTTTCGCGGCCATATGCCAAAAAGGTTCTACATACGTTCGTGCTTTATTTCGCACACATATGGCCGGGGATAGATATGTTCGGTATTATATTGTTACACTTTTTCGCGTGTTGACCCGATTGTCCTCATAGGGAGTACCGCATAGCGATTACGCGATTTACGACCCCCGATTCGCACATGTGTGTAATAATAAAATGCGATAAGTGCGTTTCGAACGTTTTTATTTCGTTGGATTTTTTTTAGTGATGTTCGAATTCGATTATGGCCGGTGCGTTGTAGTTGGGCGAAATTTTCATTTTCGACGGGAATATTAAAAATTTCCAACGAACGCTTTTGAAATTCAAATTTGCAAAGAGGCGCTTGTTGAACTCGTTGCATAAAGTGCTCGAATGCATTTTAAAATTCATTGTGATAAATTTTCCGAATATCATTTCATTTTTGACAAACGTTAATTTTCTGTTATTTTTATTAAAAACATATTTTTTGAATATGAAATATAAAAAAAATCATATCGAATAATTGTTTCGTATTATTTTTTTCACATATAAATTCGAAAATATTTCTTGTGTATGGAAATTCATTTATATGCAATTTATGAAACGTTTTTTTATCGTATCGACAATTGAATTATACGGAATCATTACCATATTTATGCAATCACAAATTGTGCATCAACATTCAGGGAATTATTCAGTATCGACACATAATCGAAAACCGAAAACAGATGTTGCGTCGAGCGAACATTCCGCGGCGACGACTCGATTATTGTCGATCGAAAATTCAACCCCGACATTAATTAGATTATCTCTCGTTGCCACACATCGCGAATTCCCCAACATGCATATCATCACAACACCAAAACCGCAATTCACCTCCGCAAAAAATAATACCCAAAACTCACACCCCCTTCTAATGCTCCTGCGAAGTCGGCGGTAAATAAAATTATTCAAACTTCGCTCCGCTTCCCGCCAAAATACACTGTTGTGAATTCATCAATCGCCTTATTAGATTATCCTCCCCTCGTTCTGCTCGGTGTCTTTTCGGATGGGCCGCGAAGAAGAAAAGCCCGTCCGAGTTTTCCGCTCGGGGTTCGGTTTTCCGACGGCGGCCCCAGGTGCTTCTTTTCCGGGAAACTGTCTGGCTAATGTCCCGGTCGTAAGGTATCGGATAAATTCGCAAAAAAAATTTTTGTTTTATCGGGGCGAATTTACCGTTATGACATGCTCGTTTCGCTAAATCGATTTTATAGCGTATTATTTTGTGGAGATGTATTGTATGCGGAATTTTTCGGATGGAAAAAATGTTTTAAAACGGTAAGGTAATCTGTCGGATTGTGATTGAATTTCGGATCGAAGGTTTATGTGTGATTGATCTGCTTTATGCTAGTTATTCATGGGCCAGATAATATTATAGTTGATTTGATTTTGTAGAATGGGGATACTGTGAGTATTTACTTTGTGTATATCTCAAATCGATCAAACGGTTCCCCTTGTATTCATCCCTCTTCATTTTATCTCCGTTTCTTTTATAGCTGTTGCTTTTCGGTGAGCGTTGTTGATTTGCTAGTTTCAAATTAGATTTCGTCGGGGCGGAGAATAAAGTTTCTCGTTTTTACTCATTTCTGTATCAACTTCCTTTCTTCCCCACGCGCATTCGTATAATTTCGTTACGTACACTGTAACTTGCTGCGTACTTCAAATATATAAAACTCTTGTATTTTTTTCATGACAGTAGCGCAATTATTGTCGTCAATAATCGAAACAGTTTTTGCGTAATGATTGTATTCCGCATCGGTTTGATTTTCTTCGGCTCGAAATTGAGCTTGGATGTTTTCGGAAATTCGAAACGCTGCCTTTGTGCGAACGACACATCAACTTCCCTCTTCGTTTCTTTCCCTTATATATAAAATATCCAGCATGAAAAAATATTGTACGTACGAAAGCTTGTGTACATCGGGATTTCTCTCGTTTAACGATCTTTTTTTTTATGTTTTCATCTTGTCTTTATCTTCACAACGTATCTTATTTCGTCAACTTTGCCATCACGAAATAATGAGAAAATTCAGCCGAAAGGTATTCGAGATTTATATATGTAGGTTCTTGTATAAACAAGAACTAGTTAAAATTGTTTTTATTACATACAGTAAAAAACGTATTTGTGATTGTTTGCATTTGATTCTTCCACCTCAAATGTATTTTTAATTAAATAAATACTCGGTGTATTCATTTCTTATTCAACATAATACAAATACTTTTTCAAGTATGTTATGGAATAATTAAATACACATCTGGCATAATATTTACATATTAGATGAAGTTCGAGTTCAACGCGAGATTTTTCACCGCCGCTCATTTGGTTTAGACATCACAAAACACAAAGTGAACGTTCTCGTTCAATAATTCAACGACGTTCTGGCGAATTCGGTAATGTTGTATATAACTTAGAATTCTATCGGCATAAAATATGGAGCCGTATCTCGCTCATACACGTTTCGTTGCCGGAGAGACGAGAGCCGCTTTTTACACGTAAGTACGTACATTCGTAATGAAAAATCCCGTAGCACCGACCGAAAGGGAGGAAGGAATCCCTGAATAATATATTCCCTGATCCCCGAAACCTCTATCTCGGCAAATCCGTCAAGGCGAAAGAGAACGGGCCGGATTTATCGCGAAACTTTTTCACGGAGCTTTTCCATACACTTCGTCCACCTCGTTTGCCGTCGCCGGAATGGTAAGCCCCGTCTTCCATTCGCTCTTGTCCAATTCTCTTAGCGGTATCGGCCCAGATTGACCCGGGACCGCCTAAACGAGAGTCAACAACCCCCTCGCCGTAGGGCGGCGGGTGGGTGGGCGGGGTGTTTCGCAAAATGATGTTTGCCCGAGGAAACTCGTGATAGGTTGTACTTCGGGCTGATGGCCGCCCTCCGAGCCCCGGCTGCGTCTTCGCAATTTGGTCATTTACATTTTCCATTTCGTTGGGGAAACACGAAAGTGTGTAGCGACGTTTTAATTGGGGGTGCGGACTTGTCGTTCGCGATGTTAATCGATTCGGTTCGCTTTTTTATCGTGTCGGAATTAGGCGTGTTTATTTTGTAGATGGCGTCGATTATTCTTTTAAAGAGTGACGTTTATTAAACGCTGTCAAATTTTCGATACGATCGGGAGTGATTGATTTTAATCGAATCGGTGCGTTTTGATACAAGAGGCAATCGTAAATCATATTAAATATGAATTATTCGAGACGGTCGTATCAATTCGGAATAAAGGCAAAACGTATAGATTTTGATCAAATTGAAAAATAAATCAAACTCCACGATGAACAGAGCGATACGAAATGCAGTACAAAATTAATTTCGCTTTTTCATTTTATATTGAAAAGATCAATATTCGCACCGCTTCGCTGAAATTTTTCATGAATTCCGTATTATGTCTAGAGCTCAATAGGAATAAAAAATTCAGCGTGACAATTTTAATAATGAATTGAACCGGCTTTCATCATTAAACAATTCATAGAAATGCAAATAAAATGGCTTTTAATTCCAGTACATCGTTTAATTTATTCACGCCCGCTTTGATCCGAATACGCCGCGGCGACCTTACACTTCAGCCGCACACCCAAGTTTCACTGTGTCGAATTAATTTATAGTTTCGCACGTGACCCCATTTCGTCCAATTAAACCCTAAAAACGTTAATTAACATTAAGAAAACATCGACGCGGCGAAGAAGCCCGGGTCCACACGCCCAAAGGAATCTTTTATGAGGCGGGTGGGCGGAAAGCCCGCCCGCTTCCCTCCCCCAGCACTTAGACCGCCGTCATTCCGTCCAAGTCCTTCGTCCCTTTTTCCGAACGGACAAGATTCTACGAAAAGGGAGACGAAAGAATGGAGCCGATGGGGTTCCCTCGCTCCGTGCTCCGCCCACTGTTTCCTTGTCGTATGACTCATAGCAGCAATTACTTTGCGCCTTCGTGGATCTGGAACAAGAAAGTCTCTCCGTGTCCGTATGACGTGTAAAAGCATGCGGCGCATATATGGTCTCTATTCCGAGATTGCTCGGTGCTTGCGAAGTTGTTCGTGTGTGTCTTGTGATGCATTACCATATCTGAAATCTCATCGTGTCGTAGTAGTTTATGAGTCTGCTTGAAACGTGGAGGTATTGTGCGCTGAATATGGTTGGGAATATTGAAAAATTGTGGTGGAAGCTTTTTGTTTGATGTTCGATGCGGGTATTGGTCTGTAGTTATAATAAACGGTAACTTCATTATACGTGCCGTTTCAATTATGCGCTTTATCGATAAATCTACTAAAAGCAAAATAAACTTGAAAGTGGTAACAGTAATTCGATTTTCATGCTCGTATATAAACTGCATTGAAGTTGATTTTCCGATCCGCGTTCTACAAATATTTATATTACTTTGTTTAGTTTTCTCGTCGTTTCCTATTAGTTGATAAGGTTTAAAATTTTACTACATTGAATCGTCAAAACAAACGTATATTCGCTATTTTACGAAGTATAGAAAAGTTTTCCATTTATTCAATTTGTATCGTATATATTGGATTCTTTTATTCGAAAAGTCAATAGATTATCTACGTCGAACCTTAATTGGTTTTCGCTAATCACAACAGTTAAGCGACACGGCGCAGTCGATAAAATATAATTAACCAATTGGAGAGTTAAAATTCTCGTATTTTCATACGATAAAAAATAAAAATAAAAATTTTAATGGTATTGAAAAAGCCTTTTCATGCAGTGGACGTTTCA
Organism: Hydropsyche tenuis; assembly: GCA_009617725.1. Classification (NCBI taxonomy): domain Eukaryota; kingdom Metazoa; phylum Arthropoda; class Insecta; order Trichoptera; family Hydropsychidae; genus Hydropsyche; species Hydropsyche tenuis. The sequence goes on from VTON01000040.1 coordinate 1,261,442, forward strand.
TAAACTGCATATGACGATAATTGAAAAGCTCGATCCATCAAACCCCTATCATAATGAACACCAATCCAGACGTACACAAAAACCACATACGCTCCGCGTATTTTCATAACAACCGATCGCTAATTCGCCCGCGAATATTCGTCATCCACCGAATCGTGTGCACATTAAATTCCGATACATTCGGCACATACACACATACCACATTCCAGCCACTTTGTACGTGCTCGCGATCGGCGAGTGTATAAATCACTTTTATCGCACATGTGCACACACACCGGATGAAATAGTGGCTTTCCGTTGCACGCGGATGCACAAGTCATATGCGCAAATGGACATTCGATTATCTGCGGCCGACGCGTTCGCTCTCACGTTTTATTGTTTGCGGATTTCAGCTGAAGACTGACGATGTAGAAACGTGGAAGTTTCAGTTTTCCGGGGCCTTTTTAATGTTAGTGTGCGGTGTTGCAAGTCCGGACGTCGACTCTGGTCGTGTTGTTTAGTTGCGTTCACAATTTACACCTTCTATTTGTGCTGGGCGACGTTGACTTATTGCTCTGCGGTGTGTGTTTGGTCTTTGTTGTGAATGCGGTTTAAGTCACTAATTCGAAGTAAATGCTGGTTTTAGTATATAGTAGTGTTTGTCGTTGGGAATATCTGCATTTCGATCTCGGTCGAGGAAAAGTTTCATAAATATTCACATGTTCTACACGTGTGGATTTGAAAAATGTGTAGTACACAATTTTCACGATGTCGGGCACACATGTGCATCGCTTTCGCCGGTATGTAAATATCTTGAAATTTTCTTTTCTGCCTTTTCACGAACGTTCGTTGTTCCAGCGTGCAGTTCATTTTGTGCACGATACCGCTGACGGTGACAGTGGTTGTTTTTTTCTTCTTTCTGCTATCTACTATCTAGCTGCGGTCTCGTTTCGTTATTTTTTTTCGTTATTGTTCGAACACAATGGCGTCACGCTTGAAGAGTTAGATGTGCACGTGTTTATACGTGCCGTGCTCGAGATTGAACAATAACTAGACGAAGATACGAATGTGCTTTCGCCTCAGATTGAAACTGGAAATTTTAAAAATCGAGATTGCTCAGTGTCTCCCATTGTTTCATTCGCGATAGTAAATTTCATAAATGAATTGCTTTCGCGTAGCTTTATCTCCGACTGTAAACATATCTTTTATATTGTTTTTCTCCGATATAAACATATACAACATACATTTATTATTCAAAACCGATACGAGAAAAGCGCATTTGCACAATAACCCACCCAAAATATATTCGATTGCATCCAAAACAAAAGTCCGATCATCTTATGCGAAAGCCATAACCGAATGGGCGTTCCGCTTCTTCTCAACATTAAATTTACGCGGCACAGTCGCGTACGCAAACACTTAATCGGCATCTCGGATTACTCGCCGGGGAGCAAGAAAGGGAGGGACCGTCCGCTAACGAACCCCCATTGTTTCGTCTGGCAAGTTGTAAGGAATGTCTGGTGCCCCATGGACTCGGCAGGGGCCAGGAGTCGTGCAGGCGGCTCGTTAGCGAGATAAACTGCACCCGAGAACGGGCAAACTTTCTCCCCGAGAGCAAACATGTACGTAGCACTCGCGAGGAGTGCTGAATCAAAACGCGCAGCCGTTTGGACATTTGTGTGTTTAGTTATTCATAGTTTCTTGAATATGGAATGCGAAATGCCGTTTGAGATGTTCAATTGCGATATTGAGTGTGCATTGTGATTGGCTTCGTTGGTGGTTTTGATTGTTCGATTTGAATAGTTGATAAAAGTGATTAAATTTTAGATTGATCAATAGATGCATTTTTAATGATGGATAATTTTAGTAATTTTAGTCTTTATTAACTAGAAAAAATCTCAATATTTTTTCAACATCTGAAACCATAAATACGTTCTGCGATGAACCGCGTGAAAAAACTATGAACCATAAAAAAATATGAGATTGGTTCCAGAGTAAAACCGCGTAAATAGAAACTTTAAATTCATATTAAATAGGAATATTGGTTAAGGAAAATCCACGTAAAAAGTGTTTAAAATATATTTGAAAAATGAAAAAAGTGTTCATATGAGGATTTATTTAAAAAAAATAATATTCATTCATTCTCATTTTCGCTTTTGTCTTCTAAATCCCAAAACAACTTTTTTTTCTATTACGCTGCTCGAAATAACTTTCAACCCCATCACTTGAAATAATTTTTTTACATTTTGAGGAAAACATTTCGTTTGGTCATGAGTAATTTTTTATTAAGGAATTTCGTGATCGATGAATGTTTTTTTCCGATTTACGCGGTACCTGGTTTACACGATTTCACTTTAACGCGGTCAAGCAAACAATATATTTTTATTAATGAATTAATTACGATATTGCATAATTCCATCTATTCAATTAAATAAAATTTATTTGGTAATATAAAAATAACCCGACCGTTATTTTTATCTTACTAAATAATTTTGGATTGCTTACAAAAAGTAGAAAAAGTGTCATCTGTCAAGCTTATAAAATGAGATTTTATTTCGTTTTTTATTTAATTTAATTATATTTTAATCTTATTTTAATCTAACTTTATTTTTTTTTAGACTTTTTTTACACGATTTCCTGACTCAATCTTCCTATTTAGTTATAGACTTCATGTTTCAATTTACGCGATTTCATCCCTGGAACCTATCTCATTTTTTGTATGGGTACATACACTTTTCTCGCGATTTAAATTCACGCAGGTTTTCACAGAACGTATCTATCGCATAAATCGGGGGATACTTGTACTTTATTATGTGAAAACGCAGTTGTTTTTCCCCAAATAGATTCGATTGCTACTTTCGGTATTGCGCACTCGTTAACGTTACATGTCCCACGATCCGGTAGGATGTGTTCGCCCGAGTCCAACTTGGTCCTCGACCAAGCAGGAAGAGATCGCCAATAAATTAGAGAGAATCATGCGCGAACAAATTGAATGGGCTCGCCACCTAGCTAAGTGCCGTGCCCACCTATTCGCCCCGTTGTAATTGGGCCGGCTTCGGTTGCGAGTAGACGACCGACCGTTCAACGCCTGTAATTTACGATTACGATTAATAACAATGGTCGAAATTGTTTTCGGCCCTCTCCCTCTATCCCGCAGCGCTCCAGATAATAAGGGATTTTGATATACGCGCTTTGTCGGATGTGCGCGTAGATCATAGTTCGGGCTTTACGCACAATGACGTTCCGAAATGTATATAGTGTGATATACAGTTTTATATTGAAACAGATGCTCCGAAAACTATCGTACGATTCACCAGGATTCGAATCCCGGCAAATGCGCGTTGTGTCCTTATCTAAAACGTGCGAAAATCTCAAACGATGACTATTCCTTTTTTATCCCTATTCGTTAAAGGGGGGGGCACGTCGATTCGATCGCGTTTCACTTATTCGCTCGTTCTGCAAGGAGAGTAGACGGCTGTTCACTATGTGCCCTTGTTATTAGATCACCCGTACCCAGAATCGTGTCCCGCTCTCTTTTCCCTTCTCAAATGCAATCACCATCGTGTGCTACCCCGCGAGATGTGCTTTCAGTCCCTCGTTTCGTATCGATTCAACAGTTTTCCTCTCGGGCGGGATTTCGTCTGAAAAAGAGGCTGTAATGCGAGACGAGAGGACTCTTTACGCCGAAAGCTATCCGAGACGCATTCGTACGGCGTCACTCTCGCGAAATAACCTAATCCTGGCAATCTAGGTGGACGAGAATTATTTTCCATTTAAGGAGGCTACGTACGATTTTCCCCTCGAGAGTAAAAATGGATTTTGTACGCTCGAAATCGCTTTCGAACGATGTTTGGATTGTGTGCGCGGTTAACTTTTTCGTAAGTGAGTTTCATACGGTAGATTGAATTGATCCGCTTTTTATATCGATGCGATGGGGAAACAATAAATTAATTTGTTATTAAACTATAAGTTCAGAGAACTAAAATATATTAATAAAAAATAAAAAAATTACTGTAATCGCCGTTGTATACAGTCATCAATTTCAATGAAAATATTAATTTCGTTAAATAATTATGAGTTAAAATCAATTTTCTCGTATACATTGAAGACATGATCTAACTGAAGCAATTTAATTATTTAATAGCCTTTCGATCACGTTTTATGTTGTGTGTCAAATTGAATTTAATCGATATCTTAAATATTCGACGGCGGGGTCGTAAATGAGTCTGCGTTGTTCTTATTAAAATTACATAATGAAGTACCTCGCTATAAATCACGCCGGAACAATGATTATTCACTTCGAACCCCCCTCTACTTATTCAACGTGATTTCTTTACACAATTAACAAAGAAGCGAATACAATTTATTACGTTGTTGTTTTCCTTATAAGCGGTTTTTCTTTTCATGGCTTCTTTTATGATTATTTTTTTTCATTTTCGTCCCACCTTTCACCGGCCCAAAACTAATGGCTCGTAATTTCGGTAAGCCGCCTGTTCTCGCTCTGGCCTAGCGAAGATACGGCGTTTCCCTTTTCTCATTAACAAAAGCATCTATTTTCCCTCACACACACACACAAACATGACACAAAAATATAAATTTACATAATCTCAATACGTTCTATTTTTAAAGCGTCTATCCATAATGAAATTCTGACACGGGCTCTGTTCGGTTTTCCACGATAAAATTCTAAAATTTTCGAACCAGCCTCGGGGAGAAATAGCCCCCATTGTATTCGTGTCGATTCTTAAGGATCTCTGGGGCTCCCAGAGGCACACCACCACCATCATTCCATGGTTGTAAATTAAAGTGGGCGCTCTCACGTACGAGGATCGTGCCCCACTATCGGCGCACGCACCCCGAATAACTCTGGGAGAAATTGCGCAGACGACTGTGTCGTGGACTCTCACACTCGCCGAGGAAATATAAGAAAAAACGTGCGTGTATCCGTGGATTTTATCCGCTCTTTTTTTTGAAGAAGGCGAAAGTCTTTCTTTGTTTCTTTCTTTGGTGCGTGATCGTTTAAAGCGGTCCGCTCTTTGGGCCTTTGACGCGAATAAACAAAGACGCTGCAACGTGATTGCAATTTTGAGTTTTTTTTTTCAGGGGTATTTGTAGGTTTTTTGATAGTGTGGTGGTTTTTTTTTTTTATTGAAAAGTGCGCGGTTTCGCTTCGAACGATTTTGAGATCTCTGTGCGGCTTATGCGCGGATTTATTCATGCATGTTTCTAAAATAGGATCGCTTTGTTCGGCGTGCAAGCCTTGGCAAATGTCAAATGTTAAACCGCGTGAGTTTCGCGTAACACTGTACTAACGTTAATGGTTAACGCTAACTCGATAGTAATTTATCAGAACGACGCGATTTTCAGATGCAGAGTTGGTAAACTTGCAAGCTTTCTCTCTAATCGCGAATTAATTTATTGTTTAATTAATTAGACGACTTTACTTGCGAACTTGTTTGTCCCCAGAGTATAATGGTGATTAATTAATTTTATTTTCTTGTTTCAGGTAATTACTTGCTTTTCACCATCACGCACAATTGTGGCTATGTCATAGGTCATTTTCTTGTTCGGATTGGACAATACTGTGACAGATAATTACGGTGAGAATTTTTATCCATCATATTATATTTCGAACGATGATCGAACGAACATTAACATTCGTCCAATACATAAATTTTCAATTTAATATCCCATAGAAACTCTATATTTTCAAAATTGAAAAAGTAAAATCAACCCACTAATGAAATGTAACAGATACTCGTATGAAACCGCACACCGACGCAAGTCATTTTCGCCTTAATTATCCCGAAAACGATTTTTTTTTTTCTAGCGCCGAAATAGTTGAACGTCAACCGTATTGTTTCTCAGTCGGACAGCCTAGTAATTGGGATTCCTCGTTATTATATCTCCAGCCTTCTGGCTCGGTTTTCCTATGACGTCACTTCCTCAAGCTGGTTTCCCTCGTTCCCCGGCCGACCTCGTCTGTCGGAGACGACAAAGTCGTCTGTTTTATCGTCCAATTCCATTCTTAGCAGCGAGCAGGAGGAGCGTGGACGGGTTGCCACCGCTTTTGACTCCCTAATAACTCGGCTCCGCTTACGAATGTACCCATTTCCCTTATAACTCCGTTTAACTCATTCCGTTCCGTTGACGCCATTACTCTTCATAATCGCGAACGCGACCGTGCATATAGGGGACATTATCATAACCCGGAGAAAAATTCTCAATTTTGTCTTAATTCGGGGCAATAATGACTGTTTTGATGATTTTTATTGCGTACGTGACGTCTGTAATGTACTAATTTGCGCGGTAAATAGGTTTATAATGGACGTAATAAAATCTTTCGTTAGTCCAAATATTTACATCATCATTTAGTCTGTTTTTTCGAGAGGATTAAAAACGTCTATTTCGCGAATTCAATATTTATTACGTAAAATTCATCAAATTGCAAAATCCAGAAATATCTTTTGGCATACGTAATCTAAGCTTATAAAAGCGTTTGAGATATGTGACCGATCCATCATTTATTTTTAAAGCGATGTTTTTTTTTCGATGTTTTCTCAACAAATTTCTAAATTTATGTGTAGGTTATCTTTGTATAATTTATAATTTGGTAATATATTATCACAATTACGAAACGGCGAAGCTCCACATGGTTCATTCGAATGTAAAATACGATTTCCGCGAAAAAAAACACACACACCCCGCGTTGTCTTAACGCCGGTGTTCCATTTTATTTATGCGCATCAAAAGGTAATATTTTTTATGTCAAGACGCATTTTTGAAAGATCCACTCTACACGCGGAAAAACGCAAACACACGCACGCACGAAATTGTATAAAATCCCGCGGCGGTTTTCCACCACTTTTCTCGTACGCAAGAAATCTAGTAACCCCGCGGAGAACACGTCCGGAAAGAGACCATTAGTCAAGCTTATTTCAGGTAAGTCCCTGGAATTGAAACCTCCTATATTATTTATATAGGAGGATTATGCGGCTACCTTCGAGGCGGGTCCGTGTGCGCATCAGACCTTAAATTTTGGCGAAATCATCCCGGGGCTCGTCTTCATCTTTTGTACGACGCTACCTTTTCGGTTTAACGTGGAACCACTTCAATCTGTCAAAATAATTGAGCGACGTCTCCTCGGCGGTCGGAAAATGAAAACAAATTTGTAGTTTCGCATCGGTCGTTCGTTGCGGTCGGGTGTCGATTTCGTATTGTGTTGGAATGACGGTCGATTTGTGTGCGCCGTTATTGCGATCGTTCTAGATGTATTGTGTGGACGTAATGAATGGTTTTTTTTTTCGATTTGTATCTGGAAAAAAAATCTATTTTTAATGATCGAGTTGAAGTTTTTCGTCGTATTGGAAAATTCGATGGTATTAGTTTTATATAATATATTATTTACTTCGTTGATTTCAAACGAAGATATTTCTATTCAATTTTATTATTTATTTGCTCGAATAGGACATATCTAAAAGAAAATTCATCATAAAAGTTTTTCTTCTTTCATCTCGGCGTCTCGTAGTTCTTTTGCAAATTGCTTTATATCAAATCACGAATGGCTTCATTAAACTCTCCCATGGGAGCCGCGTTCCGTTGTAAATTGGCTTCTAAACAAACATTCCAACTATCTTCATTTTTTAACTCCATCCACTCGACCTGAAAAAAATACAGATCATTTTCGAACCGGGTGGCCACTCATCGCAGCAAGCTTTGCGTCATCGCTCTTCTCATACATAGAGATAAATTAGTCTCATTTGCGATAATATATCGGCGGTGTAACGTAATAGATATCAGATATTTATCGCGTTCTGCCGTTTTACATCCATTAGCGTCGCTAAGTGCCGCTGAACTGCGATGCGAAGACGCTCCTCGGCGCGGCAATTTCCTGACAATAACCCTTTCTCGTTACGATGATGATGGAGACACTCCGTTTTATGGTACGGCCATCAGGAGAAGGACTCGTCAGAAGAACTCCGCTTATATTCCCACGTGTCGCCGACCTCGGATCTGGTGCAGATTTGACGATTTCGACTTCCGGAACGAAGCCCGTACCTCCGTTATGGCGGTTTTTTTTTTAATAATTCGATACTGCCATGTGTAGTGTTGGCTCGGTCGTTATGGGCTTTTTGTTGAGGTATCATGTTTGGGTAAATATTTTTTGTTGTCGCATACGCGCGTGTGTGTATGAAAAGGGTGTTTAATATTGAAATGCGTATGAAAATCGATACAAGGTCTTTTCGAGTGCGGAACGAGCTTTTTGCGCGTTAACTTTGATGGTGGATGTTTTTTTTTTTTTTTGGAAAATTCTGTAAATTTTTTATGTAGGAAACGTTTCCATGAACCATATTTTCGTGTCGTTTGTAAATTTAGAATTTTTATGTCCACCCTAATTATGTATTCACATGGTAGAATGTTTCATTGTGATATGAATTTTATACTACGCATTATTTTTGTATTTGTAACATTTTTTTAGTTTCATTACGTGAATTCAATAAAAATTGAACATTTTCAATTCGAAAATAGAAAAGTTAGTTAAAACTTTTTTACAGTTATGAAATAAAATTTATCATACATAGAAACTAACACGATTTCGATCGATTCTACAAACTTTCACCCCGAACCCATTCCGGTTAGAAACTTGAAGTGCTTTTCAGGACTCGGCATCATTTCGCACTGTCTATCACTATGGGGTTGTTTCCATCGATATCGATTACTTATTAGACCCGCAGATAAGTCCAGAATATTGAGATCGAACGTCAGAAACGTCGGCTGCAGAGCCCTTTGATCGGGTTTTACGACTCAGCGTATATCCGCTCGTAACGCGGTCTAGATATAATATATATCCATATACGTCACACGATAAACTCGTGTCCGGGAGATTTTCGCGCAAAACGTCGTAATTATACGGCCGATAATGCTCGCCTCATAAATTCGGTTCGAAGTTAATTTTGCAGAATGTACATATAAAACATATCGCGGTGTTTTATTCCGGCGTCGATTAATCCTGGCCACGAATAAAAGGCGGTCGCGCATTCAATGTTATTGCCAGTCAGCCAGAATCTGTTCGGATACAATGGAGCGGAGGATAACTATCCCTAATGGAGCTTTACTTTATCAATTAAGTAGCGTATACACGCATCATCCATTACCAGCCGATACGCGGGGGTGTTTGCGTGTTTTGACTGACGTCTGTGGAAGGTGCTGATGCGATTGCCTGGTTCTTGTTAATTTCGGGAACGTATATAGGTCGTTAGGTGAAAAATTGAGATGTATTATGCATAGGGGTGTTTTCGGTGTTTATAATATAAATCGGAAAATGCGGGAAATGGACAAACTTTCGTCACACTCTGAGCCGAGGACGTTTTTGCTTCGGCCGTCGGCGTTTCCATTTTTGAGTCGGAAAATCTCTCTTAATCAAATGCAGGTCAGTTTTTGCTGCGAGGGATTTACCCAAATCAACCCGCCGTCATGTGTTTTAACAACTCATCCACCCTCTTCATTCATACTTGTCGTGACGTGCTCGTCTACTCTGGTATTTTCCCTCGCGGTGTGGAACAGTACTTTTGCAACTATCTCGTGCTCGAATATACAATACAGTGTACTATATCGAATTATAAACGTTACTGTACTTTCCTGACGAATCTAGAATAATATACGCAAAACGCACGAGAGTTTAATCTTATAAATTAAATCGAATTTCGACTATTTCAAGTGAATTCATGTGCTGTATACTAATTATTCATGTCTATAACCGATTCAGTTAAAATATTTGTTTCCATCAATTAGCAATGTTTAAGATTGCACGGTTAATATATGAGTAGTTTATCTGTTTTGAAGGAAGGGATGGTTTTAGTGTACATCTTCAAGTTTACCTTCCCCAAATTTCTAATGACATCGAAATTCCACGTTATGTAGATCGCATATCAAAACTATCAAGCTCGTTAAGTATACGAAATATTCGACAGTCGAGAGCCGCATATATTTTACCGTCGGTACGTTCGCATGTAATGTATAAATTGTGATGTACGCAGTACAGCCTTCTGCAATATGAATAATTTCCGAGAAATGCGCATGCGTCGGTCGCAACTCGTCGCAAGTTGGTCCAAAGACGAGGGTCTTTATGTTTCTGAGCGCGAAAACTTGGTCTCGAATTTACATGATGAGAGTTTTCTTCGAGTTCCTGAATTTTCCCACGTTGACTTCCACGTTGCGTCGTTGTTATCCCGCTTGCTGCGTGACTGTTCCCGTTCTGTGTGCTCCCACCTTTGCTCTTTGTTATGTACGTTTTTCATTTTATTTTCTGTTGGGTGTTTGAGTTGTTTTTTTCTGTTTGAACTTTCGAATTAAATTCGTATTGAATCGTTTTATTAGCGCATACGTATTATTAGCAGATTTTATGCATGAAATCTAAATGTTACGAAGTGAAATTTTAAACTTTATCAACGTGTCAAATTTTTAATTATACTTATTTAATTTCTGTGCTATTTATTATTTTCTATGTAATTTAATTGAGTTGGACGTGTTAAAATCTGAAATTGCATGCTGAAAAAAGCCGTTTATTATTAGGAAACATGCAATTTTGAATAAAGTTGACTTTTCCATTGTTCTTTTTTTGCGGTTTACACATTAAAGTTATATATTTTCTATTAAAATGATTATTTCTAAATCTGAACAATGAATAGAAAATTTTCCAGCGATCGTCAATATTCATAAAACGTCACATTACATAACACGTATTTGATATTAAGTTCGTACTTGAATTAGAACTTGGTTTAGTAGATCAAGGCCTTACATCGTCAAGACCAACTTATTGATTTATTTCCGCTTCGTGCATAAATTATGAAAGCCTTTATCGTCAAAAGCGATTGCGAGTCCGAGCTCCTTCCACGAAATCGACGTTTTCAATCGAAAATTCAAAAGAACGAATTTGAAATATCGCAAAAAAATGTATTTCCAAAAAAAAATCGAATTCGCTTTTATGTTCGAAATTTTCATTTCGCAAAGTCGCCGTTTCATGGGTTATAAATTAAAAACAGTATTTCATTCTGAACGATTTCCAGCTGATTGCTTCGGAACCGTTGATTCCCGTGAATTATTCAAGTAATGTTCACAAAAGCTTCTCTCCGTGCTTTTTTTTCGCCCGGCCGTTTCCACTCGCGCAATTCGCAAGTCTTCTTCTGTGTCGGCCCGAAATTGATCATTCTTGCATGACAATTCGATTATTCGGCCATCTCAGATGAGTTTCCAGCCTCGCGGATCGACTATTTGTTATATCGTAACGTTTCTGAGGAGTGTTCGACATAATTATAGTCGTTTTAGTGCGTTGTGGAGGGCTGTTTGGTCGGAGTGGGGCGGTGTTGTTCTAGAAATAGGGCAAATCGATAATGAGCTTGTTGTATTATGAAATTTGAAGCTCTATAGTGAATATTTTTAACCGCTTTGTTGTACGAAAGTGGTTTTTTAAAAATTTGTCGAGAGTTTTCCGTTTACAGATCCAATTGAGAGATTTCTCGGTTTCATTATGCGATATCGTTCGCGGCATTGAAAAAATAAGATGATAAATGAGGCGAGATGCGCAAACTTTTTGTTTATACATGAATTATTTCGAAATATAATATGCGCAAAATTTTTCTAAGAACTCGCCCAGTTAAACTTATTTTTTTTCGTATTCGATCGTTATATCTACGCGTACGTACAGCGCTAGAGGAAACGTAACAAAGTACGTATTTTATGGAATTCTATGAACGTATATAATCTAAATTGATCTCGCGAAAGTTCATCTCTTCACTGTTATCTCGGGGAAACTTGAAATATTTTATATATTCAGCTTTTTCCGTCTTTTTATGTTTCTCATTCCGTCCCGCCGGCGCTATCTGCCCCGACCGCAATTGTTGATAGTAATCGGCAACTATTTAAGCAATCCCATTTCCTCCCGGCGACGTTCCCGTTGCGAAACTCGCCTGTTCCAGATCGCACAATAAAATTTCGAAACGATAAATCTGCACTGGCGTTAATTTGAATATCGACCGCGAGCTTTCGGCCCTAGAAAACAATTTTCGTATTGATTTCCCGCGCGCGCGTCAAACGTTTCAATAATATGGCGAAATTCACTCCGACGCCGTCGAAGTTGGCGTCGTAAAATTCGTTCGAGTTTCAATTAGGCGGGCGTTTAACTTGTAATATGATTTGCGAACGGCTTTGATAATATCCCACCGTAGCCACCACCCCCTCCTTCTTTGGTTCGATTTTCTTTTTCGCTTTGTCGGTTGTGTAGGGTCGATCTCGCGAGAATTCTCGACGGGAATTTCTCGCGAGATTGGTGTGCAGAGGTGCGTGATGGTTTTTCGAAGGGAATTTTTTCGATTTGTTTATTTTTCGATCGGTTTTCGATGATTTGTTGAATTAATGATTGTCGAAATGTGAAAAAGTTGGTAATATTATAAACCCTTTTACTGCCATTTGCGAAATGTTCGATCTTTACCTGTACGTCAGTAATTGTTGAAAAAGTCAAAACCATCGATTTTTTCATATTTAAATTTGTTCGTCTATAAATCCCACTAGTATAATTAAATTGAGACGAAATCGTTTGTACGATTTTGAGATATATTTACGACTCACAGGTGAGTCTTTGACGTATATAGCGAATCGATGCGTGACTCACCGGTGAGTCGTTGGCGTACAAAGGTTTAAAATTTTCAGTATATGCAATGTATTTTAGTTAAACCTTTGAGCTTAAACAATAGTTATTATTATATTATATGATGAAGATTTATTTTCGGATAACATTTGATATTTGCGCTGTACTGGATATACATAATAGCATGTTCAAAATCTCTGAACATTATTTTGAGATTTTCATAACCTTGTGCTTACTTATTTTTGTATATTATTTTTTTATTATACATTAAAGGTCATACAAACTTATCCGTTCTTGATGTATAAAAAACATATAAATAAATTTTATATAAACGAAAACATGGGTTAATAGAAATGTATTGATAAAAAATATCAAACATTGAAAAGAAAATAAGTCTCGCCGGGAAATCGAACGCGTCCCTAGGGCGTACACTTTTTAACAATTATTGCGGCGGAATGGTGGGTGTCTTCGGACTCGGGGCAATTTGGAATTTTAACAGTGCAGACGGCCTCGGAATACGTAATGACGTGTCTCGGGGCGGGCCGTCTTCCGGAAAAGCCTGGACGTGACGCCATTAAACGGCGTCGTCGACTTCCCGAAAGTCCCTTATTAAAGGACGGCCATTTTATCGGAGGCGTCGCAACGCACTAGCTTTCCACCCGAGTTTTCGCAGTCGTGAAACTTTGACCCCAATTCTGCTTTTTATGTGGTCGGGATTCGAATTTAGTAAGTGATGTGGTTCTGCCTTTTTTTTAAAGTTGCACAAAATTTATCCGATCAACGTTCAGTGTGTTTAGGTCGAAGAAACTTATGCAAAACCATAGGGGTTGCTCGTAAATTCGCCGGCAATCACTCGCATGAACGGTCACGACTTGGCGAACGTTGCGCACTCGACATGCAAAAAATTGATTGGATTCGACCAATCGAATTCCCCTCCGCCCGTTTACTCTGGGCTTAGTTTTACAATGAATATATTTAAGCCTTTTTTTCCGGTTTAGGCTTTTTGGTAATTGATACAGGAAATAAGCTGTTTGAAGGAAAAACGTAAGCCCCCGGAGGCGATAATCGCAAAAATCCCGCGTCTTAATGAACCGTCTGCTAATCCCGTACAAAGGACGATTCGATACTGCCCCCGGAATTTCGCGGAGGGCAATTTTTTCCGGGAAATAATCTTCGGCCATCCCTTTTGTGACGCGCTCACTATTAATCACGCCATTTTTCCCTCGGACGTCGCGGCGATTAATATAAAAAAGAGCGCTTTTGTGAGCGGGCCCTGATTTCGGATAATATCTTTTCGCATTTTAGAAAGACTTTCGAACAAATAAATTGAAATGATTTTTTTCGTTCTTTTCATTTTCGATCGGCGCGAGAAAATTTTCCCCGTTTGAGTTTCGCCGATGGGGCGTGGATTGTTCGTTGTCGGGGAAAAAAATGCTCGGAAGGCTTTTCTTTTCATGTAGCTTTTTCGAGCTAAATAATAACAACGGAATATGCCTTTTTACTTTGCGCTATTGAATTTTATATGAATTTTTTTTCACAAACGTTTAGTTCCGATATTTATTATATTATAAAATAAAATAAGAACTATTTGTTTCATTTTAACAGATTAAAACAAAAATTCATTCGATTCCTTATACAATGAAAGTTTTATGAAATTGTTTCCGCTTTTTATAACAAGCTTATTGTATTTCAAAACAGAATATATTTCATATTTAGTTTTTTTTTTATTAGAAACCCACATCATCCCCCAACGTTAATAGAATCACCGCTTCACATCCATCACACGAATTGTGAATTATCCAAAATAAAAATAAAAAAACGCGTTATTTTTTCCGCACTCGTGTATATTATAGGAATCCCATTCGAAACGACATCGGATACGTTTGCGGGCGGGTAATATTTTTCCGGCTCAACGTTGATAAATGGCGGACGACTCGGATTTGCCTTCGCGTACGTCGGATATGTGCTCGGCTCGTTAAAAAGCGGAATGACGATGCACAAACCAAAATATTATACGTTCGAGTGTTGTGTATTATGTGTGCGAGGGGGTTAGAATCAAATTTCGCAATTTGCGTCTAGGTGAGTTTGCGCGAAATTGAAAAATACATATGCTCTCCGTGTCAAAGTCAGAACTTGAGTCTATTACGAAGACAGCTCGGGAAGCTAATTATCGATGTCTTGTCAAATGTCTCGTGCGTATATCAATCGAAATATGTCCCATATGGTTCAATTTCAATGATTGATTCTAGAAACCTACGCATTTGACACAGTTGATACAAATATAATATGTTATGCTAGGTTTATGTAATTGCTTCATTCATAAATGAAACAAAGAATCTTGTCTTGTCTATGAAGTTTATCATCTGTGGTGTATAGGAGTTATTTAGTGTAGGCACATTATACATAGGTGCATCATTTAACGTCTTCTGTCAAATATAACAGTTGACGTGCTTTACAACAGCGGTGGCGAACTTTTTTTCGTTCAAATATTTTTCACTGAATATCAGGCGTGCCAAGGAAATTTTAATGTCTTCCATAAGTATATCGTAAGACACGTCAACTGTAATATTTGTCTAAAAAAGGATAAACGATGCATCTATGGTGCGTCTATACCAGGCTTGTCCAAAATTTCAGTATGCGGGGGCCACTTGCAAATTTCAAATCTCAAAATTTCAATTATTGTAAATTCAAAACGTAATAAGTATTAAAATATTGATAAAGTTATTTATTTCCATTATAAAACTATTTCGATGAGTACATTTCGAAATAAATTCTGTTTGTTATGTTTGATTTTCTTTGAAAAGTGGGGGCCACTTTGGCGCCGTGGTGGCGCTTTGGACAAGCCTGGTCTATACCGAATGGCACTTGTAAAAATGGCCAAAAGTTTAATTTCATAGTCAAAGGAAAGTTCTTTGTTTCATGAACGATGCGATTATACAAACGCAGCGTAACATATGCATACATCGAATCGAATTTCAACGGTTGTGAATTTTGACTCTGCACCCCTCACGCATCAAATATAACACGTAATATAATAACGGCGCGTGTTCGCGTGGTGCGGAAAAACCCGCCGCAGACCGAAGTTTATTTCCCCCCGGCCGATACACGCATCTTGCATTAGCCCGAGAGTCGGAGGCTGCGCCCCCGACGACTTCGCCCCGTGGCCCCCCCATGGATACGTGCAGCGGAGCCTCCAGATGGGGAGCTATACCCATGGAGGCTCTCATTGACACTCCAAAAGACTGATCCTCTCGATTGTGGATACGGAACGTATTGTGTGATGGTCGGATTTTTTTTCGTTGTTGTCTATTGAAACTTTATATTCGGTGGAGTTTTTATGGTAAATTTTATATATTTTCAGTTGTTGGGATGTTTGTGTAAGTAATGGGTTTTTAGGGTTCGATGTTAGGGTAGTGAGGTTTGGTATGTGATTGAGATTGTTTTTAATGTGTGTTTATTTTTTATAAAAAAATTATTGTTAATATTTTTTATTTGTGATGATTTTCGTAGAATTTATATTATAATATTTGATGAAAAATAATTTAATGGCAGAAGGCATTGAACCATTTGTGAATTAACGTAACGACGGCATTATTCCGCCGCAAAGCATTAACACATTACTCCCTGCGTCGCTAATTAAGTAATAAAAATTTGCACACATATTAAAACTTTAGTACGTCGTAACGTTAAATTATCATATTTACTACATTCATAAATACAACCTCGCTTATTAATACGCTGACAAATCCACTAAACCTGAATGCGTACGAATAAACTTCTTTCGTTCGCTAATTCGCATTTATCGCTTCGCGTGCGAGTTCGACCGCGCCTGATAATTTGCGGCGCTTATTTGCGTAATAATTCCGAGGAGTTAAACTCTTCGCATACCTGGACGATGATGCTTTCAGAATCTTCAGTTTTGCGGTAAAACTTCAGGTTTGTGAAAACCAGAGACGCTTCAGTGTCGGAACATCCGCCATATGAGTTTACACAGAAACTGCTATCTCATCTTTTCAACTTTGCGCCAAGTTTACACGTCTTGAGTACGTATCCGAAAATTTCATAAACTGTATGAGAAAGTTTTTATTTTTTTTTAAGCGTCTGTGTATTTAGCGCTCACTTGGGAATAATTAATTATATTATTTTTCTATTTTTATAATGCATTTTGAATTTCGCGAAGTTTTAGGCATTGTGTTCGTGGTGGTACTAATGACGGTCGTGCCTTTATGGAAAAAAGATTAAGAATGTCGCAGTTAATGTAAATTATATAAAGTTTTGTCCCACACCCGGCACCATCTGCGTTATGCAAATTCATATAATATACAGTGCAAGTTTTTCTTTTTATAATGTAGTCCGAAGTTGAAAAAAAATCAAAAGATGTATTACATTTGACAAATTGAATTTCATAAGAAATTATTTTATTTTTATATTGAAGTTATTTTTCATTACACATTAATTTCCATTCAATTTAATTTCCAAGTTGAAGGAAGGAAAAATTATTTTGCTGTAGTTTTTTTTCCTGACGTGTAAATGCGGTGCAAACGACGTTTGTACAAAACCAAGAAAACGTAACAAATTGACGGCTTTTTCCACAGGATTTTCCGCTCGGTTAAGTACTTTTTCGGGCAGTGTTGCAATTTTCCCCCCTCCGCGCGCCCACCCCACTCGTCTGCACCGGCCACCTTTTTCGTCTGCAACTGAAAATTACTCTCCAGAGGATTTTCCTGTCCTCGCCGCGGGTATCGTCTCCTCCCACGAGTGGATGCTCAATGGTGGACTTAAGTGCTTTCGTACACAACGAACAAGTATTGAGCACGGACGACCCTGAAACGGGAAAATACTTCAACACCGTGCACACTCCGACTTGCATACAAATTAGGGACTCTTGCGGAACTGCCGTTTACAACCTATCCCTATACATTTTTCGTTTGCACCACTCCTCGATAGTTCGCCGCTAAGCCCTTGATGAATATTGGTTACGTGAAAATTTAATTAATCTGAGTCGTGTCTTCTCCGAGTGGCGAACGCGGTACTTTTCGTGTTCGTGTGTTTTCTAATTACGTTATTGGTATTATTTTTGAACGTGTTACGGTTCGTTCGATGAGTGTTTTAATATTCGTCGATTTCCTGTTTCATTAACCCTTTACATGTTTCCTATTTGCGAAATAATTTCCTGTAGAGGGTCAAGCACCAATTACACACGGAACGTGATTGCATACACTCCGGTTATTAAGATATTACGTATGGATTATATAACTATAAATTGAATTTAATTATTTTGTATATTTAAAACATCAATTATTTTGTTATTGTTTCAATTTCAACCTTTCAATTTACCTTCATTGATCCCGCGAAGAACACATCCTTATACGACCCGAACTATTAGCCTCCGACAATATTCCGATCCCAAAGACGCGTTTAATCATTCAGATAATTTCGGTCGAGTTTCTTATGGTGAGTTTTTTTTCCTTCGCACGCAACCTAATCGGTCAGCGTAAGCGCTTTTGACTGCCGGGCAAATCCCCATACAAAACGCTTTCATATCCCTCGATACCATTCATCGTCGTGGAACTCTCACCATCTGCTGATCCCGCCTTTTCCTCGTCGGCATTAGACGGTAACCTTTCCTCTCGGGAATCGGGATCGGAAACGGGAAGCTGGAGGTAGCACTTTTCGGCATCCAGACCGTATTTGCATTGGGCGTGTGTAATCGCGTTCCTCGACCAGACAAGGAGGTGGGACCAAAGCGTTGATGTGATTTATGATCCTTGTGCACGTGTGCGATATATGGGGAATCTTACAGTATTCGTTCTTTCGGAAATTGTGAATTTGCACCAGTGATTTGGGTCGTGCACGAAATCATATATACATTTCATTCAAATTAAAATTTCTTTTATAAAAATGCATGTTAAATATGTGCAGATCGTATATATCATATTAATATATGTATGTACGTTTCGATCTTCGGGGGGAGATTGTAGAACTCTGGCGTTTGTTCTTCCGTACGTACAACCTTTGGAGTTGGTTCCTCTCCGTTTAATTATTGCCAGTTCCGTTTAATAGAAACTGTCGGTCGGTAGTTTGCTCGATGAAAGTTTAAGCGGTGCGTGCTTTAGTTGTGTGTGCGCGTATGAACATGTAGACGTTTTAATGGTTAATTGGACAATGGATGGGGGAATAGGCCGTTATATTCCTAGATGCAATTTTTATGATGATTTACGATCGGTTCAATTTTATCGCAGACGTTAATTCGATCTGCGTCGCGATATTTTTTTTCAATTAAAAATTGATCGTTGTCTTTCGTAATGTTCACACATCTGTCATATTCAACGAGTGTGACACTTCAACGAAAGTACAAATGTTGGAAAATTTCCGATCGCATATCACTGCGGAAGATTTTCTCGCTCGCTTATGATTTTTTTCTCATCGCTCTTTGATTCGTTCTCGTTCGTTTTTCCGGATTTTCCACTTTCACGCTTTTTCTTTCGCGCGCGCTTAAAAGCTGTCGCCGTGAAAGCTCCTTTCTCCCAACGCGCGCGTTCTGGAAATCATCTATCCGCTTTTTGCCAACTGCCAGTTTCCCTCGTCGGTTCTTACTTCCTTTGCTTTTTTTATATTTCTTCCGTATTTCCCGATATATTGAACAAGATTGATTGAAGTGTCCTGTAAAAGGTTGCGCCCGGCCGATAGACTTTCGTGTTTAACGATGCCCACAAAGGGAATTTTTTCGCTTTGCTTTTTGTCCCTTATTTTCATCTGTGTGTGTGTTTTTTAACATGTTTTTGTTTTTCGAATCGGAAAATATTTCGTGTTTCGAATACGATATACAAGTACTTATCTAAAATAGGTTTTCAATCGCAGTTGTCCCACTGGCTGTCATTCGCATGAGTGCGTTTGAAACTTTCGTTCGAATGCGTTTTTAATTGATTATTAATTAATGTATATTTTGCAGAATAAAATGATCGTTGTTCAAACTCAGGCCGTACATATTCAAATCAGAGTAAATTTCATTAAAACTCTCTCTCCGGACTCATTTTTGCACGAACGCGACTTTTCATTCGTTTAATGCAATCTTCTTTTGAGCCATTAAGTAGCAAAAAGCTGAATGCACTCATATTTCAAAGCCTCTTCACTTTTTCCCTTATCTTCTGCGCAGAGTTATACAGATCTGTAGGTTTTGCTCACATTTTTGTGAAACTTACATTCCCGTATTAAATTATGATTTTACTTAATTTTATATCATATTTGATGAATATCATATTTTCACAAAACGAAAAACATATTTTTTACGAACAAATAAATGCGGATGAAAAAACAAAAAATTGCCTCGTCTGTTTTTTTTAAACCCTCGCAAACAAACATCACAACACATGTAAAAATACAAAATATATTATTCTCCTGAAATTTTCCTTCCATAAACAGCTATGTGAAACAAAAAATATGATATATTATATTATTTATTATGAATCCATACTTAAGCATTCGAAACGAGCACGTTCCCGCTATATTCCACACATTTTCAGTACAATCCTACGGCGTATCCGTCTGAAACTTTTCATTTCTAGGAAAGGCAATCAATCAATCATGCACAGGCTCGCCAAGTTTTCATTTCATTGTGGCAATTCAAATCGCACGTTTCCACCGCAACTGAAAGTTTTCTCGGGAAAACTTTCGCTCGAATTTTTTTGCTTGCCTTTTTTCGGAATATACGCGTATAGTAATCGCACTTGCGCCCAGACGCGGTATACCATCAGTTATTTTTCTTTCTCTACAGCTCGTTTTTGTTTTTGTTCCAGGTAATGCGAAGCAGCTTTCATCCAAATTGAGGCTCCGTTTTCGTCCGTACATATACACTTAGTGGTTTGAAGCAGTTTTCCATTAGTTGGAGAATGCGAACTGTAGTGTTGTTCAAGTTTTCCTCGAACACGACGGAATCAAGAAATGAAGAAATTAACGTTACGATGGCCAATCATTTCAAAAATCTTCAGGATTCGTCTCAATTTAATCGAATTGATTTCAAGTAGATTTTAATTTTAATTTTTTTTTGTTTTCTATGTTTTAAAAATCTTATAGTAATCGTTTTTTAGTGATTCGTGTATGATATTCTCAAATTTATTCATATTGTTTAAATTTTTTTCTTCATCTTTCTTTTCAAATATTTTGCCCAAAAAAAAAAATGATATGAATAAGCACATCATAGCTTCTTCACTTAACGAAATTGAAAATATTTACGACAAAACAATATTTTGAATTTTCAACACATAGGAAACACTTTAAGCTCAAGCACATCACGTTCTCGCCCCAAATTCAACACAAGTAACCACCATAAACTCCACCTCTTTCGCTCTTCGCAACACCACATACACACAATAACGACCTCGATACCGGAGACGACTTCCGCGAAGTCTTCCAGCAGCAGGCGCGGGATTAAGGGGCCCGGTTCGTGGCCCCGTTCGTTTCGCAAATTGGATTTTTCCGCAAGTCCCTCGCGCGATAATAGACCGGCAATTCGGTTAGGGCTACGGGCCTAGTAATTCCATAACCAGGCCCACTCCTCGCCGAGGACAAGGGCCCCCGCGAGGGCGGAGCGCCCGCCCACGCCGGGGGTGCTCCGCCCCTGTTCGCCCCCGTTGCAATCTCGGTGCAACGTTCGCTGCGAAACGATTTTGCAGTAGTTCAAAGTAAACATCTCTCGATGCGAAGTTGTGCAATGGAAGTTCGCGTGTTGTGAATGTATTATACATATGTATACTGTAGGCTTCCGCTATTTATTATGTTGAGTTATTTTTGTAGGGGCTCTGTTGAATTTGTTGGACTTTGGAATTGAATATTGCTGTTTATGTTGTTGCTAGAGTTTTTTTTAAATGTGTCTCTTCATTAGAGTGTTTATGAATGCTCGTATGTTTACTTAATTTATTTCCTAGTAGACGAGAAAGTTTTCAGTCAATTTATTTAATATTTGTTTTAATATGTATGTAATTCATATACAAAACTCCGTTCCGTTTTAACATCAAAAATTTTCACAATCAGTAGTATTATATGTACATGGTCATTTAAACCAACGAAAATTTTCAGTAAAATAACTTTAAAGATACTCTAAATATTTTCATTAAAACAAATGTATTATTTTGTCGTTTTGTACATATCGTTCGTGTTTATGGAATGGACGAACAACTTTAGATATCAGCTCGGACGGGAAGACTATTCGACCCCCCCAAGGGAAATCCGGTCCCGTGTATGCTAATATGAAAATAACAATATTTGTGTGCAGGAAAACGTTAAACACAGTACTTTTAAAGCCTCTAAAAGGGGTCGTATGAAAAATACATAAGGCAGGCGATTTCGCTCTTCCGCACACAGAGTAAAGATCACCCACAAAACCCCAAACGCCATTTTTATTACGCAATGCGAAAATTTCACTTCTAGCGCTTCACCAATTTTGATTAAATCCCTCGGAAATTATCCGAATGCGTCATCAAAAAATTTCTACGTAACTGGAGAGTTCGCCCACCCTCTTGTGTTATATAAATTGATTTAATTTTTCTACGTCGGAAAATAAAAGTTAGATCTTAGCGAAACGCGCAGGTATTATTTTATCTTTATCGTATTCTTTTTGTCGTTTATTTTAATTTTCCATAAAAGAAAATTAAAAAATACGCCATGCACCGCGTAATTGGTCATATCCACGGCACATTATGACGCGTAAAATTTAGGGGCGCACGTATGCCGTGTTCTGGGAAAACTCACGCACATAACTCAGAGTGCGGAGCTTTTCGGTGGGAAAGTTTCCCACGACCTACTACATCGCCTCGTTTTAAATGATTTCCATAATTAACGCCGAAGAAATATATTGTCGACCATTAGGCCCCGGGGCCGCCGCGACGCCGAAACTTCTGTTCCCAAGTATATTTATTCCATTAAAAAGTTTCGGTCTCTAAAATGAGGAAGAAATGTATGTCATATATAATCCGACAACCGGGAGAGGGACGCTCATCTGGCGCGGTGCAAACTTTTCGAATCCCTTAACTCGATTTATCAACCGCCCATTACTTTTTAACGCCGCAGAATATTATTCGCTGTGTAGTGGGCTCGTGAGCCTATTTTTTCTTTTTTTTTTGGCCAGCTTTCAGGCTTTGTCTGGTCGAATTAAAGTCGAGGAATTTCGCCCAAATTGAATTCATATTTTTAATTATTTGGGTACGTCGCTTTCGACGAGGGTTTCCTCTTTAAAATATTTCGACTGTTGTAATTTCATACGTTTCATTGTCGATGTATTAGAATGAAGAATTATCTCTTTGTACCATGTACGAGTAATTAATCACCCGTAAAGCCATTTTTCTCCATGACGTTATGGTTACGCTGTTGAAAAAAGGCTCAAATTATATAACGTCATTCATTTTGTGTGTCACGTGCTGAAAACGTATATAAGATTTTTTTATGTTCGAATTTTTTAATATCGCTTTATCTATCCATTTTAATCCTTTCAGCTTTATATAATAAAACCTCCTTAAAGCTTCCGAGAAATAATATGTAATATTCGTAGCGATATACCTACCATTACACAATCTTTTACTCATAAAAAAATATTTTCAGTAAAATAAAAATACAAAAAACTCGTAATGTCGAAATGTTCATCGCAGAATCGCGTTTGATTAAATTCGACCGTCATTAGGTGCCTTTTTGTCATTTCACCCGTGTAAAATGTACCCATTTATTTTTGTCATATGTATGACATGAAATTTATTTTACGTATTCATTAATATAACGTCTACCCTCATTTTGCTTTCATACTATTTTGTTTCAACCTTTACCGTCAGCCTTTTATGAAAAAGGAATACATATTCTTAATATTTAAACTGTGCGGCTATGACCCAATTTTCAATAAGCGTTTTGCGAAAATAATAGCATTTTTCCGTGCACCGAAACGAATTTAATTGTTCTGATTTATGATTTTAGTTAATAGAATATTTCTTCACATGCTAAAAAAATTCTGTTTATTTTTTGTTTTTACTTTTGCTATATTGAACGTATGGTTTTTATTTATTGCTGCAGTTTAGTGACACGTATTGAGATCAGTAGTTTATATTGTATATTGTTGATTTGAATTTATTGATGATTTCAGTATCCATTTCAATATATTTTACTTTCAACTTACCACTATATACTAAGTGAATGTGATCATTAAAAACTTCTATACTAAATTATAAAAAACTTTGTTTAGCAACGATAGTGTTCATTACAAAGCAAAGTCTTCTATAACTTTTATCAGATTACATTTTCACATATAAATTTCCATCGCACTATATTCAGATACTAAATTTTCCTTTTATTATCCATCGTCCGCAAAATAAATCACAGTTTCCGATTGCGCGCACATCCGCAATCACCTCCGCGCTCTTTACGGTCATTTCGCACAAACGCACTAGGACCCCGAAAACTAACAATTTCCAAATCGAACGTCCATTTGTCCCACAGCTGGGGCTTTTCCCCGATTTTCATTTCCCAATTTTCCCGCCTGGCCCCATACAGCAAGCAGCAGGTGTCCCGCGGAGCATTTTCCGCACAAACGACCCGCGAATAATAATGTTTTTCCATTTTTCATCCGACGGTTCGGCCGGTCCGCTTTCGCACACAGCGATTGTTTGTCGTGTAAACATTCTTAAATTGTGTGTAACGATTTCGAAATTTTCGGCGGTGTTACGGCGCGGAGTAGGTTTTGTGTGCGCAATTTTGCTTTTGAGTTTGTTTTCGCTTTCGCGTTGAATTTTTAATGGGAGGATTCGCCGCGTCGATCGGGTCGGAGGTTTGCGTTCTTCTTTTGTGTCGTCGATGTCTCTTTTATAGGTCAGCGAATTGCTTTTAAATTATATTGGTGTCGGTAATGAAATGTTTTGTAGAGTGTTGCGTTATGAATTTTTTTTGTGTTTTTCTGAATAGAAGATAATATTCTTTCTCGAATACGCTTTTCTTTTTGTGAGAAATACGTGTAGGATTTTCGTGACTGCCCACGGAGTGTGCGTCTGTAGTCCCAAGTTTCTAATGCTATAGGTTTTATATAATAAAAATATATTTAAAAGAAAGGCACCGGTTTGCAGAAAGAAGGCGTCCACTATACTCGACGATCTTCACTTCTTCTTCAGATATCCTTTTATAAAAGAGTTCTTGAAAAATAAAGAGAAGAACAGATACCGACGAGTACTCTCGGGCAACCCTTGTTTTGTTGCTCATTTCCTTTTAATTTTTATTCTTTTACATTTTGTACATACCGATACGTACCGATCTTTATTCTGTCGTAAAAACATATACTCTTTTCCCGATTTTATTATATTTTGCTCCTTATTTTTTCCGCATACGCCATGTTTATATTTTCGGGCTGAAATTTCAAACGTTCGTAAAAACTTTCATGTTTTTTTTTTTTTATGAAAGCTCCTTCCGCGTGAAACAAGATGACCATCGTTAAAACGCCGTTTTTTTACTATTCTTCATAAACATTTGTTTGGCGTGTACGACGGGGTAGAAACGAAAAAGCAAAAATAAGTTTCTCTTCGGCGGAAGTTTAGCGTCGGAAGGAAATAACTTTTCGCATAAACAAAGATTTACCTTTCGCGATATACAGTCGACAGTAAACGATATATAATGTATGAGTATTTCATACTCTGACGTCTTATTCGCGTAAATGCTCCGCGAATTTACGATTCTCAATAGTTCCTCTATTGAAAATCATAAACTTTGTATATTCAGATTTATACGGCGATTAGAAAACTCTTATATCCGTATTACGGTGCGATTTTATTGTAAGGGTCCGAAAGCTTTCCCGAACTCCGACCCGAAAATATTATAGACGAAATAAAAACCCAAAGTATTTTTTTATCATAATAACGCAATTTTCATACAACACGATCACAATACATCATTCAAACACCATTTATTAACCTCGATTCACAATTTTTTTCAAAAAAAAAAACATACGCGCATTTCATTGTTTCGAAAATAAATTAAATCGCAGCCAATATTGAATATCTGTGTCGCCGGCACGTAACGAACCGCGTCCACCCGTCCCCACACGTGTCCCTCAACACAAAGCCAGTGGGCGAGGCCGCGGGTCCTGAGGGGTCAAAAGGAGGCGTACGCTAGGATGACCCTCCCGTTTAATTGAACCTTTATTACGGGACCCGATATAGACCCGAGTGTATAACGGGCGCCCCCTCGTCCGCACGAAGGGCCGCATTTACAATCCGATTACTCCTCTTTCATTGAAAATCCTTTCGCGGGAAAAGCCGAGTGTACACGGTGTGATATTTAAATAATAGGATTTCGACGGTGGGTAGGTGGCGTCGTCGGAGGTGGAAGGAATGGTGATGGGAGAGTTTTGAAGTTTTTTGTGTGTTTGTTTTTGGTGGGTTTTGTTGGGTGGTAGTGTTGGATTGTCAGTTGTGTTGGGTGAGATTCGTTTGTTTAGGCGCATTAAAATTGATGCATGTTTTTGATTTGTTTCTTGTGAGGGAGGGTTTAAATATGATATTTGGTACTTTGCGATTCTCTTTTTCTTTATGTTTGTTTTGAAAATGTGAATTTTAAAATTGAAAACTTTACCTTACAATTTTATGTTGATGTTATATTATACTAACTACATATTTTAAAAGTGAAAATTTTCTGCATTCAATTTCGGAAATGATATTTCGGGTTTATGTACGAAAAATCGAACCCAAAGTCCCTGTATTAGTCAGACAAAAGTTCCAATATTTCTGAATAATATTATTCCATTAGTCATCCCTATGACTAATCCATTGTTCTCAGAATGAAATTTTCCTCGAGATCCCAGAATCCCAAAATTATATTTCCTAACTTATAAAACTTTCTTTTTTTTTTTTAAACTATCCTTATTTCCTTATAAAATCATAAAATCCATTGTTTAATCTTTCCTTTATTCATTCTAGAAAATAATTAATTGTTAGAATCTGTACAAAGTTATAACAAAATCTTGAAAATGTTTACAAACATTTTAGATTCACAAAAACGCCCCCGCAATCTCGACCAAATCAAAATAATTTATACACATTCCCATTTACGTTATCCATCCTACCACTTAATTGTCGCACCCTGTATAAACGCCACGCCGAAAAACGTACCCGAATCCTCCTTATATCGGTCGACAGTCGCGATCGTCGTAAAAACGCGTGTTTTACGACGACCGAGCGTCATCCAATCTCGGCCGCTCAATGCTTGCAATAAAAGCTGATCGAACGAGACGAGAAAAATGATGTGTGTATTTTTTTTTTATACACGTACACACGCAACTTTTAAGGTCGCCTTTTTTTATTCGGGGCGCGTACGCGGATACCGATTTTGTAAATATTGGCCGAATCGAATTTGTAATTTGCCGCGTAAGGTTCGGCGTTATTATGCGCGCGCGTGCGGGGGTGCGTTTTTATGTGCTTGTTTACGTGACATCGAGCGTTTTCGCTTTATTTTGTTTTATGTGTGTGTGTTTTTTTTGAGGTCCTCGAAAGCCTCCGTTAATTCCGGCGTATGGTCTGTTTATTCGGTGTATGGGTTTTTGCGGCGACCATGCTGTCGGTTGAAGATATTTTTGTATAAAAAATGTTTGGTTTTTTTTATATAATTCAGATTTTATAAATGTAGAGATTATTTGTATTAAATGCAAGACATGTTTAGAAATTAAAAATACTGACTTTAATAGGCTGTGATGATTTTTTTTTTTTTTTTTTGAGAGTCGGCAATACTAAACGATAGACAGAAATCTCGTGATAGAGTGAGAATCGCAGGAACACAGTAGTACATAAACTTACGTTGTAGTGTCCAGTTGCGTGAAAGATGTCAGTAAGAATCTCAAAAACAAAAAAAAAATACAGCCCGTTATGGTCACAGTCTTCTTAATTTCTGAACATGGCTCGTATGTACGCGTTTCAAATTTAAATGAAGCCGTTTCGCGGGAAATTTGCATCGGCTGTTAAGATAGCTCACGTACGATTCGAATTAGATCGACGTTTTATGCGATTTATATTATTGCAGTCTCGCCGCCTATATAGATCGGATATGATGAGAATATTAATATTTTCGTCGGCGTTAATTAAAATTTAATTAGTCGTTATCGAATCGGTAGTTAATTATCTTTTTGTTTGTGATGTTCGCGGGCGGGTCGCCCGCTTTAAGGGATGTTATCTAAAATAAATTGTATTATTGAACAAGAGCGTTCGCACGTGTCTAAAATGTTTGATATTACATTAACCTTTTTACGGGCCGGAAAACGCTCGAACAATTTCCAAGAATAGGTCCGAGCTTTTCCTTTTGATGGCGAATAATTAATGAATACATCGGATGACTTAGGCGCTCTTAGACGATAGAGCTCGTTAAATTGCCATAAACGAAGGGCGGTTACTTTCGAAGTGGGCCCTCATTAATGTATTCATATCCTCTCGAAGCAATCAATACCCGACCGTATTATTACCATCGCATAAAACTCCCTTTAATTATACTTCGCACTGCAAAATCGCACATAACCATCGCTCAAAAACGAAACGAACACCACCTCATCACACCGAAGTACACCCACGAGCCCCATAGTCTCCCCCGCACGTGACATTAACATCGCGATAGGAACGCCTCGGCGTTTCATTTGAACTCCTCCATCGCCAACACTCCGATTATTTGCCGAAGGGACTCCGCCACGAAGCCGTCTCCGTCTCGACCAATTTACCCTACAGGGTCTACGATATAGACCCTCGGACAGCGGCGGCAAACACCCGCCCCCGACGGTGTAATGGCACTATGATACCCTTCTGCGGGTCGTCGAATCCTCCCCGATGGCCCTTTCCCATCGGGTCCGAGTCCCGGGAAAGATTAAGGGCCTATCTGTCCGCGTGTCGCCCTGTACGGGGTCGAGTATCGCTCTGTGTCTAGTTTATTTAATTCGCACCGCGAGGGATTGATTACACATCGGGCGGGTCGGCTTCTCGGGTTCGGGAGAGGATTAATTACGATTTGTAACTACGGAAACAATCTATGGCGACAACCTGGGCCGCCTGACTCCGCTATAATTTTCCATTGTTTGGTTTGCTGGAGGCAGATTTGATTCGGTCGCGATTCGAATATTATTATTCCCGGGGTATCGTTCCCGGATTATTGGGCGGCGTGTGTGTATAATCGCCGATGATGAAATTTATTTTATTCGGTATGTCGTACTAATTGGATGATTTGTTTATTGGTATTATATCTAGTTTGTATTTAGGTTCGTTATGAGAAACTCAATTATTGAAGATTGAAGGATTTCGGATAATCATCGGTGTATGTGAATATCTTGATTTCATTATTATCTGAAGGCTTTTGTGTCTCGTCGTCTGCTTGTTCATATAAATAGTATGCGGCTTAAATTATTATGTGTATAATTGGAGAAAAATCGATGTGGGTTTCGGTTCAAGCCGACTCGTCGGAAGAACAAAGAGTTTATTTACTAGAATAATATTCGAAGATCAGAGAGCGAGATTGGATAAAATATAAGCGAATATAACAATTAATTTCAACGGAGAGGGTATACGAAATGGAAATCTTTGTTTCGGAACGGAGAGCTGAACGGCAAAGAATAATGACTTCGGAGATAAAATGTACGTTGTAGCATTATTTGCTGACTGAACGCCAAAACCCGATGATATCTAAATTTTAACATCTAAGTGTATTTAATCATTGCAACATTTGATACGCCCTGAGCTTTATCCTTATTCACATTATTTCACGCATAATTTGACGAATTCAAACGATTTATCTTCTTAGATTCGACGAACATACACATCGTTGACTCTGCTCAAATTGAAGCGCGACTTCATCAAAACGATTCACATTCATAACACAATAGCTTTTGATGAATCGATGTATATTACGATTAAGGAAATACATAGAATTCATATTATTATTTTTAAATTATTTTTATTTATATTGATCTGATGAAGACGTTCGAAACATAAACCCTATCCATACATAGGTTAATCATATACGAGAAAGATCCCCGTTCCGTCGGGAAGCGTTATTTACAAGCGTAAGCTATTTGTTTAGCCTCAATGAGGCTTTCCTCATCCGCCGGGCCTCAAAGAAAAACCCCATCTTGGTCGGTCGAAACGGCGGCTTTCGCTAATAGTTTTCGCGCGCGCTCGCGCACATTATTGCGCGTTCGAGTTAGCGTTTAACGCT
The DNA here is from genome assembly GCA_009617725.1 of Hydropsyche tenuis. Classification (NCBI taxonomy): domain Eukaryota; kingdom Metazoa; phylum Arthropoda; class Insecta; order Trichoptera; family Hydropsychidae; genus Hydropsyche; species Hydropsyche tenuis. The sequence continues at coordinate 1,291,266 of VTON01000040.1, forward strand.
TTCGAACGGGCGAGTCTAAAACCGCCAACTTATAACGAGGATAAACACGGCCGAGGCGGAAACTTTTCCAATTACAATTATGTACGGTGTCGGGTTTTGCGAAGCCGGTCGACCGTCAGACCGACCGTTCAAACCCGTGGAATTATCGACACGGCTTCATAACGTTGCGTATTTAGTGTTCTGTCGAAAGGCGGCGTCTAGACGATGTGCATGTTGCTGAAATTTGTTATGAACTTGCATAAATATGGCGGTCGCTCGTGTTTGACGTATGACAATAAAATTTGCGCTAAAGCCTTCGTCGTGTATTAATACGTTGTTGACTTGACGCTCCGGTGCTGTTTGACTGTTGACCCGGGGTAAATACGATGTCAATCACTCGTGTCCGCATACTAATGCATCGCAGAGTCAACAATGATTCAATCTGGAGTCTATTTGCGTTATGTGCTTAGGATTAATCGGTTAAAAGGTCGGTTTTCCGATCGTTATTTGTCCGTCGATGATGGTCCGAGTGCTGAATGGTACTAGTTTGCGATTTTGAAACATATGGTCGATTTATCTGTTCGCTCTGCAATAGAAATAATTTTTCGATTTATTTCAAAATTTAATATAGAGTTCTTCAGTCGAATTCTTAGAATATTTTATGCGTAATAAACGAAATCTCTGCTTTGAACTTTCCACATTTTCATATTTCAATGAAACTATTCTGAGCGTAGCCCTTTCAGAGATTGAACGTTTCGTACGTGACTCTCGAAACCCATTTAGCACTTACAGAAATAAAAATAAATTATTCATTGTCGCGTATGACGTAAAAGCCAAAGGAGCTGCGAAGAAAACGTTATTTCGATACAAAGTTGCCAAAGGACCGCGCCATGTGGCTGAACTTTGACAGTGAGCGAAACTTTCGCACCGGATAATAAGCGAAGTTTCGCCAATATTCCATTCTTGATGGATGGGGCAAATTAAGTAGATAAGTTGTGTGATTGAATGTTGCGCACAATACGCCTCGGCGACATATTGGACTTAAACGCGAACGTGTTTTCTCCCGAAGGAAACGTCCTTTCCCCGTTCTCCGACAACGCAGAGAAAGAGACACGGTCTCGCGCAATTGCGTAACGGAAACTCCCGGAATTATGCGAAACGTTAATTTCATCCCGGCAAAGGAAGCCGACAACAATAAGGTGGCGTCGCCATGTTTCGACGGAATTTTATATTCGCTATCGCGAAATTTACGCGCGTCGATTTGGCGAGCGTAACACTGCACGCCCTGGGACACAGGGTTGTTAAAGGAACCCCATGCTTGGGGATGCCAAAGTCGGGTGGTTTTGGTCCGTGGGACAGGGGTTAACAGCGGGTCGGTTTGGTCCGTTCGCACACAAAGAACCACTTTTACCCCGTTTACGATTATTTCCTGTTCCCTAGATTCTGCGGACGAGCTAATTCCGGAGCTGCGCCGTGCCAAATAATTGCCGAACACACGTTCGCCGGCGGACGATAAATCTTTTATATTTCTACGGCTGTTTTATTGTGTATAAGGTTCGTTCTGTAGCCAAAATTGTGCTGTTGGCGAATTTTCGCCGGAGTACGTTTGTATTTTTTTTTTTTTGATTAGTTTTCTGAAAAAATCGTATTGAATAGATCCCATCTATGGGTTTGAATCACTTTTGTGCGGTACACAATGAGCGCTAACCTGGAAAGCTAGCGTTCAAACTGAATTAATTTCGTGGGAAAATTGCGTTATCTCGCTTAATTTTCACTACAATTGCATTTCGTAGATGAGGAAGCTCTACCGTGTATATTATATAATATAATAATTTTACCTCGAAGACGGAAAATGTCTCTAATATTAGATAGTGTATACCTTAAAGGGTGCTGGTGTGTTTTCGCTCACTTGAATATTATACGTATATTCTTTTCGAATAGAATCAATAATGAATGTGCTGTGATTTGATCTCGGATAATCAATTCGTCCAGTCAGCGAATTGATCGGTTCAGTGCGCGTAAAATTTTTATATATTTTCTTATAATACATATCTTTTTTCATACATTTTATTCCGTAGAAAACGTTTTCGCTTTGTGCTTTATTTCTCTTTGATCCTTATGTACAAAAGACGGAACGTCTATGGGTAATGTTTAGATGATTCTCAAACGTTTTCCATCTTTATCAAAGGCTTTTTTACATTCATTATATCATACGTAAAATATTGAGTTGTTTACTTTACACCATGTAATTATATCATTACATAGAAACTGCGCTTTTTCCACTGTACGCCCAAAGAATATTCTCAAGAAACGTCCAGAATTCAGAATAAACACCAGTCTGCTATCCGCACACTTTTCCCCGTCGTCTTCAATTTTCTTCCAGTTTTTCTATTTTGTTGTCACGACTTTTCTAGGTATTCTTTCTTGTCATGGTTTAATATCGTCGTGTTCGCAGTTCGGTCTCGGTTATTTGTTTTTGTTTCCCTCCCGTTCCGAAAAAGTCGTAGAAAACGCCACAGTCATAATGCTTCGAGCGAAAATGCTCAAAAACGCCACTGCGTACAGAATCGCATTAAATTTAATAATAAATCAAATCACGCCGAGCCTACGACCGCTGTAATATTTTTTCATTTATTCAAAATACGAGCATCGTCTGCGTAATAGCTTTTGAACTAAATGGAGGACGGTCGGAGGACTATGTATCATACATGAGGCTAAGTGTGTTTGCGCATAGGCTTTTTCTCGCAAATATTGCGTCTCGGTTGGCAGATTTCCCACTGCGGACCTAGCACCAGGCCTTTCTATATATTCCCTGTGTGTGCTCTTCTTTTTTTGAATTTTCCGCCGTCGGAAAATCCTACGCGATTTATCGGCGCGTCTGTACGTCGAACGTAGGCTTTTTTACAGTGTCCGAGTTGCGCAATGGCCATATTCTTCTGTCGTTGTTCGACTGTGGGACCATTTTTGTGTTCGGAATAATAATCGTAGAGTAGGGACGCGCGGTTCTGACAAATTTAATACAGTTGCCTGTCCTAATGGATCAATAAAAACAAATGTTATTCATGGATATTGCGGACAATATCTCATCGGACTCGCATGAGTGATTTTCTTCTACGTAAATATTCCTATATCGATTTTCATCATTTAACTGCGCAGGCTATAATATTTCAAAGAACTTTCAATTAAATTATAAAACTTTTGTTTATAAAATTAATGTAATATTTTATAGCACAAAACTTTGTCTCGTAATGAAAATACTGTATTCTATTATTAAAATCGACGACTATTGTTTTGTAAGTACATTCCGGAAAGTCGGGTCTATTTTTCGCCATAGCATTGTTTGACCCTGTAAATAATTAGACTTCGTTTAACATGGTATGACGTACTCCTCCGGGTTAATTGTGTACTATTCAATGTGTGTAGTCGTGCGGGGTTCGCAACTAGGCCGCCCTCTTCTCAAATGTTCGCTATCGCACTGTTTTGCCCGGGCATAATTTAGCAAGTCGTGTAAACTGAACGCTAAGATAAATTAGAACTAATTAAACAAGTAATAAACGTGCCCTTTCCTTGCCGCGAAGGGCGCTCGACGATTCTCGAATCTTCTATCTTATGCGCTTCAGATAAAAGCGTGAGATTTCTCTCTACGAATATTTCGCTCTAATTACGTAATTTTTTAATCTCGCTTTGTATGGAATACACATTCAAACATTTAGTTTAATCTTGTCAAATATAATACACGGATTACTGAAACTAATCAACTATCGATAGATGGGTATGAACGCATAGATTTGACTGAAACTATTTATCAAGGATCAAGTCAAGAATAGTTACCTTTCCTTTACACAATACTTCAACATCGAAAGAACCTTATCACACATCGGAAATTTTATATGATAATGACGCAGACACATTTCGGCAATCTCAAATTACAACACCTACGTCCACAATCTAGTTCAACAACCCCGTCAACATCAACATCCTCGTATCGAAGCCGGGACTCTTTTCAGACAACGGCCGCAAATAGAAACATAATGGCGCGCGGCGCACACGCTGTTTACAAAGAACATGGCGGTCTTTCAGCCGAAGCGTTTCAATTACGTCCGCAGTATGGTGATCGCGGATGAAAATCGCGGCCGAAGAATGGAAACGCTGACCGCCTGCCGCCGACGTTGATGGATTTGTGGAAATTGAAGTCCATTCAGCCCCGCTGAACGTTAACTGAAAAACGTTGGCCGAAACAATGGCCGGAGTGCTCTCTTTATGCGCGGCGGTTGAGCGAAAATGAAAAAAAAAAAATGAGTCGTTGTTGAATAAACAACGAGACGGCGTAATTAAAAATTCTTCGATTTTTGAATGATTTGAAATCATTGCGGGTTTGAATTTTTTTAATATGAAAATACTTATGTATGTGTAACGGTTAATATTTTAAAATTTTGATGATTGCTGTAAAAACACTTTTTGAATATCCAATATAGCGGAACGGACTCCTGTAATGAGGTGCATACATGTAAAATGTGTTTTCCGAAGCATTCGAGCTTGTGCACTTCTCGGAAAAATTTCCATGTTATTTTTGCTTTATTTTGCCCGCTTTTCCTGGCTTTTAAAGTGCACGATGCGTTAAACGCGTCCGATACTTAATTCATAGGTCGCGCGTTATTTATTCAGAATATATTGCCATTGTAACGATGTCGCGCTTTGAATGAACACGGGCAATAAATAAAATGCACTTAATTTTTTATGGGCTCTTCATAAAATAAATAGACGGGCCGTTAAAAGCTCGCCATAAAGTCGTGTAAAAACGGCGATTTTTCACGAAAGCCGTTCTTGAACGCCCTACTGAATTTTTATGCGCTTTCTTTTTCGCGTTTCCCGCCACTTGTTTTATTTCGTCTCGTTTTCCTTTCTTTAGCATTCCTTCAATATTCCGACAGTAAGCCGCAGCCCTAAAACATCACGAGTGCGCCTAACGAATCCAACGAGTCGAAACGGCCCTTCGGTTTCATACTGTCGGGTAATTAAATTTCGACTTTACGCGAAACGATAATTTTTCATTATAGTCGCACCCGGGAATTTTTCCGCTCTTGAAAAAAGGACCACTAACCATTAAAAGGGCCTTTCTATGTAGAATGTACTTTTATGGACGTGCACGGCATCGTTTTACCGCGAGAGTTGAACACCTCTTTTTTGCTCAGCGCACAATATAAATATGCAAAACAATTTCGTTAGGGACGTTGTGTTGCCTTTGGCGCGATTAAATTTTATACTTTAAAAGTATTGCAATTTATTCCAGGCGAAGAGCCGACCCTTTTTTCCCTAGATTTAAGCATGCTAGAGAATAAGCTATTTTGATAATAAAATTGAAAAAAATTCCGTGAAAATTCTCGAAATCGAATTGACATTTATTTGGATTTCGTTGAAAGGGTCGTATAATAAGAGTCTGTCGACGTATAAAACAGTCAACGCGGACATAACTAACCGGTCACAAGGGATGGTCGCGGGTCACGGGTTAACTTTTTCGTCCTTTTTCACTCACTGTTTCGTATATTTATTCTACCTTTGCGATAGAAATTTAGTTTCAGTATTTTATAATAGAGCCCATACGATTCAGCAATTTCCACACAGCTTCATAATTTCAAAAATAATTTTTTTTATATCAAAACACAACAAGAACACGATCGGTACGACATCAAATTACGGCGCGCTAAGTAAATTGCAACAGCGCGAACTCGCGACACCCCTGCCGTACATTTTCACGAACGTCGCGAATTTTATGCAAACAGCCAGTTCACAATGGCTATGACTTAATTAGAATAGCGTCGGCTTAGAGAGGCGCCCCGAGGACGTCGGCGGAGCCCCCGTTGGAGCCCCCATCCGGGAGTGCGCCCCCATCGGGCTCGGCCTATTACCATAAGCGCAAATTTGCGCCTTTAATATCTCACGGTGTCTTGGATAAATAACGTGCACGAGCCGGTCGAGGGGGTCGTGTGTTCTTTATAAAGGACCCCCTCGTGTGATGGGTTTTCGAAAATGCATTTAAATTTTGCTAATTTCGGGAGGTTCGCGCTCGTTGACTTTCTCGTTTGTTGTGTAATCTTATGATCGATATAGTGGATTAATTGGATGAAAGTTATTTAGTGTGTGGGAGCGTGTCGCATGAAGAGGTTTCGTAAATCGAGAGTTCACCGTAAGCATTAGAGTGGATGGATGAAGCTCGATCCAATTTCACGTTCAATATAGCAGCGACTTTTCGTGGCCGTAAATTATTTTGAGACGTTTTTCGCTAATGTTGCGCCGAAATTATTACAGTAATAATGGTGCGTGCCGTAGTTATGTTCGATCGTAGTGTTGATTTATCGTTTGCCGAAAAAAGAAACAGTCCATTTTCTTTTCATTCGTTTGTTACCAATATCGAAAAAAAAAATTCGCGCAATCCTGAAAATTTCTTCTTTATACAAAGTCATGTTCGCGTAATCAACTCGACATTACTTGCGAAATTTCAAATTGAACACGACGTACCTGAAAGTACAACGCAACGTCGCAACAAATTTTAATTAATTAATCTCGAATATTCCGGCACATAACTCAAAAACATCTTCACCACATCGACATAACAAACGCGAAAATTATAAAACCTTCTCTTACACGACCCATCTAAAACCATAATTTTTACAAACTCCCCATAATACACCGAAATCCTCTTTTCCCACGATCGCGCCCCAGAGGCGACCCTAACCCTTCCGATCGATCGGAAAAAGTGCACAGAGCCTCTACCACACAGTTAAGCCTTTAACAGTCGCCGCGGCGTCGAAGGGCCCTCATCGCATATTCCGTTTGGCCGGCGTGTGCACGACCGCACTCCCGCCTTAATATTCAATCTGTAAGTGGGCGGGACGCATAAAAAGCGGCGGGACTCGCTCTCATCACTTATGTAGCCGAGTCGCCCGAAGAGTGCATGAATCTTTCATGAAAGGCGGGAAAAACGCGCGGACTGAGCCTTTTGGGCGGCGGTTCGATCATGTCCGCAGATGAGGAGAGGTTATGTGTGGGGGTTTGGGGTGTGACTGATTGTTATGTGACGTTGTTTCGGTCTGGTGACGGTTGGTTTGGTTTGGGTTTTCGATGGGGTTTTCGTTTTGGGAGATTGGATTTGATTTTGTTGAAGATGCTGTGCGGAATGTGGTATTGCTTAGTATTATGGTATACGCCCGAAACTGTTTTCACACTGTTCATACGATATAAAAATAATTAAAGATGTATTATGATGCCGCAATGTTAGATTGGATTTTATTTTGTTGAAGATGCTGTGTGGAATGTGCTATTGTTTAGTATTGATATAATATACACTCGAAATTGTTTTTACACTGTTTATTCATTATACGATGTAAAAATAATTAAAAATGTATTATGATGCAACAATGTTAACAACTAGAGTAAACTGGGATTCGATTATAGTTATTGAATGATAATTACGATGTTTTTTCATGATTTCACATGGAAAAATTTTGCTACATTATACAATTTTGTAAGTTATATTTGGATAGAAGTTCCGTTCAAATTTACTGATTGAATCTATTTTCAATGTTTATATGGTCACCATGTTAACTTTTTTATACGATAGTTTTTTGGAACGTGTCTTTCATATAAAAAGAGTCTTTTGTGTATATGAATATTTGTATCTCATGACGTTTTGTTTTTATCAGATTTTCCATTCCAATTATTTTTTTGTAAAAAAATGTTTTCTATTATATTAATTCTCTTACATGTTTCAAAAGCTTTATAATAATTTACGTGATCACGTATTTGTATAAGTAGGTCATATTTTTTATACTAATCTCAAAATGAATCACTCACATTTAAATTTAACATTTATTTTATTATTCAAATTTGAATAATAAAAAATACCACATCAGTATTATAATATTTATTTTATTCACTGAAAATTTTACCTTTACCAGATTCGTTATATTAATAAGACCATTTTATTTTTCCACAAAAAAATTACACGGCATGACAGTTTATCTCACAGCGCCGTCGTAACCAGAACAGAAAAAACCTTATAAAATTACGTTAACTCTATCACAATTACGTCACGACAACTACAAAACGCTATAAACCAGCAAACACAAGCCACTTTGTATAGCACACACACGTTCACCGAACAGACAAAACGCGGAAAATTCACCAGCGGGGGTCGGAAAACGCCGGAAAAACTCCACGGAGCGGCGCTCGACTTCCGGCGTCGCACTCTGCGCAACACGGCTCCGTGTGCAAAACGCGAAATAAAAGGCAGTTTTGCGAAACCGTTTAAGTGCATTTCGCAATAGGGGACGCCGCCGTGAAGGGTGAATAGTGTGAGGGTCGGCACCGCAACTTTGTTGGCATTCCCGAGCCGGCAAACTGTATTGGACGCGATCCGCGTAATGCTCTTGTGCGCCGAACGGGTTCGAGGCTTTACAGTTCATTTGCAGAGGTTGTTCGGTTCGTTCAATGGCCGTTTTTGTGTGTTCCGTCGGGCGGAAGTGATATTTTGTTAAGTAGTTTTTGTGGGAATGGCCGGTCGTGTGAGTGTACACTTCGCCGTGTTAATGGTATTGTTTTCGTAATTCGAGTTGTCTTGTTGAATCGCTTCGTGTTTGTTGTAAAGGTCTTTCGATAGGGACGCTCGAAATTTGTTAGATTATAACAGCCATGTTATTCAAGTGACATCTGTCAAATTTGTTGTCAATTGTTTAGTAATGTATGGCAAATCACCTTGGAAAGTTATAGCGTTGAACAACATTTACAAATCCACCTAACAAATTTTGAGCGTCCCTATTGAAAATTTCAATTTCAATTTCAATTATAGCGTCAATTATAAGAGATGAATTTTCCGATACAAATCATTCGAAAGATGCATACTTAAACCGTCTCTAGATATTATGAAGATCACTTGTTCGTTTAATGATCGAGTAGCGTGCCATATTTTATGTTATTATGCTCTAGATAAATAATATTATTTCCAACATTTGCCGTCGTTATGTAAAACTTTGTGTTTCTGCATCTTGAAAACGCCAATCTATCACAGTTTATTGCGCCACTAGTGTGCATTGTCGGCAAACCCAAGAGTGCAATTTAAGTAGTACAAAATGACTTACGTCCCGTTTTGACTATATAAACGAGCACGTTTCGTACGCCCGAGCGACTTCGAAATTGCCGGATTGTGTGAATGCTGCGAAAATATTTGGCATTGTATTTTCTGCAACGTCTCACCGCTGTATATTTTGTGGAAACATTTGTATTTTGCGTTCGGTGCAAACTTTTATTGTCAAATTCCGATATGAAGCAATGGTTATTGATTTTGTCGTTTTGTTTCTTTTCAGACTTTCGCCGCATCTTCGGGCAACAGTGCAGCCCATTTCGAGCCTCAAGTGGCAGCGTTATGTGACCCAGGAGCGGCATACCATCCCCAATTCATGAACGACCAGGGTAGATGGGAGACGGACCTCAAATCGAAACCCACAGCCGGTTCATCATGCATGAAAGACAAGATGGACATCCTGAACTACTGCAAAAAAGTAAGACAATCAATCTCTTCATCGAGATCATACCGCAACCGATGCGATCAATTTTAATCCTCCCGATCGGTTCCCTAATGGGATTCAATGCATCCATAAATACAATTATATCGAGCCGACAGATATATAGACTCAGTAAGACCCATAAGCGAACCTGATGGATGGTGCCTAAGTTGGTGCGCCAAATTAAAGCTTAATATGCAAATGTCGGACCCGAAACCCAATTAAGTCCGGGTTACCGTGCATCGATGGCATAATCGCGCGATTAGATTTTAGATCTCCTCACCTACAAGTTTGGCCATAACGACGCACTCCACGGCGCTCAACCGGCTGTCGGACGACATGCGCTCCTCAACTTCCCCTCGCCTTGTTCTGCAACTTCGGGCGTCGACAACTTCGCTCAGCTGCACCAGATTAAGGCTCGTGTGGAGCACATACAAACATACACACATCGAGTGTGTGTATGTCTAAATAATCATAAATTCCGAGGGCGTCACGCGGCCATAAAACTTGTCTGATTATAGTGAAACCTGGCGCATGCACGTCTCGCAGTGCGACGAGCGACTTTGATATTGCCGAAAGGTATTTCGGAGACGTGCTCGAGCTATGTTTCAAAATTAAACCGTATATTTTAATTAGACGTAACTTTATATTAGGTAGTGTATGAAAATGCTTTTCGGCGTGGTAATGTTTCGTGAGCTTTGTATTTCGCCATGCGGTTTTGAGTTCAATGTTCTGCGAAGGGGTGTTTTGTAGATTTTTATATAGCTATCTTGTTCTGGATGTTGTGTGAAATATTTTCAAGGATTATATTATTAAATTAATAAATTTTTAAAAGTAGTTCGTTTAGTTTATTTAAATTACGTTAAAAATGAAAACATAAATGAGGAAAAATGTAGCTTTGTTGTTCTTCTATAATAAAAACTCTCGGCTGGAGAACGTTATTAGCGAATAGTGTGGTGCGCAGGCTGCGCATCCCAGCGACTTTTTCTTCGTATGAAAATATTTCTGTTGGGACTTTTTTTCATATCACACGCAATATTTGTCCGTTCCTCTCTCTCACTCGCCTTTTCTCGACATGTTTATAGTACTATAAAGCACGCTATTACATCTCATCCCTGTTACGTCTCGGCATGCTTCTGAGGTCCTCCGAGAGTTACTCCGTATTTCAGCTCCGATACTTTGCGCAAAACCACTATTGTGCCTATCCGTCGTTTTCGCAGACGTTCTTTCATTTCTTTCTCCTTTTTTTCGTTCGTCTCTTGCGAATGTTTTGTTTCAATATGTGACAATGTAACACCGGCACGAAAAATACGCATACCTTCTCTAATGAAAATTTTTATACCATCTCAGCGTGTGTTCCGACATTGTTTTATTGGCTTTCAAATTTAAAAAAATCGACCGATTCATCCCTTCATACTTCGCCATTTTTATCTTCCATTTTTTGCGACTATGCGAAGAATAGCCACGGTGTCGCCATCGATAACCCCCGAAGAACGAAAAGGTGAATCATTCCACTCACCCCACCGACCGCGGACCAGGTGGTTGCCTGCTTCGATCGGTGGTAGTCGGAGTGACGTCAGCCGGTGACTAATACGAAACTCCGGTGAAAAATGAATCACATCTAGCTATCGGAAAACTCTGCTTCGATAATCTTTATGTCCTGGAAATAACGACCGAGTCGATCGCTTTCGAGGTGATCGAAAATTCTCGGCGAGAACGAGATTTTTGAGACGGTCGTTTGCGATATATATAGGTCGGCGTTTTTGGGTATTAAAGTTTGATCATTTCCGAAAAAAATGTCTTTGTAAATTTATTTTATCTTGGCGATTTTCAGAATTTTTTTTTTACTTATAAATAGTCGGTTTTTATTACTGTAATAATATGCTTTGAAATGTGAAATATTTTGCTTTGAACGTTTCCGATATTTTCTATTATTAGCAGAACTAATATTGACTCTCTATTACAAACTATTTATGAAAATCGGAAAATATTTTGGGATATAGTAAATATTGAAATCGTGTTTTCTTAACGAAACTTAAATATTAAACGATTCACCCTACCATAAGTGTTACGTCGAAATATTGACACGATTTTGCTATGAATTTCTATCATAAACAATTTACTGGATAGCTGTTTGTTTAGGTCCTCGTTACCCGAAAACTACGCTTACAAGTTAATTACTAAAATTACGCGACATAATGTCTGTAATATACAGTATAATATTTTTAATTTTGTACAAGCCATAACTAAATGTATGCATATGAAAAAAAAATCTCTCGAAATAATACAATACGTTATTTCTATGTTTACACACTCGAAGTACCTTTTTAACGGGAATCGTTGGACAGATTTATCTGAGATAAAATATATAGAAGAAAGAAAATTGACGCCCAAGAAAGGGAAATAATACAATTTCACGAAAAAGCGACCCAATAAAACTAAATGTCCCTTTAAAAAAGGGTCATATAAATATGTATGAATGAAAAGAACGATCCGCGAAAAGAAAAGTCAAATTGTAAGCTCGTAACCCATATTTTTTATTTTCAAACATAATTTTCTCGTAAATTTCTGATATTTTTTACACTGAAATAAACTTTATTAAATTTTAAATCTATTTTATATTGTTGTATTCTGTGTTTTTTCGTATTTTAATTTGCGCGTCTTTCTTCAATATTATTTTATTCAATTCAATATTTTCATCCGAATTTAATATTAAATTTCTGTACACCTGCGCTACAATTTCAATTGTAATCGTATCTCGCTAACGAAATTGATTAACCCTCCGCCCTTAAATATATTAATCGACTCTCGAAACTATATTCCAAGCGAAGAATCTTAATTTCGCGAAACACCTGCTGAAATTCAACCCGTTTCCATTAAAAGTAATTGTGTAAGAAGGTGTAAAGGTATAAACGTCGCACGTCAGACCAGATGTTGCTCTCGAGCCCTTTTCCCCCGAAACTACCCGCCGACACCCTGAAAAATGTTAATTTATGAAGGGAATCGGGACGATCTTCAGCCCGAGCGGCTGAAGTAATTACTTTGCGCATTTTGCGCGTTCAAAACGCGAAAAGACGGGCAATCGTGTCGGATTAAGCTTCCCCTGTCTCTGCGACGCTTTTTTCTCTCTAATTTTCAGTGTCTGTCAAATTAAAAGGGCGTCGTCTTGCTGAATTTTCTCGTTAACGTTACGATTTCCTGGAAGTTATCGGTAGTAAATTCGCCAAACGGCTTCTTTTATATTTACGGGGTGCGGCGGATAATTTCCCCATCGTGACATTCCGTTAATTAATTTGAAATTTTCATATTGAATATACATTTTAACGATTATGTCCAGCAAATATCGTTTCGTTTTATATTTTTCCATGTTACACGTCGTTTGTGCAATAAAATAAATTCTCTTTGACGTAACGGCGTTTACATTTAATTGTATTGCACTCGTAAGCGACACCGTCAAAGCGCCGATTCCGTGAAATTACCGGCACACGTACCGTACCAAATTAGGGCAACCAACCCTTCGAAAGTTTGCAAACATTTTTCAAAAAGCAGAGGCGAAAATGCACGAACTGAAAAAAACAAGTACGGGAAACGGAGAGTCTCATTGACATACTCCTGGCTGCACGTGCAGTCGTCGAGTCCTCGCTACAAACCACTCGACTCTTTTGCCGCGGTGGGAAAAGTACACTCGAAGAGCTGCTTCAGAACTACTCATTGCCGCAGACTAGACAGGCTTCACGTATATGTGCCGGTTGATGATGGAGGCGGTGTGGTTCTCATCGGATTTAAGCTCGCACTTGATGGCTCTACGCATAGTCGTGTGAGTCACCGAACTAATTCAATTTGGATGTTTTTTATATTTTTTGTGATCGATTTTTGTATTGTAGATTCTTTGGGTCCTAAACTCGTTACGTGGATGGCTCTTACTGTAAAAGTGACCTCACTTGAAATTGTCATAATATTTCCTAAACTAGCTTTTATCTACATATAAAAAAAATGTTATATTTATTCGTCATGCGTACCAGCGTGTATTCGTACAATTTTCGAGAGCACTCCTCGGCGGTTGACAAGACGCTCTCGTCGACTTTCGCGTCCATTCTAATTGGACGTTCTATTTTCGTACCCTATCCTCGCACATCCATCAGTTTAGCTCTTACATTTTACATATTTTCGAATTTACATTCACGCTTTACGGTCCGCTATTTTACATGTCAAATTTAAAAGGACGTCAAAGCTCCGGCGCTCGAGGGACACGATCTGCCGTCACGCAAATCCCGCAGAGTGCTCCATTTGCCCAGACGTACATTTTAGCTAGATGCAACATGTCGCATGTACTATGTATGGTTTAGTGCACATATTGCTTGTCTGTCCTAAGTAATGTCGCGTCTTCGTCTCCGGCTTCAGCGCGAGCCCCAACTTCAGCGGGGAGTTAACGAGCTGAAAGTCCGCCGGCAAGCTGCGCCAGATTTTACACGAATGGAAAACGTCCTTTTGATCCCATTCACGTTTGTTTCTCTAGCGTTTAACTTTTATTTTCCTCCGCGACACGAAAGCTATTGATATGGTAATTGGGCTCGGAACAAATTGTGCAACGGGAGCGAGAGAGAAAATCGCCCAGAAGAAAAAAGCTGGAGAGGGCTTTTTTTCGCTCACTTTATATGCCGCGACACTGAGAGTGACGATGGAAGCTAATTTAAAGTTTTCAAGAGTGTCGCACAAAAGGTGACTTTCACGTTGTTTTTCGTTCAAGTTTTAATTGCTTCTGGAACTGTGCGAAAAAAACGCGTGTATGTGTACCAATGAAAAAATTCGGAACTTTTATAATACGCAAAGTTTTTTTTTTTTACGAATCGAATGGAAAAATGCGCGTTGTTATTACGCGTATAATTAATGTTTGTGTATTTATTACTGTAAGTTTTATATTCGTCAGGATTCCGGGCGAATGAAAGTTTTTATATAACAAATCTGGCGCAATAATAGCCATGAATTATATATGAAAAGAATAAGAGCCTCTCTAACTCGGAAGCTCGGAAACTCCTCGAGGGCTTTTAGCTGCACAAGCTTTCGGTTATTACTTTCCAGTTTTTTGCTCCCCTTTCTCGGTGGAAACTCGGAGCAGAGTATCCGCTATACACTGTATATAATTGAATTAAAACCTTCATCCTCGTGTACGTACTTTTCTTGTTTTGCGGACCATTTCCCGATTATGCTCGTCTTAACTCGTCGCCGTCGAATTTCCATCGTTTTTCCCGTAGTGTGACCCAGTTAAAACTCTCACCAAGAAAAAAATCACACGGAAATACTCCGACTTGAAATTTACAAAAGCATTTTCTTGTATCTACGAATTCTTATTATATTCATTTTCAATTCCGATAAATTTCAACGAAAATTAAAAAAGTTTTTCTATTATTTAAAACTTCTGATTTTTAATCGAAATTTCCATTTATTTAACAGGTATATCCAACAAGAGACATCACGAACATCGTCGAAGCATCACACTACTTGAAAGTAGGAGGATGGTGTCGTTTGGGCGCCAGCAATCCTGCCAAGTGCAAAGCAGCACGTTGGGTCAAACCCTTCCGCTGTTTGGGTGAGTTAAATTTGACCATTTTTATGCCTTCCATCGATTATACATAATTTATAACGCAGTATTTCGGGCTGAGTGTAAAATTCAAAACGTCCCGCCGGCCGCCGTTCCGGTTTTCCGGGCTGGAAAATTCGCGCGCGGAAAAACCTCGAGTTTTCCGGTCTATTTTCGTATCGGTATAATGTAGTCGTTTGGCATTTTCGTTTTTTGATCGATCGTAAATTTTTTTCGCAGGTTGGTCGTATTTTTTCCCTGGCAATTTTATTATATAATACGAGCGAGCGTTCTAGTGTTAGCAGTTTGACAAATGACGTCAAAACAATGAAGAAGTTGAGTGTTCGCCGCACGTAAAAGTTCGAATTTTATATCGCTTTTTATGGCTTTTTTAAAACGGCGCGGTTTTCTAGATTTTAATTTGCTTTTTATTAAACTTTTTAATGTGTTGTTTGTAAGCGCAATTATGAATTTATGTTTTGTGTTATTTCGCAGTATTATGACGCGGTTAAATTAGATCGATCGTTTTTATGTTATATAAATATAATTTTATTCGAGTCTGTTATTTTTTTTTTTCATAATAGACAATTGAAATTAACTTGTGTGTTCATATCACTCATATGAGACTTCATGTTATGCGCAAACGAATTTCCAGGATAGCGCCGTAATTAAATTCCTTCGGTTGTTTCAGCTTAACATTCCCGCATTAATAATTATAAATATGTACAGAATTTTAATACGAATATTTTCGAATACCTAAACTCTTTTTTAGACATCGCATTATATTATATAACTCCGAAGATGAAATTTGGATATGATTTATGCGAAGCACGAAAATACGTCCACAATCAATCGCACTTTTGAGCACTTCGAAATCCGGCAAAGCTCCTTGCTGCGTTCGCAAAACGATTTATCCATTTCCCGAATACACACGATTCTCGTAATAAAAAAAATCATATTTATCATATCGATATCGAAACCGCGGAACTTTTCGTACGTATGCGAAATCAGGTCAAGCTACGTATGTTTCTATGTACGGCATTTTTTTTTTCGTTGCTCTTCAAAGCCTTTCGAACCGAAAAAGACCCACTCGAGTTTTCCCATACGCAAACCAATTTACATTAGCCTCGCTTTTCCTATTCGTTTTCAACTTTCGCTCATATTTCATGCGACCGCGAATCGATAGTACGGCATTCTCTATGAAAGTTTTCGACGAGCGCAATACATTTCTTTTCCTGTTAGGTTTACGTTTAATTTATCTTCGGTGAATTCGAAATGGTTTTATGAGTTCTTTGGTACTGGTATATACGCGAATTATTTTTTTATTTGTTCCTTATATGTAAAAACGTTAACGGTTTAGTCTTTATTTATCGTTCTTTGATGTTGAGCGGAATTTCGCATAGTCAGTATATAGATATGATTACATACTTTTGACCTAAAACCATTTGGAAAGGGTTGGTTTTTTATAGCAGGTTGAGAGTGACCTCACAATTATTAAGGAAATACTTTCAAACTTTTAATGATATCAGTAAAACCCAGCCTTGAGTTAGATATAAAATATCAACCGCATATGATAATTATAATTACAGAGTAAATTCATATTATCGAACATAAAAAAAATATTCTGTACATCGAATTTTTCCCGTAATTGACTTGGAAAAGATCAAAACCGCCCACAAGCAGCACTGTTCATTATTAATATAATAATATTTTATGCCGGGCATAATATGTCCCTCGAAATCCGCTTTCGGTCCCTTCACGGCGACAATACAGCGATACTGCGCAAGTCGTAATAACCGAGTTTAACCCATTAGGGCACCTTCGAGTTAACCCGACCGAAAGTTGTAAACCTCCTCGTGGGGTTTCCGGCTCGCTTTCCCTTCCACACACTGTGCCTTCGGATGTGCGAAATAGGCGCGTTCCCGCCGAAATTTAAACATTTTATCTTATAATTCGGCGACTCGTTAAGTCCGCCTTATCGCGGTCAAACTTTCGAAGAAGCGGCCTGATTAATTTTTATGCGGTGTATAAAATTTGATGGTGGTCTTTTTGGAAATGTGTGCATTTTTTTTTGTTTGGAATGGAGTTCGTTCTTTGTACGTGGATTAGTTCTTTCGAGTCTTCTATCTGATCGCTCACGTACACTATTGGTCTTGGCTTTGCAACGAGACTGCCATTCGGTCCATTTCGTTCGCTAGTATTTCTTACTTTGTGTCGCTTTTTATTTTCGGTACGTCTTCAGATTGTATTTCGATCTTATTCGTTTTATTTATTTATTTTTGTGTTGAATTAAATAATTTTTATCTTGTATATTATATGATTTTAATGAGATAAAATGGTATTATTTTTTTATGTATTACGTATTTGGAAAAATATTTATTTTGTATATAAGAAATTCATTTCTAAGTATTTATTTATTAAGAAAAATATGTTTGAAAGATTAAATATTATATAATAGAATATATTCTTTTGAAAAAAAACATCGTAAAAAATACACGTGTACAAAATCCAATGAATATTGTACAAATATTATTACAAAATATATATTCCAAATAAAATTTTCATACAAATATTCCGCAAACTTAATTCGTCATCAACCCAAAAATCCGGCAACTATTTCGCGCTCGGACTCGCAGACAACCTGTATAATTAAATGATATTAAAACGAAACGCCCCAGCTTATAACACCCTCACACCTCCTGTGCCTAGACCGCACCGCTTTTCATTACACGACCGCTCATACTTTCGCAATTATTGCGAGCGCAGGAATGAACAGTTTCGGGAACACCCTGTGCGGTGAAAAACGCTTTTTTAATACCGCGCGCGGCAATAGGCCCGCGGAGATTACCCGGGGATTACCGACGCGTCCCGTACTTCCCGGAGGACCCCGAAAATCCCGCGACCGGGATTATAATTGACCGAATAATGTTTAAAGCTCGGGATGACTATAACTTTTATTCCCGGAAACCCTATTGCCGGGAGGGCCGCGTTCGTGTGTTGTTTCAGCGTTTGATTGTTCAGCGCGTTTGTGTTGTGTGTGTTTTTAATCGGAATTGTAGTGTGGATTGAAAGTGGTCTCGGTGTTTTTGCGGCGTGTAATGCGGCAGATATGGGGCTCGTCGATTTTCCGGGTTTTCCGTTTCAGTAGTGGAAAAACGCATGAAATGCTCGCTTTCCGATGTTTCCCGCATGGGTGATAAAAAGCTCGGTTTACAGCTTTCCGCGCCGAGTTTGATGCTCGTTTTATGAATATTTAAAAATGTCTTCGTTCTTTGGGTGTGTGATTTTGTACGTGTTATGTGATATGATATCATTTTTTTTTTGTTTCAACGATTTTCAATTATTTTTCGTTTCGGTTTCCTTTTCAAACGATACCTTACGAATGATATTTCAATGCGGAATTCACATATTCGTTTTATTTATATCTTTCGATTCTATAACCTTTTGTCGTATGCTATATTTGTTAATATTATATTAAATTTAAGTTCTATCTTCGTCAATTGAATTACATGCTTTGAAAAAAAATGAACGAAAAACACATTAAATATTTTATTCCGTTATCACATAATGTAATATTCGATATTTTATCCGGCAAATTTGTTCCGCGGACAAAATAATTCATCCGACGTAAGTCATCATCGTCGATAATATAACGAGAAGGAAGAAAATTGATATTAGAACCCGTTATTGTATTTTTTCCATAACATATTATATAAATTATACACATCGTGGGCGATATATTATTAAATATTTTACGCCTTAAATCGATGTCTTCGAACGCGAAAATTTATGAGACGGAAGAAAAAAGACGACATTAATCTTTATTACGCGAAATTACGTCGACGTTTATACTCAACGTAACCCTGAGGAGGCCTAATCGATTACAAAGCAGTGACAGTTATCGAGCAGACCCACACCATCGGCGAATCATCGGCACAGCCATAAATATTGAATTTGTATCGAATCAATAGGATCGTTCGCGATCCGTATCTCAATGAAAAATGTGACATTCGTACCGAATAAAGGGATATAATGCACTCGTACGTATTCGCTATACGTTTCGGTGTTTCGAACAAATAAATTCGCATTTCGGAATGACTGATGATGGTCCGTCCGAGCGCTTTTCCGATACATTTTCCAATTCGTGTTACCATTTAAAACGGGCAAAAATAGATTTCGGCGTTCGCAAATTGCACCGTTTCGACGTCCGCATCAATTACGCTTATTGCTTTTGTGCGCGGCGGTCGGAAAAAATCCATAAAGCGTAACCCAAAAGCGAAAACCATGATTTGACCTTTCGGATTCTACGTTTCAATATCTACTATATTGTAAAAAAAATTCTATTTACACCTAATTTTTTTTTACACGCTTTCGAAATAACGCGGTTCAAAAAATAATCTTTTTTTTTTCAATTTAACGCTGTGTAAAAATAAATAAATAAATTATTGTTATGCCAATGTTAAGATCCGAAGCAGACCAGTATTCAATTATAGTTATTAAATTTTAAAAAATACGATATTTTTTGATAATTTCACTTGGTAAAATTTCGCCATATTAAAATGGAACCTATACGTTTCTTTACTGATCAAACTTATCTTCAATTTTCATATCATCATCATCATACAATTTTTCACATAAAACATATCCCCCGTGTAGAAATAGACTTGTGTATTTTTTTTTATATACAAAATGATTCGATTCAAATATGCATCTGCATCTGAATGCTTCGTTGTTTATTGTTCAGACACTTCGCTGTCGCTCCCCAAACAAACCTAATAAAATCCGCATCATAATTTTCGCGAAGAAGTACCAAGTCTTCCCTCGACGACGACGCAAATCAATACGGACTTTTGAAACTGGCGGACTTTTTGTTTTACGTTAGACAACCGTGTCGCTCGGTGACGTTCCTCTCGTGCAAGCCGCTCGGAATTCAATTTCGTCTCACCTTGTTTCTTCTCTCCTCAGAATTTTCTTTACAGATTCTCTCTCCCTTCGCGTCGCTTTCTTCCCTTTTGTTTTCTCGGGAACAATGTGCGCGAAGCGACTCCAATCCGACAAGGTTTTACGACTTTTTCGCGTATATTCTTTGTGGGATGGCTGCTCGTCGATTTTTCTTTTCGAAGATGTGAAATATTGGAATTTTTATTCTCATTTATGAGTCTATGGACGTTTTATTGTGGGAGAGTCATCGGTGCATTCAGGGAATAATTTTCGATGAAAATTTATGAGATTCGTTTGTGTGCTGAAAAAATTATTGAAAATGGTTGATTGAAATTCGTTCAAATGTTCTCGAAAAGGTTTTATTTAAAAGAATTTATTGAAATCGTAAATTTTTTTTATAGTGATTTGGAAAATATTGAAAAGAAATGACATTTCGAACTCTTTTGTACACCGTTTTCTTTCATTTTACATGTTATTTTCGCTTTATATACTGGTAACCTTTTAATACGTTTTCATCTTTTCGTTATTTTTATTTATTTTTTGTAACGGCCATTTTTCTCATCATCTTGTCGTCTTCGTAAAAAAAAAATGACCGCCCTGTCTAAAAATACCAATTGAAATGTCAGAGCGCGGATCAATCACTATTAATATATAATTATTAATTTTCCGAGAGATTAAGCCAACTTGTACGAGAAAACAAAACACATTTGCGCGAAACGTATCGTTTTTAATTCTCGTTATTGCCACGTCTTGCGTTAATCGAATGAGCGCAAACATTTCAACAACAATGCGGTTCGTCAAGAATAAAATTAATTATAATGGTTTCAGTTTACCGACGTAACACTTGCGACTTTGCGACGCTTTTCTCGCCGGAATTATAATAACGATAATAATCGACGTGTCGCATAATTTCGGGTAATTCACCTGAAACCGCCGACGCCAATCATGCGGCTTTCTAGGGCCCTTCCCGAGATTTCTTGACAAGAATTTGTAATTTATGTTTATGTAATTATACAATTCTATTATTCATCGAAAACTAATTCCAGTTTGACAATTCTACAATTTACTTAACATTGTTTCTATTCACAGATCTAATCGATATATCGGTCTATACTAGATTGAATCTTTTATTCAATTCAATTTGAGTTCGAAAGACTTTGATTAAAATCTCTATCAACTACTATTCCGAAAATATAAAAATAATTCAATCCAATCTAACGATAAACAATCACATAATCTACTGACCGTTTCATATTTAATTTTTCGAATAATCGAAACACGTCTCTAATCGGGTCGAGAAATCTCGTCTCGCATCCCATCCAAAAACAGACCCTCGAATATGCCTCGTCGTTTAACGATCGCGCACAGCTAAACGGCCGCCGTAAAGTTTTAACGTCTCGGTAATGGGACGCGCTCATCGCCGGCGAGCGATTAAAAAGCCCGAGACGGGATTTCCCGGGAAAACATCGGCGGACGCAAACCGGAGGAAATTAAGAGTTGTCAAACGCACGGCGACGCTGATTTGTGCGGCGTCGTTCGCGTCTTAATTGTCGATGAAGATGTCGACTCTCTTTGCGGCTGTGATGCTTTTGTTTTTCGCTTTTTTTCTGTGTCCCGTTTTGTTTTTCCGTGTCGGTTTTCCGTTTGCGCTTTTGTTTGAGGGGGAAATGGCGGGGTTTTGAGGCGGTGCGTGTCGGAGAGGTTTTCTTTATTGTCGCGTTGCAGTTCGGTGTGCGTGTTGACGAGTGGTGTTCGAAATTCTGATTTTATTTTCCGTGGAAAGGTTTTTGTTATGAATTGTTTTTATTGTTCGCATTTATTGTTGGATTGTGAATGTTCGAATTTCGTACGAAATTTATAATCGTTTCGTCGAAATATATTGTTCGATTGTAGATTCGAACGCCCTCAATGCGACCGCAATATGATCGAGTCCGTATAAATCGTCGATTTCATTGCGGCTAGATTTGTCGGAATTCAAATATATATTCATGACATCGATTTTATGATAGTATTTTATATACTGATTTCTAAATTTCGCATAAACTTTTTTTATACTTAAAGCTTGTTTACTCTTTGATTTCTCTAATGACACGTTGTCTTTTCGCCTTTCCCCCCTCTACGATTGTCTTACAAAATCGACACGAAAATAACTACCTTCCGATAGACTTTCCCCTCGTTAGTTTCACACCCTCATCTTCTAGATTGTCACTTTAATAACACTCATCTCGCTCCGATACGGAAAATTATATATAAACAACACTAGATTTTCACGCTTACATACCCGCTCGCAATCTGACGTACTCGAAGCGTTCCACCCCCGTTTTCCGACCCACGACACTCTATAGTTGGATTTTCATTAAAATACCTCTGCCGCGGAGGTTCTATTTGCCATTTTTTCGTTCATCAACTCGAAAAAAGGCTTCTGCAGTCAGTTGACCCCGGGTTGTTCAACCGGTAAACGACTCCGCTTTGTACGGATCAATACTCGACATCGCGACGTTCGCGTCGTTTACGTTTTCATAACGTCCGTTAGACGTAATTACGCCGTTTTTATTATTTTTTAATCCATTGTGTTGGCGTAGAATGTTGCCTTTGATTCAATTCGACTTATCGAAATTGTTTCGAAAAAATACTTCGGAGTTGTTCGTCCTTACCCTTATTTGAAGTAAAGTGTTCGAATTGGGGTGTGGGTAGAAAAAAGATGTACTTATATACTTTTTATCGTCTTTGAATATTGATTTCGTCATTTTAGTTTTGCTGGTTTGAATATAATATGATTTGAAATAATTCAATTTACTTATTGGCTTTTTAAAATCTGTATTGATTTTCTCATTATTCGAATAAATTTTGATGACATCTATTGTAGATATTTGAAATCAATTTTTAATATCGTAAATCATATACATATGTAAAACGATATTCATTAAAGTGCATTACTTCGCTGTATTAAATTACGTCTCGTAAGATTCTCGTAAATTGATATATTATATTTATATAACAACATCGTGCATAAATCTAAAATTAATATTGTTATATTCCAGTCTCTTACGCTTTAAATTTTACATAATATATCACAGGTATAAATTAATCCTGAACGGTAGGCGTGCTACTTCTCGTCCTCGATTCGGAGTCGGAAAATCGAGGAAATTGCCGCTCGAATCCATTAGCCGACGGATGTTTTCTTTCGGATGTAGATGCTCGTGTTTTATATTTTATCTAATTCACTTTTAATGAAATCGTATTTTACAAAGTAAATAACGCACAACTTTCGTGAAATTGTTTCGTGACGTCGCCGTATTAGACTTTAGTAATTAACTCGATTGATTTAAATATTAAAGCTGAAGACTCTCAAGTTCGGATTGTCGTTTCGTAATGAAATTCGATCACGTTTTGTTAATATTTATAAATATTTTCGAATCGAATCAATATAACAAGATATTTATAATCATTAAATCATGTTCTGCTAATTAGAATCGATCAATGTGATACTGATTCACTTTGATCTGATTAATCCTTTCTTCTAATAGAAATAACGCATTTAATTTCAATTAGATACTTCAATTAGATTCAATTTGATACTTGATAAGTATCAAATCGCTTTTGATAAAAGCGATTCTATATTTGGAATCGAAAACTCTTCCCAACACATTTTATACAAAAGAAACAAAATTAAATCGGTACCAATCTAAAGTTTCCGCCGAAATCCCGAACGCACCTCATAATTATTGTTCTTTCCGGCGAAAGGGGTCGGAAGTAAAAATACTACGGCCAAATTAATAAACGAGTTTCGAGGCGAGTTCGAGCTTTTCCCTAGGGAAGCAAACGAACGGGTCACGTTAAACTTTTAAGGGCATAGCAGATGTTTTCACCGCGGCGAAGACGCTAATTCATTAAAACGCGCCGCGACAAAAGGAGGGCTTCTGCGACAAAATCTTCCACGGTACATTGAATCGTCTAAGTATCGTATAATTGCAAATCTGTAATGATTTGTATCGTACGACAATTGATTTCTCAAAAGCTTTTGATTATTATTTTTTCAATAATACAACTCTATAACTTTTGATTAAACTGAATTGACTTCGATCGGTTAGTATAAAATATTTAATACTCGTATCGAATTTTTCTGTATATAATAATAAATATGGCAGCCGTGTAATGAATTGTTTGCCGTTGACATTTGATTTGTGGCCGGGACGGTGCTCTCATTATACTAATTGGAATTCGATTTAAAGGCTGCGAATTGATTCGTTCGTTGGCCATCTGATTCCGAGTGCGAGAATGTTGGAATTGGTTCGTTCTAGTGTAAAGTTTTTGAATTAATTCGCCTGCATTTCTCCCGTTCGGTGAATTATGGGTAATGTACGATCGGGTGATGAAATAATGTGATTGGTTCGAAGAAAATCGTTCGTTTCTATGTATAATGTGATTATTTTGTGTTTGGAAATATGAACTCAAACTTTGATGTCTTTACTAGTAGCAGTTCTTTTGCTCATGATCTGAAATTTCACAGTATAAAATGGCGCACAATCACGATAGTGAGTCCTCTTATCGACAACATTTGGATGGTTCCGTTTTCGAAGTCTTTCGAGAATCTAGTAGTATTGATTTTCTGTCTCTCTTTGTGAATCAAATAAATCAACAAGCATACATTTTCCTTTCGACTACAATGTGTAAGCTTAGTTTGACCTTCAAAATCTCTATTAACTTAAGTGAAAACTTTAAAGTTTTGTCTATGAATCATTCGAAAAAAACTAACTTCCATTATCAATAATTTATATAATTTCGTTCTTATTGAATTAATTTATTAACACGTCACAAAAAAGCCCACAAAATTCCACGAGCAAAACAAAATTTAATATAACGATATATTCGCATTATAAATTAAGCGAGCACAAAACATTCTATCTCTGTTGAATACGCGTTTAACATTTCAACCTTCCGCAACCGGGGAACGGTTCGCGTGTCGTACATTCAACATTTACACACTATTTCGAATTTGGCGAATTCGCACACGGGCAAAAACATCAACATCGCATGAATCATCGCTTTCGTTGCGGAACGAAAGCCTGAAAGGGTGGGCGGTAATGGGGAGGTCGAAGCTTTTCTTTTGCACGAGATGATTCGACAAAAAAAGCATTCGGAATTCTCGGGGTTGATCATTTTTTTTTTATATTATACTAGCGGTTTGTACTCTGTGAAAATAAATTGTGTACCGGTTGTAATTATTGCCATAATCAATCGCGACGCCGGTACATTATATAGGTGAATGCAGTTTAAAAGCACTCACAAAGTGCACTTACACTTTCTGAACACTATTATAATTTGTATGGCGATCGATAGAAAAAACTGAAATGCGAAACGATATTAAAAAAAACTGAATGCTGACATAGTTTTTCCGAGTTTTAAAGCACATTCTCGCCAAATTTGGTGAAGATTCGTCTATCGATTTAGGAGTTTATTGGATACATGCATACATACATACATACATACATATACATATATGAGTTTTATATATTGTATATACATACTTGGGTCTGTTTTTACGCGATAGATACGTTCGCATAAAAAAGACTTGAACTACATAGAAAACTGAGGGTTAGATTCTATTATTTTTAAAAACTGCATAACTTCAAATCAATGTGATAGAATGTACCAAAAATCGCATTGAAAAATCAGTCAGCATACATATTTATGAACATACATATATCAGAACTATCATCATTAAACGATAATAATCGGCAAGATAATTCAAGAAGAGAAAAAGAAGAAATAATTCAAATGCGAGGATGCGAGTTGCCAGATTTAAAACAATCCGTTCACACATCGCCCTATACACACTTACACTTTAACGGTTATAACTTGCACTAGTGTTAGTTTTATTTTTTTTTTAATGCGCATTCGCATAAAAAAAAGCTTTGTCTTCTATAGAAAAATGAGGAATAGGTTCCATCATTTTTGAACCACATAACTTCGAAATTGCATAAAAAAGATCCGCATAAAAACAGACCCAAGTATGATATATAGATTTCGAATAAAATTTTATATACGCGAATAACTCATTAATAACATTCGCGTAACTCACCCGATATTATAAATGTTATACGGAGAGCGACAGCTGCCGCGACAATCCCTTAAAAAATATCATATTTCCCTCTAGGTGACGACAACTTTCCCCACGTTTATGCCGCCGTCGTATATAACGCGTATTAGATATGTACAGGTGCGATCAAAATGCCACCAGAAATGTCACCAGGTAATTTATAGTGTTGAAGGTTAGTGCTCGTCCCGAAACTTGACGTCGTTGTTGTTTTCGGCGGGGACCGTAAACACGATTTTCCCCAAATTTCCCGAAACGTACGTGTTGTATGCTCGTGTGCTGTGATTTATTGCGGCTTTTATCGATGCTGAGGCTCTGGGTGCGATTTTAATGTCAAACGTTCATAAATCGAATTTCGTGAAAGGGATGTTTTTGTGCGCGTAGGTCGTTGTTGCGAATAGTTTTGTTTGTTGGAATAATGTCGCTGTAGGGTTATTTTTGATTCGGTGAACTTTTGTAGTCGTTAATGAGATTTTTATTGTGTACGAAAAATGTCAAATGATTCTCAGTGGAATGTTTTATTATCTGCTGCATACTTATAATACAATTAAGTCTCTTTTTATACGTTCCAAAGACTTACCGTGTAAAAAAAAACATGGTGACCATTTAAAAATCGAAGATTGGTTTGAAAATTCCATTCAAATATTCTTTACAAAAAATGTGTAATATGACAAAATTTCGTCATATAAAATCATCGTAAAACATCGTTAATTTTCATTTAAAAGCTATGATTGTATATTGCTTTACTCCGGATCTTATCATTGCGGACCGTGGTATACATATTTTGTTTAATTTTTACACTGTGTTAAAGTAAAAAAAAAATCATTATTTCGAAACCGTGTGAAAAGAGACCTGGGTGTATATTAAATTTAGTCGTTTCATAAAGATATCATATTTAGAGTTTGAAACTCGTAAAAGAAGTATATTATTTCAAAGAATTTTAGCGATAATAAAATGCACAAGAGTATAAACTCTATCATGATAGTGTATTTGTACGAGTATTATTTTCACTCGAGTTGTTCGCTTTCAGTGAAAAACGATTTTCCCGTGTGAGTCACGTGCGAATGAATGCTTCGTATGACTGTACAGGAAATCCCACTGAATATCGCATGCACATTTTCGTTGCATTTTCCCCAATCGCTACCCCTTTTTATATTGTGACACAAATGAATCACCATATTGAATCATGAGCGTACATTTTTTTTCGCCAGACACGCAACGAGCGGCGCTTTTGCGGCTCTATACGACTACTCGTCATACAATATTCCACCCGAGTCCACACGATTGAATATTAATCGAAAAGTTTTCGCTATTGTCGGCTTATAAACGGACGTATATTAACCGAGAATTTCATAAACAAATTATGAGTCGGCGAAAAAGACAATGGCTCGTCATTATGCACACTCGAGCGGCCGACCCTTCGGCTCTTTTGTAAGACGCTAATTGACCTCGGCGCTCACAAGACGGTTCTCCATTAAAACGGAAAGCGTCGAACCTTCGAGGGAAGGCTTCGTCCTTCGTCGGTGACATTTTCCGAATAGGCATTTCCCTTTGTTTAGCATATAAGGGGGCGGGAGGCGAAGACACCATTGTCGACCGTTAGTGAGTTTCGCCGTGGTGATGTGATGAGGATTGTCGGGATAAACGTTTCAGTGGACTTGTTTGGGGTTTTGTGTTTTTTAATTGGTTTCGGTCTGTATCTGTGTTGGGATAGTGGTTTGTATAATGAGGGGTTGTTTTGCATAAATCCGCAATGAAGATGCGTTTTATATTCGGGGGTATTGTGCATTGTAGAGTTTTATGTAAAATTCCAAAACATATCGGTGTTGGATATCCAAAAATAATGATTGCCTTTCAGGAACACGGTAAATTACAATGGAAGTGACTTTTATAATTGAATATTGGATTACGTTTTAAAATTATCCGGCATCGTATATTACGTGCTCACAAATTAATATAACTCGGCACGAACAAAAACAAAACCACCCCTGACGCGAACTCGATACGAAACATCATTTTCGGCCGTTCGTTTCGTTAAATTTATACGCAATTTGCGTAACTGACATCTGACGGGAGCGTAGAAAAAAAATTTAACAATGTTAATTTTTAACTCTTTCCCGTTTCCCGTCTTCATTAAGAACGGAGGTTTTTTTTTCACGTTTCGAAAAATTCGCGAATTCGAACGCTCGCCATTCTCATGAAATGATTATCGAGCTTTTAATAAATTCCACATATCCCTTTCAATTTAATATTCCCGTTTTCATTTTAAGTTCGTTATATTCTCATACATAAATTTGCTTGTGTAATTCACCGATAGAATTCGAATTCGGAATGTTTCGAAATTGAATTATACGTAGTTGCGCGTTTCATATTAAACAATATTTGATCTAAGCGATGACGCAATAACTCGATTATTCGAATCGAAATTCAACGATTTCCGTATTGGTACACTTTATGCCGAATCAACGATAATTTCGAGCTTTTCTCCGCTCGATTTAATCCAATATAAATTACTTCGTTTCGGCAATAACTTTGAAGATCCATTGAAGAGTCAAACACATTCTCGCACCGCCGACAATATCACGGTTTTCCCCACATGCATAACAATGTAAGGTCGTCGTTTTGCTACAGATTTATAAGGGTCGACCTACAGCCATCTCCGAACTCGATTTCGGGCATTCGAGCTTTGTACCGTTGTTCGATGTCGGAGGCTCCGGTGGCCTTTCGTCGCCGTGGCATTTCTCGCTCAGTTTGAACTTTGCGATTAATGACCGGGAAAATGACCGACTTTGAATTCGTGCCTCGACGCACCTATGGAACCTTAATATATATCGACCGTTTCGAAGCGAAACGCTTTCGTGAGATTTGTTTACGACGCTAATTTTCTGAGATTTTTTTCTATGGAAAAATCATTTAAAATATATAATTTTCGTCAAAAGAATTTTAAAATTTTGCAGTATAAAAGACGTTTGATGGAATCGTAAAATGTTCAATGTCATTGTCCTTTTTTGAAATTAGACGAGTCGTAAAGTTTAGGCAATACAACGGCCATTTACGCGATGATGAAACGTTTCGATTCAACTTTGTCGATTTTTATTGTTGCGCAGTAATAGTTTTCGAATATCTTTCCGAACAATATAGGACGCGTTTTCAATATGCACGAAGTCGTAAATCACAAATAGAAAATTGGAATCTGTAATGTTTGTACGTGGAAAACGTAGCGGCCATAAATTCGTGTGAAATTCGCTGTTTTGCACATTTCGAACGAAAGAGCGACGACGACTCAAATTTTAACATTTTTCAATGTCCTCTCTTCCTGTGAGTGTTTTGTATTTGCGAAGAAAGGCTTATTTTGCCTCGGCTGTTCGCATGTGCGACCTTCTATCGTTTTTCAATGCGTGCACGGACATATTGCCTCCCATATTTAATAATGCCTTTCAAAATAATCTCATAAATTACAGGGTTAAGCCTTGTTTTCCCCGGGGTGAACACTTTCAGCTCGCAAAATTCTCCACGGGAGTTGCTACGCAGCCAGCTTTTAATCTTCAATTATAAGTTTTCCAAATATTTGATACAGTGCCGTAAAAAGGCTTTTGACCCCTCAACGATTACTTTATTTCAGCACGAGATTATCGTTTTATGTTATTTTTAAAATGTTCTCTAGGTTGCGAATTTTTATATCGAAAATCTTCATTGAAATTTTTTTTATTAATATTTTTGTATTGATTCTGGTTATTTGCTTTTTAAATTGAATCAAACATAACATTGCGATACAAAATATACAAAACAAAATCATACACTAAAAAAATCGAAGTAAAAAAAAAAACCTCCAATCTTGGCGAGATTTCGTCGCGCGCGGATTACCTCCGAGATTTTCAAAATTGAAAAGTTCGAGAACCTTCAGCCGTTCGCAAAAGTGTACACACACACTCGCGCGTATATATATAAATATATACGTGTCGTCCCGCTAGGAAGTATTGATTGGTCGGGCGGGCCCCCAGCCCCTGCGCCCCCCCCTGTTTCCATAAAACGTCGACGCGGCGGGCGCTCCGCCCCCCCGAAGGCTTTTCACAGGTGAGCGGCGCGGGCCCCCACCTCGCCCCCCTCCGACGGGGAACTCGGAAAAGCGGTTTTTCAGCGTCGGGAAAAGCGTGGTCAAGATTCGGCCGTGGGTCCGATAACGCGTGCGGAAGGCTTCGGCGGATGTGGAATGCTTAATGGTTTTTTTCCTCTCGTTGCGGTTTGTATGAATTGTTTGGTTTTTTGTGGGGTTTTCGGTTGAGATTCGTTTGAAATTGGATTAGTCGATTTTTTTTAAGAGTAATTGAACTGTGTGAAGTCAGTGTGTGCAGTGTTGTTCGTAGTAGATTGCATTCTCGTTTTGTTTTTATTGAGGTTGCGAAACATCAAATTCATATCGGGTTCTTAATTAAAAATATAATATTATACGGAGTTGACAATGGAAAATATTTTATAAATGACACGACAATTTTTCCGCAAAATTTCGAACTCGACATAATTAAATTTGTCACTCGAAGTTTCTTAACAATTTTTTTTTCTTCGCTACGATAACGATGCGTCGGTTTTTCGTCTTCCGAAAAATCCGAGATAACAATATGTAAGCAAAGTTTACACTGCTAAAGCTTTTACGTTACATTAATTTTTTTTTTCAGCACATTTTCACTACACTGCGGAATTAATTAATTCTCCGTCATCGTTTATGTTTTTCCCCGACGTTTTCCATATCCGCTCGAAGCGAAGACGGAAAAGCCGCTTTTCACATTTTCCGTACCGAAGCGGCATAAAAAAAACAGCAACAAGCGCGACATAGATTCAATTCAACATCAAATCCAATAAACGCGGGAAAAGCTTCGTTTTTCGTTCGTCCCTTCAGAATCTATCGTTTTCGATACGCAAACATCGAACTTGTTTGTCGAAATTGTAATATACGGGCAGAATATTGCTGCAGAGAAAAGCTCAGTTGCGAAATCGCGAATATCTAAATGCGTATTCTCGCATCGTTTTCGCAGAATCGGGCTAATTAGCGCTCCGTTTGCGTATATCGGATTTCATAAATTGCGCGCTTTCAAAGCGACGACCCGATTTTCGGCGTGGATTGTGCGAAAGTTTTTCGTTTCGGATTCGAATTTTGCGCTTCGAGTTGAACCGCGTTATTTCGTTTAAATAAAAGTACTTGATACTTGGTGTTCGGTCGTTTTAAAATTTTTGAATTTTGTTTCAGTAACTTCACCTTATGAGTTTCGCATGTTTATTTTTTTATTATTTAATTTCATTTGGAAAAATATGCGTAGACAAACATTCTTATTACATTCGTAAGCGTGCAGCATATTTTTGTCGTTCGCAGAATTTTCATTAGGTGTCCCCGAATACTTATTGCATGTTTTTCCGGCGTCTATCCTCTGAAAAATTCTGGAACGAATTTCGTATTAATTCCGACGTCGACAGTGAGTCGAGCTCGCACACATAATTTGCTTACATACCCGAATTTTAATTACGTGCAATACACGTTTGTTACAGAGCTCGCGCATTCGGAGAGACACTAGAGCGATGCCGTTTCCTTAATTTCGGCTTGTTGTGTTTTAATTAATAACGCGAACGATTGTGTTTTGTTTGTCTCTCCGGGAACAATTCAGAAGCATCGAGTCCTCGGTGTATGTGCGGCTCTTGTTATTTTCCCGATACCTAACAACCGTTTCAGGGTACCAGAATTGATTTAAGGCTGGCTCGCCCTGTAATTTTCCGGGGAGTCGACGATTTCGCCGACAGACAAACAGACTTATGTGTATACAATGCGATATAATAATGGGTCGTCGGATCAAAAGCGAACGTCGTAAACAATAACTGCGACTTCCGATTGAACGACGGGTCCAAACAACGCTCATTGATTCAATATGGATGAGAGACAGATGTCGGTTATATCTACTAAGGCAAATAAGCGTTAAATGGCTGTTTCGGAATAGGAATTTAATATTACGTATGCAATTTTAACTTACATATATAAAGTCTCACTAAAATTATTGACTGTTGAATGATCTCGGGTTAGTAAAATTATTTTACTGGTTGTACTATACGTTGATTGATAAAAATCGATGTATTAGACATAGCTAAAGTATTAAAATTTAAATATTTGCCATTTCTATGTAAAAATTCTTTATTTCTTTCATAAATAACACGAAAAAATAGATGAAAATGTATAATATTGCAAGTCCGCCTTTGTTCCTATCGTTATCCATCGCCATTATTTAAATTCGAAGAAGAATCGCTTTCTGGAATCGTTCCGAAACTCAACGGTAACATTAAAAACACATACCCGTATATCTGGCGTCCTTTTTAAATTAAATTTATCGATACACAAATAAAGCGCGTTTGTGCTGCGGCGGCGAGAAAGGGTTGTGTAATGATACGTGCCGCGGCACACCACAATGGCCGGGATTTTTACGGGTTGTGTCACCTCAAAAGACCTTATTGGCCTGATCCCGGGGCCTTTGTGGTGGCGGGCCTCCTCGGAAGCCTTTCCTCGGATTGCGGTCGCACGTGGCCATACGCGACAGGAAGTGATTCGTCCGCCCACCCGCACCCACCCACCGAATGTATGGAGAACGCTCCCTGTGGCCTCCCGTCGAATGTGCGGGGTGTACACCCTTATGGTGTCCGCGTTAGGCTAGTGTGGGGTGTGTTCTAGCTAGCCGCCCGGTTTCAGACCCCTTCATCTTTTTATTTCATTTTTTTCCCTATACGATTCGATCCACCTTTCCCGTCCCACAAGGGCTCGTAGTTCCGTTCGTTCGTTCGTTCGTTCGTCCGTCGACCTGGACGCTTTTCTTTTGATGTGTTTTCTCTCCCTACGAAGCCGGAACCATATCTATATTTTGGGAAACGAATTTAACAATATATGCCCTTTGTGCCGTTTCGGAAATGTTTTCGTACCGCATATAAAGGGTATTATTATTTCGTTCATGCGGCGCTTATAGGAACGACGTCGTTCTGTTCGTTTAACGGACTGTTTGAATCTGTCATTTTTTTGGGAAATTTGTCTCGTTGTGTAAGACCCTACGGAACGACGATTTTTCGAAAATAGTTTCGGTCTGATATAAAAATAACAATCGAATTTCATCTTTTGTGTGATTTTCTATTGAAAAACTTTTGAATTTTTATCCATTGTATGTAGAAAATTAATTCGAATATACTTTACATTGTTCTATGCAATTGTTTATGGAATTTATAAACTTTCCTTTTGTATTGTAGAAAAATGTAAATGTGTGTATTGAATAGTAAACGAAATTCATAGAAAATCTTAAATCTTAATCTGAAAATCATTTTATCCAATTATAATATTCTAATTAAATTCAAATTAAAAAATGTTTTGATTTATTATAATTTTTATGGCACTCTCGAAATACATAAATTTCACTTAAACAAAAGCTAATTTCATCCGGTTCGTTCCGTTCGCCCAGATTGGAAACTTTCTTGAAAAATAGGTCTAATTTGAATGGGGCGAACGTGCGCGTGATTTTTTCCCCATCTTTTTGAAAAATCGCTCCTTTTCGGACCTTCCTTTTCCTTTTGTTCCCGCTCTTTTGGCCCCGCTCGAAATTTTGTTTGTTCGAGATACAGTTACACAAATTCGTACGGCTTCCCGCCTCGGCTTTATGTATAATACGCGAGTGAAACTCGAGACTCGTTCCCCTCAAGAAAACTGTCATACCGAAATCGGTCACATCTGTTATGTTGATAGATCGTGTTGTCGGCCGGTGGTCAACAGTCGATGACGAATATCCACCCTCTCGAGAGTCTTGATTTCTTCATTTCCAATCTTGTCTCTGAGAGGACTTATCGTTTCCATTATTTCGCCCTTTCTCTATATTTTTCTTCAATATACTTTCGTTTAATCTGATTTTTTCGAACCGATATTTTTTTCTTAACGATTATCATCAAAAAATCGAGCATGTGAAGAGCCAACACCTCGCAGCACTTTCCGATAATGTTCAGCGGTCGGCTGTATTTTCAGCAGGCGCCTTTCATCCGATGCTTTGACTGGCTCGCTTTTCAGCTCGGCTCGCACAAAGAGCTGTTTCGCACCGCCTTCAGCGCCAAAGTCGTAAACCTTTTTTTTATTATAGACACACATACATATATAGACGTGTATTTGTCCTCTCTAATTACATCTCGCTTCAGCCCGTCTGAAAAGCCGAGGGCTAATAAATTATTCGCCCTTGGCCTTCCTCTCGAGCGAGAGATGGCCGCTCCGTTCGACGCCATTATGAAAGCGAATTCAGCCGAGTGATGTAATTTTTCAACCACTACATACGTTTTTTTTTGTCATTTTCGATCGAATTTTGTCGCTTCTCGATTTTTTTTTGGGTGGCGTTATTGAATCCGTTCGCGCGTTTTCCTTTTTCGATTTGTAGTAATTTTGCCAGTTTCGACTTTTCGCTAGAAGGAAACGTTTCCGCAACTCCAGCGTGCAATGCGAGAGTTGTAAAAGAACTTTTCGTCGGTTGCAATTTTTATCGGAGTGGTTTTGTTTTATTTTCTTTGCGAAAGTATGAAATGTAATATCTAAAAGCACATAGACATAACCATTATCTATCCGACATGTGGGCCATTTTGGAAATGATAAAAGTTCACTTTGATAAAAATCGTGCTCGCTTTTTCATTACAGCATATTTTAAGTGCATTTTTAAATAATCCATTTTCAAAATGAAAACTTTTCCTCATCGTTGTAATATTATACAAAACGAATTTCATTATTTTTTTCAAAATTAGCTATAGAGTAATTAACTTTTTTTATATAAATCGACTCGAATTCGAATTCTAATGACTACAATATGTTATTGGACACTACCTTTTTTTTTCAAACATATGCCCAGTGGTGTATATTGCGATTCGCTCTGATGCACTCGGGGATCGCAGAACGTATCAACCGTATCGGTCCCCGCGGACCGTCAGACCGCAACCCCTGAATTGTTTACCGCAAAAGGGGGAGAAAACCCACCCCTACAATTATTTATCGCGACATCGTGTTTTTGTCTTCCCAAACACGGGAATAAGCCTCGCCCTAACCCTTTTCGCAGTGGAGGGCGTCGAATCGATACGGTGCAACTGAGCCTCCGCGGCTTTTCACGGCTGCACTATATCCTGATTTATTTTTATTGCGTTCGATATGACCCAGTAATAAAAATATATTTTATTTTATATGTAAAGAGAAAGAGAAATAGTGCGAATTTTTCTCGGAGCGAAAATTCTCCCTTTGTCGCGATTACGTGGGGTCGTTTCGCAATGAATCCGGTTATCAGCGTTCGCGACGAACGGAGAAAAGTCCTCCGTTATCTGTCGAGCCTTCTCGAGGATGATTTTTCGCTAGGCCCGAGAAAACTTTTCCGGTTTTCCGGGATTAAAGCAAACCTTTGGGTGCCGTGTGAACTCGACACGTTTCACCGCTGATGTTTTTTCTACGTTATCATAGATAAAGCCCTGTGCGTACTTTCGTTTTTCTGGTTCGCGCTTCTTGAACTTTTCGCGTTTCCATAACGGACTTGCGAAAGTCTTCATCACTAAAATGCGATGAAGTTATACGTCTTCCGTTCCGAAATTTATAATTTCCACTTGATTTAAAATTTTGAATTTGTCTTTTATGTGTATTCATGTGAATGTTTTTCGTCTTTTCAGAGGGACCGTTCCAATCGGATGCACTCCTCGTGCCGGAGGGATGCCTCTTCGACCATATCCACAATCAGAGCCATTGCTGGCAGTTCGGCCGATGGAATTTGACAGCTGGCCGAGCTTGCCAAGAAAGAGGACTTCAACTTCGAAGCTTCGCCATGCTTTTGCCGTGCGGAATCAGCCTCTTCTCAGGAGTAGAATTCGTATGCTGTCCGAAACACTTCAACGGTAAGTACTTTTTCGAACAATCGATACCTAAAATATAAATATCATTAAGCTTATTCGATACTATATAAATAATCAAACTTTAAAACAATGAAAGCCATTAATCAAACCCGCACGATTTTGTACGCCGCAATCAAAAAGCATTCAAACGCTACGCACATACGCGATTTCCATCATTCAACCGCGATCCCGTCCCGAAAAGCGACAAGTCACGTATTCCCATACACACATCCAACAAAATAAATAATTCAAAACGGCATAAATCATTTTTTGCATTACGTCCGACGCGCGATAAACGCCCCTTTGATCGCCCGCGGCCCTTTGCGCACACGGCAACGTTTTTCGGATTAAACAATTCGTCCGGATTTAATTAGTCCCGGTCGCAATTGTACCTACCATTTCGCGCAATTTTTCCCGTTAATAATTCGGTGCGGCCTAGTGATAAACTAGCCGGCGCTTAGCGGAATTGCTTTATGCGCCGCCATTAAGGCTGTTGTTTCGGCACGGAAGAGCGACTTCAATTTTCCTCGCCGCTCGCGTATTAGAGTCCTTATTTTATGTATGAGACGAAGGCTTCGGGGCTGTTACCTTTCTGGGCAAATTTATATTTATCGTCCGCGGTCTTAAGTCATCGCGTTTCACTTCAGGTCTTAATGAAGCAATTTTTTATACTGAGGTGAAAAATTCGGGGAAATTTCCCTCTCGGTTTATATCGTGTTGTAATTTCTTTAAGTTTAAATGAAAATTTATGTGAATTTTTAAATATTTATGTTTCGTGGAATTATTCGTGTCTGAGCGGTGCAAAGGGTATGGATTCAAAGTCAGATAAATATCAATATTTGCATGTAACGTTTCATATCGCGAAGTTTGTATTTGCATTCGTATCGATTGTTTTCGCTACGCAGGTATATGTTGATTTTTTTTCTTATAAATAATATATTAAATGCGCTGTTTTATATTGTGAAATTCCAATAAACTTTGTTTTTCATCATCGGAAAATGCTTACGCTCTTTCGAAAAGCCTATGTTTTATTCATACGAACAAAATATGAAATATTTAGTAATCTTCGATGGGTTGGGGGAGGGATGTGAAACGGGAGCTCGGATGGGGCGCAAAACCGTATATTCGTAAACGAAAAGTACTTCAGTATCGATTCTAAATACACTTTATGGAGCAAACGCCATGTTCTATTTGATATGTAGCCATTATGCTTGGGGGCGTTCGCCTTCGATGAGGAGTAGCTTCTGAAATGACCGGTTTTTGACTCGGGTTATTTTCGTGTTTTCAATTATTTTCGTACCTGGGGTGAATTATAATTTTCGATAGATTTTCTTTATTTTTGTGATATATTATTACACTGAGTGTAATGTATGGTATTTTGACAATATCTACTGTGAAACGTAGTCTTTTTGTCGTCCATAAAACGAAAGTTTTATTGTTGCTTCCATTTCATTGCAAACGCTAGCTAGAACTTTCCTCTTTCTAACAGTAGTAACTCGGCAAAATATTACATTGTGAGTACAAAGTTTCAATTTTAATTTCGTAATAACTATAAATTCTATTATACATATATTGTGTTTTGTATGGAGAGATTCAGTGATTACTAACATTTAAAACTTAAAATGTAACAAGAAAATTTCCTTGAATGAGTGAAAAATATAAATACATTTCGACATTAACAAATTCAAAAGCGATTCCAACTTCGATAAATGAACAGTACTTTAACGTATTCATCAATTTTTTATGAACATTCGTTCTCATGCATATATTCCGTATAACACATCGAATCATATTATCTTTTATTGCATGAATCGAATTTATCCGTCAATAAATTTCACATGTTTTTTTTCATTCACAAACACGCATTGACAATAAAAATTGAAAGGACAAATTCAAATTGCAAATGGAATAACGCTTTTTTCCATATGTAACATTGCGCAACGAACATCCTTTTTTTCCCCGCGAACCCGTAATTTACAACAATCGCACGCTAAATACCGTTTCGTTTCAATAGTTATTTTTTTTCAATACTCCCCGAAAACGTAAAGCGAAAAACGGACGCGGGCTTTAATTCAACTTGTAAACAAAATTCGCCATTTGCATATTTTCCGCGCGGACGCGTCAAGTAATCGACTCTAATTGTTTTTCGCTCGGCTCTATATTGTACGGTGGACTGCGAATCTGTGCTTCGGCACGAATATTTATTCGTCTTTTTGTTTTTTTCGTCGGTCGGTTCGTTTTCATTTTCGTTTTTATTTTATTTTGTCGTTTTTTTTATTTTTTTTCGTCGTTCGGTTCATACGAACCGTTCAATTATTGCGTCTCGTCGGAACCGACCGGTTGCGACGAATGCAAATCTCGAATCGATACCGTTATTGTTTTTTAACGAGCTTCCAGCTTATCGCAGCGATTATCAAACTGTGCAACAGTTTAAGAATTTGAAAATATAAAAATAGTCATATAAATCTTAATCGGTTTACATAGTAAAAGGATTTTGTACTAGGGAGTTCAAGTTTATCGTAATTTTTATTTATCAGCAATCTAATCATTTTTTTAACGATTACCGATTTACCGGTAAATTTTTTTTAATGAAACATTCTCATTTACCATAGCATGGAAATTTCTGTTTACCATACCAACGGAATTTTCATTTGCCATAGTATCGGAATTTTTGTTTAAATTATTTTGCCTGTGGCAATACTTTTTATTATTTTTCTAATATGCGAAATCTTTTAATATGTTTTTAACAAAAATAAATATTTTTATAGTACTTTGTTCCGCGACCGCACAAGATCTAACACCCAAATTATGTTTTCGAGAATATTTAGCTTGAATATGTTGCTTGAAAATAGAAAAATAAACGATAATTAACGCCCAGAAAATCTTCACCTGAGGCACCATAAAGCTAGAGCCGGCTCTAAATTACGTGTGAAATTCATCGAGAATCTTAATTTAAGCACTTTTAATGAATTTCCATTCATTTTAAAATACAAATTTGTTCAAGAGTGTGTTGAAAAATAAATAAAAAATGAATATTTACCTGTAAATTACTGAGCTATCATTCAGATTATTTACCGATAAATCGGCAAAAAACTCCTTATCTCATATATCACAACGATATTTCTTCATTTAACCCCTACACCCATCAAACCAACATCTCTCCTATCATTCAACACATCCATCATACAAATCTCAAATCTAATCAACCATAAACAAACCAATTACCCAAATTAACCAATTGACACACGCCACGCGCGAATAAGACGCAACGATCTCGCACCGCCGATACACACTTTTTTCAAAATCGCTCAATAATAAAACCTATCGATCCCGCGGATACGTCCCGGTCGTAAATCGTCCGAAACGTTTTATCAGCAGGCCGTCGGAGATTTATGCGCGGTTTATTGGGTCGAATTTATATATTGGTGTGCCGCCGTTGAGTACATCTCGAGTACCTAGTGCGGTGTCCCCACGGAGTTATCGTCGCCGGGACAAACATTGCTCATTTCGCCGATTTTAGTGATTTTGTGTGTTGTGTGCGCGTGATAAATTCGGGGGAGTGGCTGTTTAAGTCGTGCCTAATCTGTGTTTCGGGTTTAATGTTTGAATGGAAGGGTTTTCGGGGTTGGATTCGGGTGTGTGTGCATCGGGATTTTTCGTTAGTTTGGGAAATTGTTTTAGTGGTGGTGAATACGTTGGAAAAAATGTTGATTTTAATTTTGAAATTGTTTTTTTGTGCAATTGTGGATTTGATGGTTTAGTTTTATTGAATGTATAAATTCTCAACGACTTCAGAAGTTTATCGACGTGGTTAGATCAGTTATTTGATTTTTGTGTTCAACTTTTTGAGAATTGAATTTCTCTTTATATTGAATTCAAAGAATAATAAAAAAACATATATTCGAGTTTGTCATTCAGTGGATGTAATAAAGACTACATGTGATGAATAAATTACAATTTCCATTTGCAATCGTAGCATGTATTCAAAATTACTTTTTCCAAGAAAAAAATGTATCATTCAATGAAAAAAATCACACAATATCCATATCAAAAATAATCTTCCTAAAAAAAATAACAATCCAAACAAAAAGGAAGCACTTTCATAACAAATCAACATACGATGTCATCACAATGTACGAAAAACTCACCGCTTTCTTTCACACAATCGCTCTGTTTCAATCGTAGTATTTTCCAGAGTTAATGGCTACAATTTTGACAGTCCGACGTTTTTCGGGGCAATTTTCCTAATAAAATCGCGTGACTTCGGTACCAAATCGCTCGTGAATGATGGACACAGCTATCCGACCGGTTGTCGGACATTTATCCGCACGTGACGTCGCTTGACAACACGATCATGTCCCTAATTAGACTTGAGATCGCTTCGATCGCGATTCAATTCGACTTTGATACATTTCTGAATTAATTTACGTGTGTTTATGTATATTTTTTCGATATTTATATATTCGTATTTTTAAATGTTGTCTAAATTTAGTCGTCTTTATTTTTGGTTGAATTTATTTGCATAATAGGGTGATTTGTTTTCGGTATTTTTATGGTTTCTTTTATTATATTTTCAAAAGAATATAAATATATCTCGTCTATAAATACACATGTCCTTCATGATTGAATGATTTCATGTTTCGAATTATTACTTCATGTTCCGTTTACCTTGCGAACAATTGATTGCGATTCTAACCGGCGTAATTGTGTCGAATATCGAATCATGATGTCAATCGGGGTCAAATGACATAAGCACATACATATACACGTATATACATATATAACGTCTCTCTGCGTTGCGAAAACCGTCTTTTTTCCTCTAGGTCGATTTTAATTTCCTCGAGTGGCCACCGAAGAATTTCCACAGAACGATTTTCCACCGTCGAGAAAATTGAACGCCAGTACAAGAATTGTAGTACCACAGCACTATTGGAGCCGGAAAATCCTCTTTTGTACCAACTACGGTATACTTATAGATTGCATTGAAAGACCGACGCGGGAGTGATAGGCTGCTTATGCCAGAATGCACTTTTGTATGCATTTTGGACGAGAATGCGATTACCGCGAATGGGAATCGTGAAGTTTAAACACGTGGACGATTTTCAATTATTCTTGCCGGAATGTGCGCTCTTCGTTCGACTATTGTCGAATGCATGCATTATACGTGTGTGTATGTTATTTCCTTTTGAATTGTTAAACTAGAACGGCGTCGAGTGTGCGCTGGAAGTAGTGATAAAAAGGCTTCCATTGTGGTTTCGGTCGTTGGATTAGTTTTAATTTCAAATGCAAGAGTGCTATGTATAAAGTTTTTGTGTAAAAATGTTCTATTTTTGAAAACTGTTGAGTAATTTTCGCAAATCATCACTTAACCGGTTAACATTGTTCGCTCTACTTAATGTTGTGAACTCTAGCACTTTTTCGCACAATTTCGGTTGTCACATGACAAATTGAACTAGCGAGTGCGAAATAAATGAAACGGTCCTTTGCTCGTTGCTTTTGTCAGTTAAAAATAGTCGCTCCATTTCAATTAAAATTCAAGGCTGGCCTTATTGTATTTATAATTGCCGAATATATATTTTCAAATTAATCTCGAAACAATGCGCCTTCGCTCTCAGGTACGATTAATGCTAATATATTTTCAAGTTTTTTTTTTCTTCGCCGTGTCGTGTACGCCGACACTAGAGATAATTCACGGAAGAAAAATCTCAAAATCTCTTTTTTCGCCGCGCCTGCAAACTTTCTCAAGCATAAAATGTAAATGAAGATGTCACACGAAACGCCAGACATTTCGTCTCCAGATTTATTAACAATGCAACGCCATCCTTAGTTGTAAAAAAAAGGTAAGGACGGCGAATTTTCCCCGAGCCGGAAAAATGTGACGCGATCGAAGCGGAAAATCTCTCCTCGCTCACCTCGTTTCCGAAATTGTACAGTTGATCCGTTCCCGGCAATTTTCTTTTTTTTTTCATCTCTATATATATTTTCCGGAGTTTTGTTAATTAGAATTTTCAATTCGACGGAAGAAAATCCGAAGATGTATCCGGAAAATCTGCATATCTTTCGAGATAGGCTTAGCGCCGCTTCCGCAGATCTCCTTAGGAGATTCGTGGCTGCATAGAACGATCAATTTTAAATTGTGAAAAGTCTACGGGGAATTCTTCTAACGTATATTTTATTGCATTTTCAGTTAATGTTCTGAAGGGTGGAAACGTACCTTGCACGTCTGGGGGCAAGATTGTTGCCTTGTCAAGGCAAGAACAGATTACCTCCTTAACGACTCTAGAGATTTTGCTTTTCTTTATCGTATACCTTTCTTTACTCGTACGTATTGTAATGCGGATAAATAAATTAAACAGAATTCAAAATCGTTTTTTAATCTATACAAAAAGTATACTAAGCCCTACATCGTATATAAAAAAAAATTATATTTTATTATATAATATTTCAGATACTGCCAATTTAGACGGTTCGAAATCCCTTTCTTCTTATACAGCTCAATATAATTTTCTTCTTCGATTGATTCTTCCGTCCAATTAATTCGTATTTATACGGCTTAAATTTTTCATTATCGCCGCAACCCCAATAATCCCTCCGGCATCGTTTAAAAATCGAAACCACCATTCTCTCCCTGCGACCTCCGTTTTCTTTTTCTTTTTTACAGATTCAATAAAGGGCCTCATCATAAAAAGATAAGGAGAGGTCGAAACCGATCGTAAAAGAAAGCAGAAGTGAATTCGGAGAGAACCGCGAGTCGTTAACCGCGCAGGACCTAC
Organism: Hydropsyche tenuis; assembly: GCA_009617725.1. Lineage (NCBI taxonomy): Eukaryota > Metazoa > Arthropoda > Insecta > Trichoptera > Hydropsychidae > Hydropsyche > Hydropsyche tenuis. The sequence continues at coordinate 1,334,100 of VTON01000040.1, forward strand.
ACACTTTTATATACAATATTTATACGACGGGTCACCTCAACCCTTTTCCTTTCTACCCCTTTTTGCGCGGGAAACAAAACGTCTCTCAAAAAAAAAAGAGAGCGGAACGGGAAAAAGGCAAAGTCTCGCTCGATAACAATCGCGTCGTCTCGTCGCGCTTCTTTATGACGCAGTTTCGCTTCTCCAGTCCGAAGGCTATTTTCTCCCCATAATCCCGTATCCTTGACTCGAATCACGTACCCGCTTTTCTGAACTCGTCTGTCACTCAGGGCTGTATCAAGATGGGTCCCGATGTGACGTCCGGTGTGTCGGTTTCGTTGATAATAGCACGATGTGTATTTTGCGTCCTTTCGATCCGATTCGGATGAATTGTGGATGAGTTTTTTTTTCGAGAGGGACGAATTTTTCGGTGAATGGACGTCGGACTTGGTAGGAAATGAAAATGTGAAGATGGTTTTGTGCCGTACTATAAATCAAAAATAGTTTGAAAGTTTGTTTTATATTCAGTTTTTTTTTGTGAAAGTGCGAACGGTGTCCCTTTTTTTGTAGAAGTATATAGCCACTTTTTCGAATCCGCGAACAAACAAAAAAGGCAAAAGAAGAAAGCGAACAGATCAAACACTTATTCTCGAAATATACACAAAGACGGTGTATATAGACGAGTGCACGTAAGTACTAAATTTTTTGATCAGACACGCATCATAAACGCGCCATAAATATACGGGCTTCTGCAGCGAAACGGAGGGTCGAAATATCGGGTATTTTATATATACATATATATATAAATAAATAAAAAATATAATAAAAGACACGTCACCGGAATACCGCTTCGCTATAATTTAATTTTCGCGTATCTATCTCGTGGAATGGCGTCATAGAACGTGCGAGACTGATGCGGCACGAACTTCCAAAATATGTTTCGGAACGAATATTGTATACGTGTTACGTGCAGTAAAACCTTCGTGAACCAATCGGATCGAAGCCGTTTGTTCTAATAAATTGAAGTTTTATAATTGCAGTAGAATCTCGTTTGTACGGATCGGTTTAAACAGTGTGAAATTGAGTTCGATAAATTTTAAGTGTAGTTAAACTTTTTTTGTTCTGCTGTACTTAAGAGTTATTTTTATAGTTTTTCTCAAGATATCGCTTAAAGTCAATGTTTTTTTTACCTTTTATAAAAAGTATAAACTTTTTATTTGTCTAGTCACTAAGTGACGCCGTAAAACTTATCTGTACATAGCCACTATCAAACACTCGTTTTTACCGTTAAAGTAAAATACCTCAATACATAGATGACTCAACCATTAACCTGAAACCATCTACCAATAGATGATTTTCAATAAATTCTCATATTTCTTCATCACACGATTCCCGAAACCATAATAGTCCAGTCAATAAAGACGAAATAAAAAGCTTGAAAAATGGTCGAATTTTCTAATAACTACAGGAGAGTTAGATTTTGGAAAGAAGCTTGATATTGCGATTCTTAAACGAAATGTAAAAAGTCTATATCGATTTGAGATTTGCATAAAATTTTACGTTGGGTCAAAGGGCGCCGAAATGGTTTTTCATGAATATCTAGCTGTGTCGCATTTACAGAAATATAATGTACATCAAATTTGAAACTTAAAGAAATCTTTATAGGAAAGATATGATACTCGCGAGACTTTTCCGCAGTAGATATACCAATGACCATTTTCCAAAGTTTTATCTACAATATCCATTCAATTCAATGTAAAATATTTATAGGTAAACTTACCGAATCGGCATTATATTTCGTATTTTTTAAATGGTGCATCCAGCTCAAATTCCAAGCTATAAAAAGATGGAACTTTAGTGCTCCCGACGCACCAAACGAATGTAAATGGCTAAAAACGTAATTACAAACAACATTCACCAACACAACCAAATCAAACAAAACCCAACCCCCACCGATTCAACCCGAAATAAAAACACTTCCTCCACCACCGCTCCAGAAATGTCCCCCATCCCATCCCACACATCCAACAACGAGGTGAAGTGCTACATACATCGTCATCAGGTCGCGGGACAAAGCGTCCCGGCTTGTCCCGTCGGCGGGACCGAATGGTTTTGACGGGCCATAAAGCACGGCGAACAATTCGGACACGCTCGTTGAGTACACACGAGGGCTAACTACATAGTTCGCACACGAGGCCCACACTCTCGCATACGTGGTGTTATTAAAACGAAAGCCTGCGGCCGTAAAGGGAAAGATGAATCGTATAAAATTTTATAGGCGAGCTTTTTATGGGCTTTTTTTTGTACGGGTGATGGGTCAATTTGTGCGGGTGAGATCTTCTCGGGGATAGTTTGTTGTGTTTGCGCGTTTCTGATGTTATTCGTGGGTTGGATGAAGATTTGTTTCGTTGTCGTGATCTTGATTATATTTTTAAACCAATGATTCGTTCGAAATTTATTCAAATTTTACAATGAGTATATTTCGGCAAACTTATTCGATCGATTTTAAATATCTAACGAAATGCTTGTATTATTTATTATTTTAATGTATTTTTGACTTTGCACAAATTTAATATATAAGTTATAGTCGGGTTATATGATTTATGATGAAGTTCGATTGAAAATTTTTGAGTCTGTTCCGCGGCGTAACTTTATAAAATATCAGCACGCGGAACGAATGCGAGGGCGCTTTAAACGACGTCACTTTCCGTCTATAAATCAATTCGAAAGGAAATAAAATGGATCGAGTCAAAGGACACCCGACGGGTGAGAGTTTCGCCTTATCGTTCGGTTCGTCTCTACGAAGATTTAAAACCGTTCAATTTGATAAACGATAGCCACACTTACCGCGTCCCTAACGTCGCACATTATTTATTTTCGAATACATAATATGTCAATATAAATCAGCGGGGAAAACATCGCCGATTTATTCAGACCGAACCCCCTCAGTAAATCTTATCGTTAGTTTCATAATACTTATTATGCCATGGACATTCTCTGTCACTTTTCAGCGCCCATCATCAATTTCATCAACGTTCCTAGCATCTTTGCGGCGCGCCATCGGCATACCGATCACTAATCGCCATCCGGAATTATTATCGACAATCTGACCGACAAACACCCCACCTATATAATAAGTTTATTCTAATTTCTGGGTCGCAGATCCGAACAACACGGCCGCCGTCCTTTTGTGCGGACATTGTTGTGGAACAATGGCGCCCCGTCCCCGCGAAAATTGCACACAATATATAATATATTATTATGTATTATATAGGAAGAGGCCCTTTGTCATTCAACTCTCGCAATCTGCTGCCACTTTCAATTATTCCGGGACACAAAGCCCGCGCACCTCTCCGGGCGGGCGCTTAAACGTTTAAATAAGTCGGCAGTCCCGCGGGACGCATCCCGGGATTATTATGGATCTTGGCCTCTTGTTTTTATTGTGTTTTTTTATGGGGAAATTCTGAAATTTTCTTTTGTAGAGGGAGGCGTTCGATCGGTGTGGGGTTTTTGATCGTCGGGTTCTGTTCGGTTCGGAATTTAGTGGGTGTGCGAATTTCACTTTGATGCGCGTTTCGATGGATAATGTTTTTTAACTAGAGAAGTTTTCGGAATATGCGCACGTTTCGGCTTTTGTGTTTCGTGTGAGTGGAAATTGAAATGTATTTCAATCTCAAATTTCGCTGGAGAATAAGAATGTGGAGAAAATGTGCTTTGTGTTTTATGTGGTGAATTTCATCATAATTTTTCGAAAGCGAAAGTCGCGAAAATCCTCCGTAATAGCATGTAAAACACGCATAAATATAAAACGTAATTGTGATTCACTTTTGACCCCATTTTTATCAATTTGACGTAACGCCAAAAACGTACTATGGGCCTCCTGAAAAAATCCATAATGTATTCAGCGCCTTCGAGGGCTGTTCAAACCGTATACATAATAACATTTCATACATTTTATTAATTCGAATTTCTTTGTCGTCGAAATCGTTTATACCAAATGTCACTGAATGTCAACACGCATTGTGTCCCGTTTAATGGACTTTTTAACCTTTCCCATACTAAATCGCATCAATTTTATTCGATCGTACGTTTTCGATTTCGAAAACCTTCGCATTCGAAAACTCTCATTTAAATTCAAAGACGCGCACATAATTTTTATAAAAACCAATTTTTACTACACCGTCAGACCGAAAACAGAAAACTCCTCTCAGTAAAATACGCCCCATCGCCTTCGCAAAAAACATTTTATTGCGAATATTCGAAAACCGTCCCTTCATTACGAACCAGCCCGGCACCCACTCGAGGAGAGACACTTTAAAAATAATCCGAATTCCCATTGCGAACGGCCACAAAACGTAACGGCTATCGACCCGCGGTGCGCCCTTGCGGCGCCCCTGCCCTACCACCCCAGACGGCCCCATACCACCGATGTGGCTCGCGGTCACCGTCCTCACACCTCCTGACCCTCGAAGCCTTCCATCTGCCGACGACGAGATCTTCGGCCCGGTGGAGAGACGTTGGCTTCTCGGGCAGGTCATCGTCGGAAGTGCCTTTGGTGTGGAGGGACCTTCTTTTTCTAGATTTTTGTTGATTTACCTTTTTGTTGTGAGTCATTGGATTCTTCTAGTTGTCGATGTGTATGATGTTCATTGGGATTGATTATCAAGGGTTTGAAATCGTCTCATCGTAGTCTTGCTTGACATTGATGATTAGTGGAAATTAGGGCTTGGAATTTAACGTCAAATTTCAATTACCGGTGAACGGTGAATAATTTTTCCCATTATCGGTTTACCGGTTACTTGCCGGTAAATAAAAAATTAGACGTATGTAGATTAGATGATTCAAGAATAACTGCATATGGCTACCTTTACTCAAAACAGTATCCTTGATTGAAACCTAAATATTTTCAAACACGTTATACATATGTAGATAAATAATGTTATATAAATCCATACATATATTTTATATGTGACTTTCAATGCTGAAACTAAAATAAATGATTACCACCCCCACCCCCCCCCCCCTCAGGTTCGCAAAACCATAGTGGCGCCCCTCACCCTCATAAAAGCGTCCTTTCAAATTTTTTTCGCGATAATCTTTCGTTATAATATGCCTATATCTGTCCTTAATTCGCGGTAAAATCGTTTTCAGTAATTTCCCAATTTACCGGTAATTACCGATGGTACGTTTTTGGCTCTTTACCGGTGAACCTTTAATGCAACCACTAGTCGGAAGTACCATTGGTATGGAGGGACCTTCTTTTTTGTTATGAGTCATTGGATTTTTCTAGTTGTTGATGTGTATAATGTCCATTGGAATTGATCATCGAGAATTTAAATACTGAAAACGTCTCAGGTTGATGTTGTGTTCATATCCTTCTACATCACAGTCTTACTTGATATTGATGATTAGTGGAAACTGATTCGGGTAAAGCTGAAGTAGGGCTATATGTTAAATTTAAGTTGGTGCCCTGTATACAAATCGTTAGCCGTCAAATCGTGCGGATTCGTATCCAGCGTAAAGCGCTAACTATACTATTTTGAAAGTCTTCAGCTTTATCCTGATTCGTTTCATTCATCTTAATCCTTCCAGTTTCGTCGATCTAAAAATGCCCTATTTATACGTGGCCTTGGGTTTTTTGAATGGCTGGAAGATCGTTCGATGTCCCACTCCCTTACAGCGGTGGTCCTGAAGAATTCGCGATCTATTTCACGTATTATTTCTATTTGTTCCGTCTACGTGACGTGCGAATTATCGACCTGGACAAAGCGGCGCCCCGTCTGTCTGGCTTCTGTTCTGGCACACGCGATTTTTGTGATTCACGCCGTTTCATGCTTGGATCGTTTCGAAGGTTTCGAATTTTATTTCAGCCTTTCGACCCTCGATTTTTTTTTGTTTTATTATAGGTGACTAAGCTCTGAAAATAATCTTGATAATCAAATTTGTTATGTGAACATGTTTGTTCTGGGTAATGCGTTAGTAAGGATTCATATTAGTTGGCATTTTATGTAACTAATATCTCTATAAATCTCTCGGTCAACAATAGAGTTTCTTTATTCGAAATTTAATTATATTTTCTTTCTTTGCAGATATCTCCAAGATGAAGAAGCCAATCGACCTCGATCTTCTCAAACCCGAATCCGATCTGTTGGCCAAAGATGATGATCTATTGACAGGCGATGGTGATGCCACCGACGAAGGTCTCGACGATGACGATGACGACGACGAAGATGATGCTGAAGATTTGGACGATGATGATGACGATCAAGAGATGGCTGATGAGCCTGCCGCTAGCAACGGAGGTTCCGATGGTAAATTTCGAATATTATATACGTCGACAAAATAATTGTTTTCTTCATTTAATTTATCGATTCATTACAGTTGACGAAGATGATATTGATGACAATACCGACGAAGATGAATACGATGACGCCGAATCCCAAGAAGATGAGGATGATGACGAGACTGCCGATTCTAACGATCCGTTAGATGAAGGTTTTGGAAGATGGGAAGAAGTTGTATCTAGCACTCGACGACCAACTACTGGAGCTCCTACCACAGCTGCTCCAAGGTCTACCATGCCTCCAGTCCAAACGACTCCTCGCACCAGCGAAACACCAGCTACTCAAGACCCTTACTTCACACATTTCGATCCTCGCATTGAACACCAGAGCTTCAAAGATGCTCAACAACGCCTTGAAGAAACTCACCGAGAAAAAGTACGTCGGTTGTTATTATTCATTATTTCCTTTTTTATTTCGTCATACTTATCTAACTTTTGTTTATTTATACAGGTAACAAAGGTAATGAAGGAATGGTCCGAATTAGAAGAACGATACCAAGAAATGCGAGCTGCTGACCCTCGAGGTGCAGCCGGATTCCGAAAACGCATGACTGCTCGTTTCCAAGCTGGAGTACGTGCATTAGAACGAGCTGGTGCTGCAGATCAACGAAGACTCGCTGCTCTTCATCAACAACGAGTCCTTGCACACATTGCACAAAGACGACGTGATGCCCTTGCATGTTATACTAGAGCACTTGCTGATTCTCCACCAAATGTAAATTTTATCCATCGTTTTTAAAGTCGATATGTTTGTTGTTTTTATCTAAAATTATGGTTTTATGCTCCACAGACTCACCGAGTGCAGAAATGTCTTCAAAAATTGTTAAGAGCTTTGCACAAAGATAGAGCTCATGCTATTGCGCATTATAGACATTTGTTGGCTGGTGGACCAGAAGGTGCTGCAGCTGAACGACCAAGGACCCTTGAGCGCCTCGTTGATATCGACCGAACTGTGAACCATAGCTTACAAATGTTGCGTAGATACCCAGATCTCGATGCCAAGATTGGACAGTTGATGGATGATTATGTTCAGGTTCCGTAAATTTGTTTGTTTGTTTTTTCTATGAGGTTTTTCGTACGTTATTAATGGTTTGTTTTTGTTAATCGATAGGCTTTACGCTCCAAAGATGAAACTCCTGGATCTATGTTATCAATGACTCCTGAACTTGAAGCTGCTATCTTAGATAAATATCGAATTGAAGTTGAACACAAAATTGCTGAAAAAGAAAGAATAAAGGCCGAAGAAAAAATGAGGAAAGAACAGAGAGGCAGACAAAGAGCCGATATTCGCCAAGAAAGACATAGAGTAAGTAAAATATACTTAACATAATTTTTTTGATCAAAGTTGAAAAAAACCTTGATATAAACATTTACTTTCCAAAACTCATATAGCAAACTACTTCGCAGGTCGAAGCTGTTTTAGGAAAGAAAATGGCTGGTACTTTTGAACAGGAATCTCTAGAAGATGATGACGAATCCCTGTTAGTGTTACCTGTTGAAGATATGCATCAATCAACTGCAAGCTCAACAGTATCCAGCAGCTCTGCATCTCCATCTACACTCCCAGCTTCCGTAGCTACACCTACTTCACAATATATGGATAGAGACATCATGAGCAATACTCAAGAGAGCCAGGTATGTTTGTTCGACATTTTAAATAACATATTTTTACTATGAAAATTTGATTTTTTTTTCACATTTATAAATTTTCAACTTACAGGAGGAACCTTCACCTCAACCATCATCAAGCTCAGGCCCAGCAGCTGCTGTAACTGTAGATGACGCTGCTGTTCAAAGATTGGCAGAAGAGGCTGCTGCAGCCTCTCGGGCTCACCCAGACCCACCTCCAGCACACGCAATGTTGCACGACATTGGACATGGCGAGCCTGTTAGTACTCTCACTAAAATGATGTCACTAATGTTTTGAATTTTTACAAAATATGAGTTTTTTCAGAGCTACTCGGTCCGACGAGAAGTTTATGGAGGTAGCAGCGTCACCCATGCAAGCCGCGGCTTGTATCTTGCTGTTTGTGTTGGAGTAGCAGCTTTGTTAGGTGCTGCTGCAATTGGTGTTGCAGTTGTGAGACGTCGAAATGCTGCGAGTCCACATGCCATGGGATTTGTTGAGGTTTGAATTTATATTATTTTTTTTTACATGAATATTAAATTATGTTTGTTTTCTATAAATCATTATTGAAAATTTTACATTTCATCACATTCTTTTCAGGTTGATCAAACTGGTCCTTGCGTACCTCCCACACCAGAAGAACGTCATGTTGCTAACATGCAAATTAATGGTTATGAAAATCCCACATACAAATATTTCGAAGTGAAGGAGTAAAAGTATATTTAAAAACAAATTATTTATTTGAACCCGTCATGTTTACACTTTTTTGTAAATTTTCTCCTTGATAAATAGACCCTTAGTACCTATACATCAATGTTATGGAAGTATCGTTTTGAATTCATTTCGTTATTAGATTTAAAAAAAATACTTTTCAGAACAGGATAATTGAGACGGGACTGCTTTTATTTTTCTAAGCGACATATTGTCCATATATTTGATAGTCGAAATATCTACATACTTAATTATTTGTATATGTAAATCATAATACAACTTTTTCTATATATATGTATATATAATACAGAATTTTCCAAAATAGGCAGTTCTTTTCAAAGATATTTCCATAGATATTCGCCGAATCCACGAAAATTGAATAATACTTTGCATTTGTTCCATACAAATGAAAACGAAGGGTTACAGATAGCGGAATATATCTGTTTTATTTTGGGATATTTTGTATATATAATATTATAAACATAAGTGCATGCTACAAACACACATAATTTGTACATGCACTCATGTGTATGCTGAACAATAATGTAATCAATTTACAAACGCTTTACTCATTTGAATCATTAAATATGCAAGAGCAATCTAATGCATTGTAATATATAATTGCTTTTATTTAAATATAAACCCTAAGCAACTTAGTTTAATGATGGCTGTTAAATAGTCCTACAATTTTTCTAATTCGTTTCAATCAGGACTATAAATAGTGCCGCTATTGGGATGATAGGTTTAAGCGCCTGTGTATACTAAAGATTCGTAAGTCTTATATATGTAACGTGTACCTTTATAGAGGTAGCTTGTGAAATTTTTTTATATGTATCCTAAATAGAGGCTGCTACTTTACGTATATAAATTAAAAACAACTAGATTGCCATACATGTTTTCATTCGATTTCTTTTCAATATTATAATATCACTCAAAGACACCAAATTTTCTTTAAGTTATGATCTCAAAATTTCTATAACTTATCCGGAAGTTGTACAGCTTGGTGAATAGATGTGGATTATTTAAAAAAAAAAAAATAGCATATACACCAAATCAGTATTAAAACTCTATGGCGTGAAATGTTACAGACTTGTTTATGAACACAAATATGTAATCAAATTTTATCACATGAATTGACACAATTGTTAAGTAGTGGTATAGTTTTTTTTTCGTATTCCCAAACTTGAAATTATTTTTAATACTATGTTCATTCCAAATTAGTAATCTCGTAAAGTATGTTTTGCTCGTTGCTTGAGAGTATCTGGTTGGTTCTTTGTCAAATGATTAACCGGAATAGAACGCTAAGCATTTCATGTATGCATGGTGTGTGTATGTTATATTATATTACTCAGTATAGTATAATATACTATAATTAATATAGTATATTATACTATACTACTATGTAGTATAATGTACTACCATATACTATATAGTAGTATAGTTAATTATATATTGACACTTGCATAAGTTTGTGCTGTTCTTTCATATCGCATTAACGTGGATATTCCCAAATACCCATGGTATATTTATAAGAATACTTTTATCTACTCATCTTATGATAACTTGGTTTACCATCACCTTTATATTGTCTTTCACGTTGTTTTCGTGTTTTATTTTTTCAATGAATAAAAGCTCTTGCATTTTTAAATCATTTGAATGCTACACTTTAGAAATTATAGTGAAAACACTTGAGTTTTTATTTGAACACTTACTGAGAATATTTAGTGGATATAAAAGACCAAATTCTATTTGTCGACATGTGTAATATCTCTTATTATTTCAGTTGATCATTTTTGTACTGATTAACCGTATATTTATTTCGTTTTGAGAAGCATCTCGCATAGTCTTTTACGTTTTGTCGAAACAATACTATCGCCAGCAACAAAACCAGTCAACTGGCCAGACTAGACTTGTATGTTCTTTATAAAAGAATAATTATTAATATTAGAAAACAAATATAATCATGAATTCGTCCGGATATTTTTAGCACAATACCTTAATATTACCCTAAGTTTCGAGTTGTAGAATATTGATACACTATATTAAGTAAAAATGTGGAGTTCTTATTGAGAAAAGAAAAAAACTATTGGAGTCAAATAGAGAAATTTTTGCTTCTAATTATTGTGTGACTGGGTGGCATGAAAATTGATTTATATTTGTTCAAATACCAGATCACAAGTCAAATTGAATTATTTATTGAAAAAAAAAAATCGTACACTTAACCAAAAATCTTGGATCTACAAATAAATCAAATTATTCCACGTTATATATATATATATATATATATCTCATTTCAAAAATTTACATTTTTGAGCCATCCAGTATTTTGAAAAAAATATATATGTACTATATTTGGTTTATGTATATATATTGTTTATTTACATTTCCCAAATACATGTATGTATATATATGTTAATTATATATGTCTTCGAACAAGCTTATATCAATGTACAGTTTATTCAGAAAAAATGCAAATAAATGTCTAAATCATCAATTTTAACCGTGATGTAGCAAAAGATTTATTTTGGATAGTACACAAACTACTTACTAATTATAAAAGTAATATTTAAGATTAGTGTTATGTGTTAAATGAATTAACATAATACAATAGTTGTGCATAGGGTGTTGAGTAAAAAGATATATTTCGTATTTGTGGAAGCTACGCAGTTACCACTAAAATATTAAAAAAAAGGAAATAGATTTGATATGTGTCAATCGTTTTAATTATTGTTTTGTTTTGAATATTGAAGTTTTGAAAGATTGTTGCAGATACAAAATTTACTTCAGATTTCATAGCTTAGTCATTTTGTGAATGTTTTGTGTTCTGTGGCCATTCAATTACTATAATAAAAACCTATAAAACCCACAAACCACCAGCATTTTCAATTAATTATCCTTCTCCCCCCACAATAAAACACATCCTTAAAACTCTTCTTATCATAAAATAAAACAAATCATTAATTAATATTAGCATTCATTTATTAAAGATGGTTTGCTACAAAATTATTGTTATTACTTAATTTTCAACTATTATTACTATTTTTTATTATAATTATTATTAGAGAATAAAGGACTTAAATTAACTTAAACCTACGAACATTTTCATATCCTATGTTTTTTTTTTTATGTAGTGGTCAGTATTTGTATTTTAGGGTAGTTTTTTTTTTGTCATATGTAGAGATGTGCTAAATGTGTATATTTATGCACAGTTTTTTTATGTTAATGTATGTTTTGTGCGTGTGTGCAGAGAAGTGTGTATGTTTCTACCATCATCCGAAAAACTGAGGATGCACCTCAGTCGAAACTAATAATATCAAATAACTTAATTTGCTATAAAAAAAATCATGTAGAAATCGCATGAAATCTTTACTATATTACATTACAGGTGCTGACTAAGTATAAGTCTAGAATTTTTTTTTTAACTATACCAAACTTATCGCATATATATAGGAAAAACTGAGGCTTCATACTTAAACTACTCACAATAAACAGCAAAATAATATTGTGAAATCCATAATTCTGTACAATCTTGAACTACAACCGAACCAAATCGAATCGAACTGAAAAATCCATAATTTGAATATTAACAATATATTGCAAATTACAATGACGACAAATCAATACATGTTGAAACTTTGAGAAAAACAAAATGGCACAATTTTAGCTGTTTGGTTCAAACGCGATAGTGACTGTACCGTTTAAAATTAAAAAAAAAAAAAAAAACAATAATCCCTATAAAATATATTTTAAATTCACGAAAAGCAATGTTCAACATTTAGTTTACATCGTACATTACAATGCAAGCAATTTTTTTTTATCAAAATGACCCAAATTAATAAATTTTTTTTAATATCAATTATGCAAAATCATAAAACGAAAAATTAAGTATACTTGTGTTTGTGTGTTTGTTGTCGTATATATTTAATTACAACAAAACCGTGTAGATGTGCCGAAAGGAGCGCAAGCTTTCAGAAACGACTCTTTCTAATGCTGATCATCTCGTGGCCAGACACCTGCTTTCACGCACATCGAATGCATATAACATAGAAATATATATGCTTAGTCTAAATGTTAGAACATCACAAAAAGACTTTAAAAGCCATAGAATTGAGAATCGTATACATTTTTCATTGATTATGAAATAAAATACAGATATAATTTTCAACACATTAGAAGCAACAAATGAAATATATATGAAACACAATTTATTATATTTTATAAATAGATTATACTCGTTATGTATAAAATAGTCAAATTCTTGAAATATAGTCAAAATTAATGTATGCAAAACATAAATGCAATAAATATAGTTCCATCAAAATGAAAAAAAAACTTATGATTTAGTAAATGTCTTTTGAATAAAAAAAGCTTGAATAAACAAAGCTGACATTTTTTTTTAAACTCAATGCATTTACATACACAATATTTAGTTTCAATAAAAAAAAAAAAAAAAAACAACATAATATAATATTATAGATCAATAAAACATTTTCAAACTAAATTAGGACAAAATATTGAAAATAGCACAAATTTATTTCAAATTCCTTCCCAAAATATAACCTGACTTCACTAACAATTTCTTGTGCAAGCCAAAATTTATGATTTCAAACAATATGAAGTGTTAATATAAAAAATAAATTGAAACCCTAAACAACTAAATGGTAACCTATACATACATTTACGTAACATAGCATACGTTCCACAATTCAATTTAGAATAAAGATACGAAAAACGAGTCATTGGTTTCAGATCGCTATCAAGTCCATTCGACAGACCGAAATATGTGTTATAAACACAATTTTACCATTTCCATGCTCGGGCTGAATCCAACTCGAGATAGCTACATGAAAACAATGACCGATCAAAATATCAAAATCAAGTATCATCGAATCTAGCAGCGATTGAACAAAAGCAAACGAAAAATTTATAAGGGCAAAGAAAAATTGTGAAATCAGTGGTATATATTTGATTATCTCTCTTATATACAATCCGATATATACAAAATTGCAAAAAAATATAAAGATTTTTATTTTCATGTATTTGTGTGTGATGTGTGTATATGTGTGTGTATTTTTGTGTTTGAATCATTAACGAAAATAAAGTTTTTATTTAACCTTCTTTCCGAAAGAAAAATAACAAACACATAACTCCAATATTTGATTACCGTTTTCTCTATATATTTAATCCCTCTATACTTTTATTCTCGACTTAAATACTTAATTTTACTGAATTTGGCCAACTCACCCCCTTATCTAAACAATTGCAATCATACGAGGCACTCTGCTTGATGGTCTTATCCCTATCTTGTACACCATAAGGAATTGTACCACAATTTACATTTTTATGGCATTCATACTAACAAAACTATCCTTATATAAAAAAATACTAATTTTGCTTGTCACTCCAATACTTTTAATTTACAATCATTTTCACGTATGGGAAAATATAGATATCTTAACTTTCAAGTATTTACCATGGATGTTAATGCGTTTAAAATGCTCTCAAATGAACGGAAAGTTTATCAGCAGAGTTAAAATCAAAGACTTTTTTTGATAACCCTCCGACAGAAAAAATATGTGTGATTGTGTGCGCATGTAAAAATGTATGTGTTTTGTTTTTTTTTTTAGGAATTTTTTATCATATATGCGTTACAAATATTTCCATGAAACACCTATTTTTATAATATATTATAATATTATAATTAGGGGTAATTAAATATCATATATTTACTCAAAATTCAAATCAACCCATTGTAAGTATACAATACATATTTCAGTTTATCGGCAGTAAATATTTGCATATAAAATCCGTATGAATACGCTTGACGCAACTTAACTCGCTAAAACTATTACGCTAAACTTGTTTGCTCTTGAATTGCATACATTTTTCATTTTATCATTATAAATTTCTCTATATTGAATTGATTTATAAATTATTATACAAAGAGCAAATATGTCATATAAAATTACCAATGTCACAATTTCGTCGTGACATATTGTATAATTATGTGTTTGTCAATTAGCATCAACTTAATAGACTGAGGCACTGTAAGGCGATTTACTGTCCACTATTTCTCAAACACTGTCACATGCAAAAGAAAAAACAACGACAACAATTACTTAATTTAAATAAGACCTCGTAAATCTTAAAAAGTTTCAAATATGTATAACTTAAAAGCATTATGTCTCAAGGTATTTATAAAATATATAATGATTCGATAGATGTACAATAAAACACAAAAATGATATTCTAGTAATACAATGAATTACTTTTCAGTATATGAAAAATAATTTATCATTAAAAGTAAATGATTATATCATGGAAATAATGAAAATTTTTTATTTTAAGTGCCCAAATCCAATAGAAAATGAAATTTTGACCGAAATTCTTTAGAGAAAAAATAGGATTTCAAAGTAAACATACCGAGAAAATGAAAACTCTAATAGTAACAACGATATTGTTTAACTTTTCTTTACAGAACGATAAAAGTATAAAATCAACTCGCGAAATTTTCACATTTTTAAACACTGCCAAATAGTCAAAAGTTAGGAATCATCTTGAACTTTTAATCAGAATAGTGTTTGGCACTTTTCAATCACAGCTTGCCTCTTGCATTGAAATAAAATAAGACATTACCGTATCACAATTACACTATTTCAACACTAAACAAGTACTTAACAATATTGTAACACATATCGTGGTAATCTCGATTAAATGCAAAATACTCGCTGGAAATGTATAAAATACCAAACGTAAAAACAAATGCAGTTTAACGTGTGATGATTTAAAAAAAAAACCCTAAACCTAGTCTGGTTTCGGCAAAAACAGGCCTATTTAACATTTACTATCTTTTCAGAAAAAAAAAAACAATTAAATACAATGGCAAATCTTATAAAAATATGTGGTGGAGAAACAATGGAAGGGGTTGAAAGAGAAGAAAA
This sequence comes from Hydropsyche tenuis, assembly GCA_009617725.1. Taxonomy (NCBI): domain Eukaryota; kingdom Metazoa; phylum Arthropoda; class Insecta; order Trichoptera; family Hydropsychidae; genus Hydropsyche; species Hydropsyche tenuis. The sequence goes on from VTON01000040.1 coordinate 1,349,701, forward strand.
GCTACAATGACAAACAAGTGCCCAGCTAGTGTTAGAGAGCGACTTGAAAAATCGGTGTATAAAATTCATATTGGAGTCAAATTACTTTTTTTATTTGGCATTTGACCCTGAGATGATGAATATATCAATCTCTGTTCAAATATAGGGCAATTCTTCCACCGTCCACAATTTTTTCAGGCAGGTAGCTTAGAAAAGTGAAGGTAAATTGATCGAAAAGATAAAATAAAAAGATTAAATGACAGACCAATCGCCGGGACCAGGAACATGCTTCATCCAATTGTTTAACTCCAATGACAAAAATGTGTTTAAAAGTGGGCTGCTTTTGTTAAGAGTGAATTATCATTTCAGAAATTGATTCATGTTTTGACTCTGAAGAGAATTTAAAAGAACTAATAGAAGGGTCTAATTTTTTGGAAGAAAATCAAGTCTGTTAACTCTGTTGTGGATGGGGTAGAGATGGATAAGGTTCCAGTAGAAAAGGCTCTGATGTTCCTCTCAAGAAAAGATTACTTTTGTTTAACTTTTTACTATTTTTGCCCTAATGTTTAAAGACCTTTTTGTGTATGTATCTCTAATGTAATTTGTATTAAAAAATAAAGCTATCTTTAGGCCATTATGTTTATAACCTCGATGATATTGGAACACATAGGTTTAGGCATGATTTCCATTTAACAGAATGCAATAAAAATATCCTTAAGAGACATAACCCTGATTTTGATATTCACTCTATTATAAAACACTTACTTTTTAAGTCACAATAAAAATACTAGTTATATTACAATCATCAAAAACTAACAAATCATTCCTTATCCGAATCACTCTTTGGGTAACCGAATCACTCATTTATCTCCTCTAATTATGAGCTGCAAATTCATTTCATTCTTTCTATCGTCTTTTTTTTATCATTTCCACTATAATTTTTATACAAGGTAAGTCACCACTCTTTCACTAATTTCATTTATATCTTTCGCGATTATATGAATGGTTAAAAAGCAGCCAAAAGTGATACATTCCCATTCAGAAGTATATACAGAGTATGAAAAAGTCTGGATTATCAGCCGACTTCTTAAATATCAATCGTATAAAAAAATAAATTTTCAAAAACAACTTTGTTATATTTTAATAGTACAAATATGTAATTGTAATAATCTTAAGAAACAACACAATTGTTTTTGTAGACTTGTTATGTAATTGATATTTTTAAATTCGAAACCAATATTCGGGACTTTTTCATGCAATCGTAAAATGTGTGCTTACAATATTATACCGAAAGTTTAACATATACAATAGGTTACAAAGTATTCATAATTAAAATAACATAGTAACCATTGGTATTAAAATTAAATTACTTTGATGTATTTGAATAGAATTAATTTAAAATCATATACCAAATGATAACCAAGAATAAAAAGAAATTACAATTTTGCAAAAATGGCAGTGAATATTAATGTATTTAAAATTTTAAACACACTGAAAAATATTAAAACAAAAGCCCTTTATTTTGCTTTATACATATATAGATTTAATGTGAAAATTGATTTTTAAAAAATTCACTGGAGATAAATGGATTGAATATACTATTAAAAATTTATTATGTATAATCAAATGATGAAATATAACTTACTGGGAAAAATATTTTGTTTTAAAAATAATTAGAATAATCTAAAAATTCGCATTAAAATCAGACATAAAACAAAAATTAGGGCCAAATCAATCGCAGCAATTCTTTTACTGAAATATTTCAGTAAATTGAAAGAGTTACAGTATTTTGTGATTTTCAAAGGTGAAAAAAAATGCCACTTTACCTACATTATGAGACTGCCATTCATTACTGTTTATCAGATAGATTACATTTCAATACCTCAAATGTGACAAATTACCTTATAGAAAATTTGAAGGTAAATTTAAAATTTTAAAACCTCAAAATGTGATGAATTACTTCATCGAACCATAAAAGGTACAATATTAATTTTGAAGATATTCGTGAAACATTTTAAGTAACATAAAATAAATAAGAAAGCCCAACATTATTTACTTTAATATTTATAATTAATTATTTATTGTTATGATATTATCGTTGTAAGGTTTCTTAATAGTTGTTTGAATCACATTCATTAAAAATAAGTAAATATATCATCGCCAATAGTCATAAATGTAATTCAAGCAACTGACATTAATTATAATAATTTTATATGAAAAACTGATGTCTCATAATTTAGGATGAAAATATTTATATACAAAGCATATTTATGAAACAACTAATCGCAGTGCTAATATAAGTGAAGAGGCAAAAGCGAATAACTGTGAAAATTGGATTCCATATCCGCATATATTAGCTACTCATTTGCAGTACAAATTGTTGAAAGATATGAATTGAGCTGCAAAAGGCAGAGACTATGATGTAATGAGAGAGTAAAACAAACAGTATATCACACTCTGTACCATTCTGTACAAAAGATTTTATGTGCCAAATCACTTTTCTCACATTCTGCTAGTTGGATTGCAGTGTATGAGATGAGGCAGAAGAAATGTGAGAAGAACAGCCGAGCGTTGATGCCGAATCTTGATATGAGAATTGAGGAAAATAAGGCTCTTCTTGAATGTGATCGAGATGGCCACCGCCTCCTTCCGGCGGTGTAAGCTCTACACTCTCACCAGTAAATTCTTGATCGAAGTAACACGTGTCCGTCTCCGATTTCACTTGAGGCTTGAACGGAGGAGTGAGCTAAAACAATTAAATTGATTATTGAAAATATAATTTATTGTTTAAAATGAAATTCTTTCGACGTACCTTCTTTTGAATAAGATCTTGCCAATTTATTGTGCTGAAGAAGAAATGTGACATTATTTCTTTTGCGTCCTCTGGCCCGCCACCCAACCTTTGTGAGGGATTTTTAGCGAGAAGACCAGTAAGAAGTCCACGAGCTGCTGGTGACAGGCTTCGAGGGAAACGTACTTCCTCTGTCACAATCAATGTAAATAATACATCATGGTCACGATTGTAAAATGGCAACCTACCACAAACCTAAAAAATTTACACAGTAAAAATATATACATATTTCATATTCATATGCTACAATGAAAAAAATAAATTTTTGACATACCATTTCATACATAACTACTCCTACTCCCCACCAATCAACAGCTCTTCCATAATCGTTATCTTCCAATACCTAATTAATACATTAAAAAAATTAAAAATCATCAAAACAAATAATTAAAAAAAACCATATAAAAGCTTAAAAACCTCAGGTGCGAGATACTCGGGGGTGCCACAGAATGTTTTAGTTGTGCGACCGTATGTTATTTCTTCTTTACATAAACCGAAATCAGCTATTTTAATATGACCATCCTTATCCAAAAGTAAATTTTCTAGTTTCAAATCTCTATAAATAATGCCCTGAAATATTTTTGACGTTAGAAGTTTCCAGATTATGAAAATTAGGAACGTAACCAGATTTAAAACAAAAAGCACCTGTGAATGTAAATATCCTAATGCAGATATGATTTCAGCTCCATAAAATCTAGTTCTGTCTTCGGAAAAATAACGTTCCTTACTCAGATGAAAAAATAATTCGCCTCCATTTACATACTCCATCACAAAACAAACTCTATCATTTGTTTGGAAAGAATATCTTAACGACTAAAATGATGTATCGATAATTACATTTTAATATCAAATATAAACGGTACTATACACATTAAAATTAGATGAATACAAAACACTAACAGTTAAAAATGGATGATTGGTAGATCTCAATACTCTATTTTCTGTCAATGTGTGAGCAACCTCGTCCTTCTGAATTATGACGTTTTTCTTCAATATTTTCATAGCGTATAACTTACCAGAATCTTTTTCACGGCATAGTACTACTTTCCCAAAGGTTCCTTTGCCGAGTACTTTAACAAACTCAAATTTCTCCAATGTCTATAAAAGAAAATTTAAAATATTTAATACGAATAAACTGAAAATAGAAAATATAATTTTTGTATTAGACTACTCACCACTTTCTTTTTTCCGCTAACTTTCCCCGTGGACGTTCCTTGCATGGTCAGTTTAGTGAGGATGTCTTCATCCACCATCGTGCCCATGTCGACATCGCCAGCCGCAGCATTCTGCTCGGCTTCGTTTTCCTTAAGTTTATTTGCCACTACACGAATAGCTTTAACCCATTCTTCCCTAAAAAAATACATAAAATACGATAAACAAAACATTTAAAATCCAAAATACATTTCGAAAAAAAAAAAATTAAGCCACAATTACCTCAATTCCTCCGATTCAACATGAAAACGTCTTTCGATAACGGTCGTCCATTGCAATCCCCTAATAGTAAATGTGTAGGGTTTGGGACGATCGAACGGCATTATTTGACATCCTTTAACGGTAAAATTATTTAGCGGATCGTTGTAGTTGTTTTCGTCGGGTATATTTTTGTAACCGACGAGGTGGCCATTATCGAACAATATGAAATATCGCAGCCTCCAAGTTTTAATGTGTTCTCCTCGTTTGTATAACCATCCTTTTTTGACAATGGAGGCGCCCAAACCGACGGCGGGAGCGCCAGTCGTTATTGCGTCTGCCATGATCTGCGAGAATGAAAATTTAACAATAAGTATCGATATTATCGAACGAGGAAATGAAAGAGCATTTATTGTTGTCTATTCTAATTCAATGTAAACATTCGCTGAATCGTTTTCAATAACCGATTGACTTAACCCAAGAAAGGCAGATAAGAGAAACAAAACAAAATACATAAACAATAAAAATAGTCAACAAAATGATACAAAATTAAAGAAAACATAGACTCGTCACGTGAACGATGAACTATTAAGTTCGTTTCGCATACAAAACAAACTTCTCGAATATCGTATAAACGACAGCAAAAAGACAAACTGTTTTAACTGTCGATTAGGTGAATTTCTTAAGAAAGTGTCACACAAACAACCATATTTTGTAAACACGAGAACGTTAAAAATAGTAAACATTCGCGATACGAGGTCTTAGCAAATAATCCACTAACAAACAAGCTTTGAAAGAATTGAAAAAACTGTGAACTCATTTCGACCGGAGACGAGTTCACAATTCGAATACCCTCAGAACAAATCGTGTGCGCAACAGAAACAAAATCGAAAACTCAGTCGAATCACTACCCACACAAGAATGAAAGTTCAAATTTCAACGCATATTAGTAAACACAATTAATCGTTGAGAAATAGACAAGTTTTGTGCTTAGCAAATAGAGAAATATTTCGACGTGACATAATGGAAATGGAATTTTTGATTCGAACGAAAACAACAATAAACTGTTTACGTGTACTTTGAGATTAGTAAAGTCGAAAATTACACAATTTGAAAATTGAACAAGTATTTCAATGAAATAACAAAAATGAATCGTCAGACTTACGTACACATTCAATATGAACTATTCTCAACGAATTTTAATCGAATCTAAGATTGCGACCGTACTTCACCAAATCTCCGATCCCTCTAAACTTCTGATTCGCCCTAAAACATTTCATCCGAGTCGCCGACATCCCCTAAACACATAAACGAAATAACAAAAATGAACCCTAAGACTCAAACGTTCAACCCGAACTATTCTAAACAAATCATTACCGAATCCACGATCACAAACATACTTCACCGAATCACCGATGCCTCCAAACTTCCGACTCGCTCTAAAAACCATTCCATGCGAGTCACCGACATCCCAAACTCCTGGACCCGCCCGATCGTCCCACCTGTGCGGCGCACACCTTCAAAAACCGCACCTCATCATCGCGCCGAACGAAAACAAAACGTCACACTCGGTCGATTCCGAGAAACGACGTAACTGGAATTTGCGCAGAAAAAGCCAACGCGCCAACGGGGAAGGAGGGGGCGGGGCCCCTGCTCAAAGCGTCACCTGTCAAAAGCTGAAATTGGCGCGAAAATCAAACGAGGATCGAAGAGCCTAAGAAGTCACCGTGTGGCGTGCGACGGCCTGCGTCGCATGAGCCGCGCAACTCCGGCGCCGGCCCCCCGGGGCCCGGGGCGTCGCGGGGGGCGCTGGGGCGCGCGGGGGGGGGGGGGGGCGGAGCGCCGGGGCTGCCCGCCGCCTACAGTTCGCCGAGCGGGGGGGCGGAGGCCGGGACGCGCGACGTCCGTGCGCTCTCTCGTGCGCCTGTTGTGACGGCTGCGGCGGCCGGCGGCGCCTCGCGCCCCTAGACTGCCGAAATACGGCCATCGTAGCAATTGCGCCTCGGAATGATGCGTGGGGTTTTTGCGCGATTCGGATGGCGGGATGGGGGTTTTTTGATTTTTTGGGGGGGGTTTGAAAGGTTTTGAGGGTTTTGGGGGGGTCGGTTTGATTTTTTTTTTTGTTTTGCGATGGTTTTGATTTTTGGTGTTTTGATAGTTTTTTATTGTTTTTGGGTGATTTGGGTGTAGTTTTTTTGAATTTTGTTCGGTTGTGTATTGCGCGGTAGTTTTATTTATTTGATGACGCTTTTGATTATTGAATGAACGTAAAATCAATTTAGTAATTTTTCTCGTATTTTATTGATATTCCGATTCCGATTGTTGTTTAAATATTTCCAAAACAAACATCGATTTTAATTACGTTTATTTGTCTCGTTCAATTTATGTTTTTACTCAAAATGTCATCCGTCTTAAACATTTAACTTTAAAAAATATATATATATGTTTTTTAAACATATTAATTACACAATGCTCTTCAGCATTGATTGATATTTATAAATTTTATATCACTCGTCACAAATTTCTGTTTAATATTTTGAGTAAACATTTTTTTTCTAAAATTAGTACATCGCTACATTAAATTTATTTTGATTTTAATAAATTAGTAATACTGCACGTGAAATTTAAATAATTAACTAAATTAAATCTACAATGCATAATTTTCATATTACAAAAAAGATTAATATCACTAATCACAGTAGTTTCAATGAAAAATTAATATTCCCGAACCACGCAACGTTTCAACATTCTTTACCTTAACCTAAACAACAACATCAATTTTATTTACAAACAATCCTTAAACGGAATTTAATAAAAAAAACAAATAAAAAGAACCTCACCATCAAACTAAACTTATATAAGTTTTTCATTCGCCCCACAACTACTGTACACCTTCTCTTTAATACAAAAACTCGAATACTGATCGCAAATTTACTCAACAATAACCACATTCGTCAAAAGCCCCAGCCAATATGAGATTTCCCAGAACCGAACCGCACACACTCAACATTCCTCTTATCAACGCTCGATAACTCGACAGAAAACCGAAGAAGTATTTTCAAGAAGTCCTGCCATACATCAATCTCATATTCCATCCCCATATGAATAAAAATGAGTGATAACAATCGACACCACTTCGCATAATCATCGAAACGATATCTGCGTCAAATCAATTAACCGCGGGTATTTTTTTTGTTATATTTAACAGCTTTTGTTAACGATAACGTGTGCGTTTTTATCGAAGGCATGATTAGGGATACCAAACGAAATGTCAAAAAAGAATGGATTTGAATTTGGATGAAAAGTATGCCAAAAAGTAAATCGAAATGAATAAGTAATACAATATTAATATACCATAATATGTATGATCTATTAATATATTAAAATCTATTTAGTTATATTTAATATTTTTCGGAACTATCTATTATATTTATGACAAAAAAGTTTCGATTTTAATATATAATTATAATATAAAATCAGTGAAATTGTATTTGATTGAAAAAGAAGGATATTTGAGGATGAAAAATTTTCGTTTTAATTGGAAAAATAATAAGTATTTTTTTATACCGTATGGTGATCCTAAATATGATTCAGGTTTGTAATTTGAATATATTGTGCAAGTATTGTATTTGTAATGCGTCAAACTATAATATTTTTGCGATAACGATCGTAGGAGTTTGTTTTGATCGTTATCAGCTTGCATGGTTCAAATATAAAATATTGAAATATCAATGAAATTCGTACTGTAATATGAATGCGTAAACAGATTAATTTATATAATAGTTTACGACGAAATAATTGACCAAAAATAGAATTAATTATAACGTGACTATTCTAATAATAATTAACACATTATCACTAACGATTCTCAAAATATTTGCTATTGGAATGTTCTTGGTAATCGATAAAACCAAAACGACATTTACTTTCGTTATTGTTTACGCTATTAAAGTCTAATTACACACATCAAAATAGTCGTCTTTATTACTCGCCGCTTTAGAGTGAGCGGGAATCCAAATGGGTGTCATAGGTCAAATGTCTTTCACGTTCATCGGAAAATTTTCGAGTTGACGGGAAACTAGGTTGAATCACCATTGAATCGCTTTCACATTTCACCGGCTTTGTTTCACATCGCTCCTTAATTGATCGTTAATTTATTCATAGATACGTTCACGTTAAATAGTAAAAGACCCGCTAAAAATAAACCCACGGCGCCATTTTATGCGCATTGCACAATGCTATAATTGGACTTGTTGATCGTACCTTACTTTTTTAGGGTCAAACGTTTAAATTTTTCGATATCATTGATTATCGAAATTGTACAAATTAATCATATGAGATAAGGAATGATTTTTTAATTAAAAAATTAACGAATACATTCAGAAAAGCTTTTTGCTTTAGTATCATCATCATCATTATTATTATTATTATTATTATTATTATTATGAGGTCTTACATCAACTATTATTTTATAAAATTTGTATATTTCATCAAATTTACTATTAGGGTGATGCACCAGTGGTTGAGCATGAATCTATAATTGACCATCTGTCAGAAAAACGTAAAAATTAAGGTTTCTGAAAACGGTAATTTTTTGGAAAGGGTGCGTTTGATAGGCTATAGTTTACAGCCTATCAATCGCATCATTTTCGAAAAATTTACCAGTTTTGGAAACCTTATTTTTTCAATTTTTTCTGAAAGATGATCAATTATAGATTCATGCTCAACCACTGGTGCATTAACTCATATTATATTATTGAATCTGTCATCCATTTTGATTTTTTTGTATAGTTTTCTTTAACCGTATACGATGACTATACAATTTCTTTTAAATTCCATTCCCTAATCAATACGATTAGAATACTAAACAAGTAACCCACGAAAAAAAAATCCCTTCAAGAGAAAAAATCAATAATAACGGGTACAACGCGAACTTCCCCATTCCGAAACGCATCACCCTCTCCATCCTGAAAAAACGCATGGCGTCATCGCAATCCTGCGCAATCTAACGAAAAAGAGCGCGACCTGTCAAAAAGAATCGGTCATTGTCCACGCACGGAAATTTCGCGAGCGTGACTCACCGCCCCCGGGGGACTCGCCCCCTCGACTCGTTGGGGGGTGGAGCCCCACCCCATGGGGCTTCGCGCACGCGCGGCCGCCATTTCGCGGATCGATAACCTGCGAGGGGCGCGTGCGTGGACCGACGCCATTATTGCTCGCCGGCGCCGACTCCGACGCCACACGGGGCCAGAAGAGCCCGAGCCATGGAGGCGCAGCCCTGAAAAGTGCGCCCCTTCAGGAACATCAACGGTCAAGAAGCGGAGGGACTGGTGATGAGGCCGCCCAAGTGAGTTGTATTAAATTTTTTTGATCTACCCCCCCTTTAGTCCCATTTTTGCTCTGGTGTAATTTCGATTTGTGGGGGATTCGGGTGAAGTGTCAGTTTTTTTGAATTCGGTGGGTTTTCGGGATGTTTCGCGGGGTTTTTCCGCGGGTGGGGGGGAAGGAAAACACTGACGTCATCAGCTGTGCGAGCCGGCTCGTAACGATTGGGTAGGTTTTTCCGCAACGCGCGCAAATTTTCCGATTTCCTCGGCGAATTTTTTGCGATTTTGGCACGCTTTTGGCACCCGAGGGGACGGTAGCGTTTGAATCGATATTTCGTTTTATTTACGTAACTATCCTTCCGTTCGGTGCGTGTGAAAATTATAATTATGTTTTGTTTGCACTCGAATATTGCATAATATTTATATATATTTTTTAATGATTGTCACACCCTTTTGCGCAACAAAAAACTAAATATTTTACATATTGCAAACTAAATAAATAATCGATTTTTATTCAATTTTCATTTTAAAAAATAACGAATATCATTACATCTTTTTTTTATTGAAAAAAAGTATATATTCCATTTTTTTCACGTGACACAGTTAATTTAATTACTTGAATTTCGTATGTCGACAAATTCCTTTGTGTAAAAAAAATATATCACTACTTTCAGAAGCCTCATTGCAATGTGAAGTAGATAATGCTGAAGATACCCAAAGGTCTTAAAAAAAAGAAGAAAGGGAAAAAATCAAAACGGAAGGAGGAAGAGCTCTTCACTGAAGAAGAGCTCGAGCAGTATAGGAGAGAGCATCAAACTCAACCACAAGCTCCACAACCTGAAGTCGCCGAACAACAAGAACAAACAAGTGAAACAAAGCCTGCGACAGAAAACGACGAGTGGTCCAAGTTTAATGCCCTTACTACCGGTGTAGATTCAATCTTAAAAAAAACCCAAGGCGATCTCGATCGCATAAAATCTACATCGTTTTTCCAAAGAGTACCAGCTGGTCCGAGACCTGTTGATCGGTGTGGAAAAGAATTACCTTTCAGACGCGACGCTCAAAAAGAAGGCCAGTGTTGGGTAGGCTTTGAAGATAAAAAGCAAGCTCAAACATCGAAAGAAGAACAGCCAAAACCAGCCGTCGTCGAAGAAGCAGCACCTACCCCCGTTGAGGCTGTTTTCTCGGAGAGTGAATCTGAAGAAGAAGATTTTGATGATATATTCGACACTTCGTACGTAGAAGCTGTTGAAAAAGGAGAAGTTAAATTAGCATACGTACCAGATTCCCCCGAAGACGAACTTGACGCTGGACCAGATCCTTTCGATACATCTTATGCTGATAAAGTAATCAAAGGTCCAGAAGTTTCGAAAAAAGGAAAGAAACTTGTTAACATCGGCGCAGCAGTCGAAGTTTTAACTGGACGTATTGATCATGTGTCAACCTCTAGTGCTTCTATCAAAAAGGCAAAAAGACGTATCCCGCGCGATTTACTATTAGAAAGTGCCGACAGTGATGACTTAGGCGACGAACCTGTGCCAGAAACAAAAGTCAAAAGTTTATTGGATGACGATGCAGAAGATATACCGGATGTCGCTGTTGATTTGAGTGTATCGTTACATACACAGTTTATCCAAAAAAATCCTGAAAGTAAAAAGCCTGAAGATATATTAGATAATCAAAAAGATATATTGAACGCTTTTGATACTTTCACACAAGAGGATGCTGATGATGAATTTGCTCAACTCGCAGCAGAATCACTAGTAAAGCCTGTTGCAGCTGAAATCCCAGCGATTCCCCCGCTACCCACTGAACCTGTTGTTGTTGACGGTTCATGGTCTGCGTTTGAAGACGCAAAGTCTAAACCAAGTCGTCCTCCACCTCCACGTCCAGCTTCTGGACCTAATCTTAATCCGACTGCTGCAACTGACGATTTATCACAAGATCCTGATTCGTTGTCTGATTTTGAATGTGACGGACCCGATCCATTCGACACAGCTTTCGCTGAAAATATTTTACCAGGAAAAGCTGAATTGAAACAGATCGAAGACGAGATATTGAATTCACAGCCGGGCGGCATACCGAACAGTGATAGTGATTTTGATTTTGATTTTGATCCTCGTGCTGACGAAAAACCTTATATCAACAATCGCCGAAAATCTTCCGTTCACATTCATGTTACTGATCCAACAGGAATTCGTGAATCTATTTCTGGTTTCGATAACTGTGAAACGGAAGGTTTTGATACATTAAAACCGATACATAGAGATTTATTAGGTGGAAGCAGTACTGATCTTTCCACTTTAGCTGATTCTCCAATTGCTCCATCAGCACTTGATGACACCGAGCATATTGATTATTCAGATCCATTCGATACATCTCTTATCGATATAATTTCAGCACCTGGAAAAACTGAATTGAAATTTATTGAAAAGGAATTATTAGGAGAGACTGAACTGAAAAGGACATTAAGTGATCCTGACTTTGACCCTAGAGCTGATGATAATACTGAACAATATTCGAGTCCAAGAAAACCTTCTAGACCAGAAATATTATTGGTAAACAAAGCTGTAATTTTCAGCATTCCCGCTGAAGGCGATCCTAATTTAATCGGAGAAGATAAAAATAAAAAGTCAAAACCTGTCACTCCATATTATTCGAGAGGTGCATCAATAACAGACGAGGAAGTCGATACTCAAGAAGATTTATTCGATACGTCTATTGTTGACGCTAGTAATATAACTGGTAAATCTCAAATCTCAAAATCCATTCTCAAAAATAAAGAGCCTGTGGCAGATATTAAAAGAAGTAGTTCTAATCAAGATTTGAATACAGAAGAGGAAGAAGATATAAAAGGGAAGTTCGCTCAGTTGAGACGTCATTCTGATTTTCCCTTGAGTTTTGCTAAACCTACTAGCCTTTCAGATTTGAAAAAAACAGACTTTTTGTCAATAACTGAAGAAGAATCTGTCGACACCAAAGTTTTAACACCATATCAAGAAGATAAAAACGGTGAAGAAAACGAGGTTGATCCTTTCGATACGTCATTAGTAAGCAATATTTTGTTACCAGGCAAAACAGAACTTAAATTTTTAGAAAACGAATTACTCTCTCAAAACACCAACGACGATCTTGATTTTGACCCGAGGTCCGGAGAAAATAAAGAAAATTCTCAACCACAAGATTTACTTGCACCTTCGGACGACGCTTTTCAAGTAAAAGCTCTCACTCCTCAAATTCCAGAACCTGTTACAGGATTCTTAATAGGAACGGAAGACGACGATATCGATCCTTTCGATACGTCTATAGCGGATAATCTAGGACCTGGAAGAACTGAACTGAGACTTTTAGAGTCAGAGCTTATGAATTAATATATTTCAACATCAAGTAATCAATTACAGTCAAAATGGCGAATCCGTTCTTAGCTATGAACGAGGACTTTTCCTCTGCCCAACAAAATCCAGCCCTGAATCCATTCTTGAGTGGAGATTTTGGAGGAGGAGGAGTAGCAGAACCAACTTATGCTGATAATCCTTTCACAACAAGCAATCCGTTTTCTGATTTCGGAGCTACTGACTACGACACAGCAGCGGCTACAACTGGAATGGATTTTTTCGGTTTGTCGGAATCTGTATCAACAACCGCAGCGAATATATTTTCAACTGCGAGTACTGATATTTATGAAAAACCAGGAATAGAACCATTATTTTCCACCGCGCCTATTGTGGATTCAAATATAGTCAGTTCGACAAATATTTTTGATACCGTACACGAACAGCCACCAGTCATAAATTATTCACAACCTGTCGTTCAGAAGCCAACGGATCTAGATTTAACTTTGACTAATACTATAGCTAGCGATGATGACACAGCACACGCTTATCTTAGTGATGAAGATATTCCAAAACCTAAAAGACCACCACTACCTTCAAGGCCTATTGCTCCTGAAACAAAAGACTTAATATTATCAGTAACAGGTCATATGGAATTAACAAGTACACATTTGTTAGATAGGATACCTCCGACCAGAACACCGAGCCCTGTTTCAATGAGAGATTTGCATTCGCCAAGCCCAACTCCAGAACATAATTTTGGAGATTTCTTGACGGACGAAGATGCTAAAAAGGAGCACTTGCCCCACAGTGATGAAGGGGAAGTTAATTTGTTTGACGTTGACGATGTTGTTACGCAGTATAGTTGTAGTCCACAACAAAACAGTAGTCCTGCAGCTGAAACAGATCTTTTGGCTCAAACTACTAAGCCAGCTGATATTCAAGACGTAGTTCCGAAAGTGGAACCTGTTGCTCCTGAGGTTGTTCATAAGCCTGCAAGACCAGCTCCACCTCCAGCACGGCCAACGCCACCGAGACCAGTGAGACCATCACCTCCACAAAAACCACCACCCCCAAGTGTATTACCTCAGCGCCCTCCACCCATTCCACCAGCACCTCAAAAAGTACCACCAATGAGTAATTCAGCAAGCAATGAATTCAGTTTATTCGATGCTCCAGTTCCACAAACGCAAAATAAACAACAGACCACGAAAGATATCATGAGTTTATATTCAACACCAAAAAAACAGGAAGATGCCAAACAAATCGACTTTTTAAGTGATGATATTCCAGAATCAATAGTCCAGCAAACAGAGACCGCTCCGCCCGTTGTTGAAAGAGAATCTCCCAAGGTTCCTGAACGTAAAGTGAGTTCCGTCCCCACTCCTGTAGAATCTCCTCCGAAATCCGAGCCGATGATCGTGGAAGACGAAAACTCTAATTTCACAACACACCCAACGACAGACAGTGCTATTGAATCTGAGTCTGCTATGTCTGCTGTGACTAACGAGAGCTCACCATTCTCCGAGCCTACGACAATCAATAGTCACGAAACTGGATTTGGCACTCAACCAACATCGTACGAAGCTACTAACATCGAAACTTCTGAACCTGCCGTCGAGGTTAATCCTTTTAGTGTTCAAGAAGTTCCCAATTCTAATATCTTTGCTGAAGAATCAGCTGACGTTAAACCTACGAACATTTTCGAAGCTAACATTGCTCCAAGTAACCAATCTAGCTACAACGAATATGCAAGTACGAACATTTTTACTGAACAAAGTTACACAAATAAGTCGTCTCCTTTCGATGCTGAACCAGCGAGTACAGATAGTTTCGCTGCTCCAGCCAGTATTAATGCGTTTGCTCCACCGGCGAATGCAGATAGTTTCGCTGCTCCAGCCAGTACTAATGCGTTTGCTCCACCGGCGAATGCAGATAGTTTCGCTGCTCCAGCTAGTACTAATGCGTTTGCTCCACCAGCGATTACGAATAGCTTCGCTGCTCCAACTAGTACTAATGCGTTTGCTCCACCAGCTAATGCAAACAGTTTCGCTCCTCCAGTTAGCACCAATAGTTTTGCTCCAGCAGCTGACGCTTTCGATGCATTTTCTGCTAAATTTGATTCTACTACGAATAAGGAAACGGGCGCATTTGATGCTTTTGGTGCATCAGCTTCTTCTGGAGGAGGCGGAGATGGTAAATAAATAAATTATTTCGTTATATAATTTATTGAGTTTCGAATAATTGTATTTTTTTATTTCAGCATGGGGTAGTGGATCTACAGGCTTTGCAGCAACCGGAGATGATGGCTTTGGTGTGGACGATAGTTTCGATGCATTCTTGACTCTGAATGAACCACCTCCAGTACCTTCAGGCACACCTGCACCTTTCGGCAAAGGTGATTCGCAAGAATCAGAAGACGGAGCTTTTAACGTTTTTATAAAGTACTATTTTTTGTAAATTGATGAACGTTTGAATGTTCAAATAAACATCTATTTTAAAAAATTAAAAAAATATTTCAGGCCTAGAGAAGGAGATATACCTTTCAACGCGGCTGCTAGTAGTGGTGTAGTACCAGTTTTGGCACCTCCACCCAAAAGTCCTGCACAAGCCTTCACGGATACATCACCAAGATTTAATCCCTTTGACAAAAGTGCTAGTTATGCTGAAGCTGCATTTGGTGCAGAATCAGAAATTCCTTCAGAAGGTTTTTATATTTTTACTGACTTTTTTCACAATTACTTAAGATAGTTGAAATAACAAATCTTGTATTTTTAATTTAGATGGAGAACCAAAACTGCAACGAACTGACTCTCAAGAAACTCCACCTACACCTCTATTCGATGACGATGTTTCACAACCACTTGAAGATTTTCCAAGAATTCACTATGAAGGTCCAGGATGGGAGGTTCAACTGCGACAACCAAACAAAAAGAAAATCACCGGACAAAGGTCATCATTGTTTATTATATTTTATTTATAAATGATATTTAGTTTTTTTATTGAAATCCAATATATTTATTTGACAGGTTTTGGAAGAAAATTTTCGTCAAACTTGTTTATCAAGGCGACAATCCAGTAGTACAATTATTTAATTCAGCTACTGATAAAGAACCTTTCCAAGAATTGCCACTGCAAGCTTGCTATTCTGTATCTGATATTGCAGCGCAACAATACGATCAATATGGAAAAATATTTACAATCAAATTGCAATATGTATTTTATAAAGAAAGACCAGGTGTAAGGTAATATAAATCAATATTCTAAAATATAATTTTAGTATTATATTTCAAACGATTTCAATTGTTTTTTTACCATTTCTCATTTTACTAAAAGACCGGGACAAGTTACTAAAGCTGAGAGAATAACTAACAAATTAAGTCAGTTTGCAGCCTATGCAATTCAAGGAGATTATCAAGGAGTAAAAGAGTTTGGTAGTGACCTGAAAAAGCTTGGTTTGCCTGTTGAACATGCTCCTCAGGTAAACATTGAAATTTTCTTTCTCAAATAAATGTTTTTCTTCTAATAAACACATTTTTTTTGTTAATAAAGGTATCCCAACTATTCAAAATTGGATCGACAACATTTGAAGATATGAAACAATTTTCCATGTGCATAGAAGAAGCACTTTTCAGATTGAATGCTCACAGAGATAGGGCACTCCATTATAAAATGGAAGAAGTAAGGCTTATTATATGAAAACACGGTCGTAGCCAGGATTTTTTCAGGGGAGACCAAAACATAACTTTTTATATGATATACAAATATGCAGTTTTTTTTTCATGAAAGTATAATATTATATGTGTGTAAATTCAAGGCGTTTAAAGAATTGATTCACGATCATTTAATATATCTTGACATAATTCTTATAATATTTGTAATGTTTTTAAAAATTTAGGAGGGGCAAATACCCGTTGCTCCCTTCCCTGGCTACGCCATGAAAAAATCAATGAAAAAAATTCGAATGGAAACTAGATACATTACTATTTTTTCAGGTTCAAATCACTGCGGTTGATGAACTTTATGTTGAACAAGATGCTGAAGGACGTGTTATGAAGCAAATAGCAAGAGTAAGATTATTCTTCTTAGGGTTCTTGTCAGGTAACTATTTTTGAAATATAACTTTTAAATTGTTTTGTGTTATTTCAAGTTATTATTCATACTTTGATATCCTTTTAGGAATGCCCGATGTAGAATTGGGTGTTAATGATATGTGGCGTCAAGGAAAAGAAGTTGTAGGTCGACATGATATCATTCCTGTCGCTACTGAAGAATGGATTCGATTGGAAGGAGTAGAATTTCATTCGTGCGTACAGCCTGATGAATACCAAAGAACTAGAATAATAAGGTTTGTACATTCAACTTTTACATCGATTTTATATTAAAATTACATCATTGGATTATTAATTTTCTTTGACAGGTTCAAACCTCCTGATGCGTGTTATATTGAATTGATGAGATTCAGAATACGGCCTCCTAAAAATAGGGAACTTCCTCTTCAGTTAAAAGCAGTCATGTGTGTGACTGGAAACAAGGTAAAATATTTGTATATTATAAATATAATAATAATTTTAGATTTATTGAATTTTTGGTTTTTGTCTACAGGTGGAACTTCGAGCGGATGCTTTAGTACCTGGATTTACGTCTAGATCACTTGGTCAAGTCCCATGTGAAGATGTGATGATACGTTTCCCGATTCCAGAATGTTGGATTTATCTATTTAGAGTCGAAAAACATTTCCGATATGGTAGCGTCAAATCTGCACATAGGTAAATACCATTATTGAAAATGACATAAATTTTTTAAATCACAAATATGAATT
Organism: Hydropsyche tenuis; assembly: GCA_009617725.1. Classification (NCBI taxonomy): domain Eukaryota; kingdom Metazoa; phylum Arthropoda; class Insecta; order Trichoptera; family Hydropsychidae; genus Hydropsyche; species Hydropsyche tenuis. Next base: position 1,367,422 of record VTON01000040.1, read on the forward strand.
TTTACATTTATTATTTTTAGACGAACTGGTAAAATCAAAGGTATTGAAAGATTCCTTGGCGCTGTAGATACGTTGCAAGAATCACTGATTGAAGTGACTTCGGGCCAAGCAAAATATGAACATCAGCACCGTTCTATCGTTTGGCGAATGCCTCGATTACCCAAAGAAGGGCAAGGTAATAATTATATATTAGACTAATTATAATATTAAAATCGAATTATTTTTACAAATATGTTTTCTGATGTCATTTTCAGGAGCATATACGACTCACAATTTGGTGTGTCGAATGGCACTCACTAGTTATGATCAAATACCAGAAAAATTAGCAGAATGGTGTTATGTTGAATTCACTATGCCTGCAACTCAGGCGTCGCATACAACAGTGAGATCTGTGAGTTTACAAAATCATGACTCGGATGAACCCCCTGAAAAGTATGTGAGATATTTGGCGAGACATGAATACAAGTAAGTCTTTTTATTATAATTTTTTTTTCAAATTTGAAAATCCTCATTGTGTCTCTTAAATTTATAGAGTTGGAATAGAACATACTCAAGGAGAAGGACCAGGTGCATATTCGTCTGCTACAATATCAAAAACTATCAAAGAAGAACCTGTTAAAGAACCAGAACCGACCCCGGCACCTCCAAGTTCAGATTCAGACTCAGATTAATTATTTTAAGTAAGAAATATTCATACTTTATTTAACTTAAAAATATTGTATTTCCATATTAAAATTGTACACATATAAAAAATAGAGACAAATCCTATTTTAGCTAAATATTGCCTTGTTGTTTTGCTATTTAATTTGCATTGAATGGTTTATTTTTCTAGCCTATTCAAAATGTATTTAATTTTAGGAATATAATAAATGTTATATTAATATAATTATTTATTAAAATCAGTAAAGGAATATTGATATTTTAAGTGGTTATAATGTTTATTTTTCTTTATTGTGTAATTTAATTAATTATATTATATTTACACTGTAGATGGAAACATCAAGTTAATATAATTAGAATTTATTTATATTTGTATATGTGTGTGCGACCAAATTATTTGCCCTCAATAAAACTCTACAAGCAATGTACTTAACGTATTAGAAAACCTATTAATTGAGTATTATAAAATGCTCAAAACATTAAGTTATTTTGTTTAATTTAAAAAAAAATAAAGATAAGAAATTATGAACTCTTCTCAGTATACAAAATAACTGTATTAAATTTATGTATACCTAATGAAGGAACAAAAATGATATTATGAATATAAGATGTAATCTTTTTTGTATGAATCAATTCAAACGTTGAAAATGCCAGTTTTTCGTTATAGTTTGTCTTCCTATTATTGTTAAATAAAGTATTATTGTGAATGAATAATTGAGGTGAAAAAATCATCAATATTGTATTGCTTTAACACTTGTCATTGAATAGCATTTATTATATTGTATACTCATATTACTATTGTTTATATGATTGATAATAGTAAATTAAATGTGTTAAGTATATTTGCACAAAGTTTAATAGGATTATATGGCTTTTACGCATTATAAAACATTAATTTTACCAGATTTTCATACAAATCGCACAAAGTTTGTGAATTTCTTTGATTTATTTGACAAATTTCTCATATAGCCTTTCATATTTTGCATAAATTAACCTTCTGACAATACCTAATAGAAACATATACGTATATGTTTTTATGTAAATATAAACTTGTTACATGATACATATGTTAATCCCTAAATATACCATATATTATTAAACATATATTACCTGTTAATCATTACATGTACAATATGATATGCTTTCATTTACAATCAAATATGTATAATGTTGTTTCTTATTAAAATATTTATAAATTTATTTGTAAATATGTTTCTGTTTCTTTTTTCGGCCGTCTTTAAAGGCAGATGGTTTCGCAGCTTGTACCAAAGATCAGTAAAAATACTATTAGTGTTTAAATTTAAACAAATTGTATTTAAAAATAGTTTTTGCTCATAAGTTGTTTGAGAAATTTTACTTACAAAATTTAAGAGCTTTCATGATAATTCATAAGTGAGTGAAATGTATAATTGAGAATATAAACTATTGGATTTATATATGTACGTTATCTGTACAAAAGGTTGTTGAATATGGGAATCGACCAGTAATAAATTAATTTTATCATTATTATAATATTATGATATATGTATGTAGTGCTTAATGATATATAATTTAATTTGCCAATGTACTTATATATAAATATATATGAATATAAAAATTTCGCAAATAATATGCGAAATAAGATGAGTGCGTCTAGTCAAACTGTATATAAACATAGGTTTAAGATAACATATTAATTAATCATATTTAATTTTAATTGTATCCTTGTTGAATCATTGTTTAAATCAGTTTTAGGATACCCACGTATTTGTATCGCAATAAATTTCATAATAGATACTTTTATATAATGAAAATTTTCCTCAACGTATTTGCATGATCAAGTATGTTTTTAGTAACTACTTTTGATTTTCAGATATTTCATATCATCGTGACATTTCATTGTTTTGATTATTCAAATTTTTAAAAAGAATAATGTTGTTACTGTTAAATAACATATGGAAAAATCTATTTATTTTCAGATAAGGCATAGCGTTATTTACATATATGTATATCGAAAATGAAAATACTATCAATATCATAGCATATAACAATAAAAACTTTATTTTATATCATATAATTGTCATATAACTTATTGATGCTGAAGATATATATATATGAAATTGAAAAAATAAAAAATAAACTCGGCACATTACGGCCAGTTTTTGCTTATTTTCAGTACTTTGCTTTATGAAATTTACATTATTACTAATATAATCAAAAAGATTGATTAGTTCTAAGAAAATTAATATAAATAGTGTTTAATGGTTATTGAATCTAGAAAGAAGCGATTTTTATTGTTTGAATCAGTCCCAAATTCATCTTTTTAGTTTAACGCATATGTCAAATTGAAAAATAAAATAATCAGATTTATTATAACTTATGAAATTTTTTATTTTCGTGTAAAGTGTGCACGTAATTAACTCAAAATGCATTCACGTGTTTATATAAAAACTTGAGTATTAAATAAAAGTAAATAAATATTAAGCCAAATGCGGCAAAGTACCGAAAGAATAAAATAGAGAATCCTAACGGCTTTATGACATATTTGATGTTCCCCTTTGGTGTTGCTTACTTTAAAGTAAAATAAAATATTAACTGGCACTGTTGGGACTGCAATTTAGACATGTAAGTTCCATTGTAGCAAATAGCTCATGTTCACACTTATTGGTGTATGAAAAATCATATGATTGTAAATGAAGTATATATGTATGTAACGAGAGCTGTATAATTTGTTTGTTGTCAAATACTATTAATGAATATGGAATATATACACATGTATATGAGTTATTGAAGTCGTACAATATTGTAGATTATCGAAAACAAGGCATTAAATTATTGAAAATATCCATTTGTTTCATTTCCTCCCCTTCGAGTCTTTGAATTATTTATTAAAATTTTGAGGCTTGATTAATGATTGATCATTCCATGTACTACTTACTTTCATAATCAATAAAGTTCTTGAGTCATTCCTTTATTGACATGAGTAGCATATTTTCTATGAAAACCGATTTTGATTGTTATCTTCTCACAATTAGTCGCCAATAAATTTTGTCTACAAAACTATAAAATTCTGTATTTATAAAAGGTTGATAGCTTTTATCTTTAATTTTTAAACAATTAGAACATTATTAAAATATGATAAAAACATTTCTGGAAAATATAATTGATTAGATTAGGTTAAAATAGGGGTTTATAAAAAAAAATTCAAAACATAACATATATAATGCTTTATTTGTCTTATAATACAGTCAAAGAAATATTCACATTACATAATGTATTGATCATAATATGAAACAACAATGAGAAATAATTTTAAATTTTAACTTTCAAAAAGGGCACGATGAGAAAATTTTATATCAAATATGATTCGTAAATAGTTTAATATAAAATACAAATGAAAGTTAAAAAGGACTGCTTATGTATTATTTTTATTATTATAGTATTTTGGTTTTTTAGTAAATATTATGACTGACCATTTATCTAAATACATGATTATTTTGAAAATGATTTAAGAGATTCTGAAAGCTAGATCAATTGATATTTACAAAAGAGCATATTAAATAAATCAAATTGTATAATGCATATCTGTTGATTAATTTAAATAAATTGTAATCAAATGCAATGAATGATCTTTTGAATGTATAAAGTCTTTCCCATAGTCAATAAAAATTACAAAAGTATCATATAATACTACAACTATAAATGATAAACATATATTAAAAATTTTACTTGATCAAACAGCAATCATTCAAAAATGCTTAATGAAATAATTAGCGATATATCCAATATATAACTTTGATAAAATTAAAATCAATTACGATACATTTTCACATTTTAACCATTTGTAATGCATATACATATTTGCGAACACGTTATATATATTTTTTCATGTTTTTGAGCATATCCGTTTACAAAAATAAATGCGTATTATTTGACAGAACTTTCATAGTACACATTAAACATTATTAGCTTGCCACAAATAAGCAAAGTTCTCTAAAAACCGTCACCTTTTATAGAGAATTAAGCACGATGACATATCAAATTTTAGTATTCGCCATCGGAATTTACATATTGTGCATTGATTCAATTAAATTTGCGATTTTTCACAGTATTGAGTACGTACATTTAAATTTTCTATTCATAAGCATTATTATTGCCATTATTCAAACGAAAAGGTAAGATCTTTTTTTCTAATTTTGTGCTCAATACTAAATAATATTCTTTTATGAAACGATATTCAATTTCACCAACTCTAATTGTGGGTATACATAATGCATTTACATATCAGTATCAGTATCAATGGGTTTCGTTAATTTTACCTCTTGTTTTGGAAATCAGTGAACTATCGTTACATAATATTCAACCAAATAACTAGAAATTGTTTTTATTATACAAATATTAATTTAATGCTATACATAACAATGCAAACTGACAATTTTAACTTTTTTTCAATTCTAAGGTATCTCAAAAAATCTCTAGTTTAAAACATCTCAAAAATATTATTCAACATATTGAAAATAACAATATTTTCCATTAGAATAAAATATTATTGCCATTTTTGGTGGTTATAAAGTTCTTTGCGTTTTGGTATCTTATTACATTTATTCAGATATTACGCGAATAAAATAAAACACGAGATAACTAGTTGTCCCATATAGCAGGACCTATATTAACATATAACCAAAAAAGGGATGCGCAACGATCTTATATGAGATTAAATGAACATTCATCGATTTAAGATAAATTTCTAACTATCAACGTTTGATAAATTTCACAATCATTTTCAATATTTACTGATAGTAAAAAAAATGTATATCTGTATACAAAAAACATTAAATGCATATTTTGATAAGTTTACAAGTTGTAATCGAACATGAGAAAATATTATATATATTAAATATATATTCTCAAAAACTGTAAAATAAAGTGATTTCAGAAAAACGAGTAAATGGTAGCATAACATCCAGGCTTGTATATTTCCATCTTACGCATTTTCTTTATGTGTCGCTAACAATCTAGATACACTCTTCTAAATATTTTTAAATGTATAAGAAGCATAAAAATATGTAAAATGTACAGAATGATTTTATCATTATTAACTTTAAGCAATATTATTTTGAGAGAACACATAATATTAACATGATATTATTAATTGTAGTAAATTTAAAATGATAATCGGTTATCAGTTTCATGCTCTTATATTTTAAACCGTACAAGCACACTCTTCATATATGCACCTACATGCATTCATTTAAAAAATCTATCTAACTACATTTTGCAAAACTTTCATGCTTTCCACTGAACATAAATCATAAAATTATCATTGAAAGTGTTTTAAATCATAATCAAACATCATTTCATATTTTTTTGCTCAATCTTTTAACAAAATCTTTATGCTCCTGAATTTATATAAAACATCGGTGTGAGGAAGCATGAAAATTTTCAAATGTTTCTTTTATAATTATTGGTACAATATTTCATACAATAGAATTCAAATATATTTTCCTATAGATTATAAATAAACAAAGGTACTTTGGGGTAGGCAGGGCGGCTAGGGTGAGCGCGGGGGGCGACGGGGCAAGGAAACACAATCATTTGGAGATCCACTTGATGATGAACGATCAGCATCCTGCAAAACACGATTATCATTACTAAAAATCATAATTTTCTACTACTTTCCATGATATTAAACATTGAACATTAAATGAATAAAAATTTTATCATCAGAACATTTAGACTGGCAATTGCAAGAATTAAAAATGAATTTTGTAATCAAGTAACATGAATTACCTGAGAAGTAACACTCGATCTGTTGCTATTAGTATTCTTGTCTCCTCTGTACTCACTGCTTCGATGGGATCCGCTCGACGTCTGTCGGTGGTGGTTGTAACCATACTCCGACGAAGACTTGCTGAAAAACCACGGAGAGACAGAATTTAATCGCGGCTGAACAATATCCAGATTGATCGTTGTAAATTGACGTTTCCCGAATCGAATGGTCGATGAAATACGGCCACTGCTTGCGTAACTTTCTACAATAAATTATGCAAGACAGGCCCGGCCGTTTCCATGCCGGTGTTTATGAAATTTTTGACCCAATTCCACTTCCAGAACCCATTTATAATTAACAATTACACGTGACACACGAAAGCGGACGTTTCCCGGCGTCCTTTAATTATTCAGCGTTCTTATGTTTGGCTTCTTTTAAAACTTAATTATTCAAGCGAACCGTGTTCTCTTACCTGGAGGGGGTCCTTCTTTCTCGTCCTCCCTCGGGTTTTCTTCTCATGTGGATGCTCTCTAAAGGAGGCTGGCTGATTCCTTCGGCTTCGCCGCTGTCGTCCAACAGTGGTTCTTCGTCTTCTTCTTTTTCTGGCGTGGCGTCGTCTCCTGTTGTGTCCTTGCTCGTCTCGTGGCATTCGCATTTGCAATCTTCCGGGTTTACGTACGTGTACACTACGTTCGTCTCGCTACCGACTTCTACGTTGGTTCTACTAGGTATCGTTTGTATCCTCTTGGGAACTTTTCTTCTTTCCGGTATGTTTTCGAAGTTTATCCATTGTGACTTAGGCACAGGAGCCCTCGGAGGTAGAGGTGGGGCTGGGTCTGAATCAGACTCTTGGCCTAATGACGGTTTCCTCGTCGATGTATTCGATATTCCTTGTTCCGCGAACTCGAACCAGGTCTTAGGACTAGATGCGGTCGTAATTCTTCTAGGCGATTTGGCCTTCTGTTTCACTTTTGGCTTGTCAGGGGTTTCGTCTTTTGGTAAGCTAATTTTTAATCTTTCTACTTTGGTCGTGTCTGGCGTATACACTTCGTCTGAGCAATACTCTTCTAAGCAGCTAGGATTGATTGGGGTGGTGGATCGAGGTCGTTCTATAGGGCATGTTTTCATTTCGATATTTTGCCTTTGCTTAACAGGAACTATAGGAAGGGCTACTGATCTTTCTAAAGGAAGTGTGGTAGGAATGTACGGTAATTCGTCATCAAAAGAATCCTGCTGAAGTACTAAGCCTTTGCGCTCGTGATCAACAACTTCCGGCTCAGGACGACCAGCCTTTTCCAAGGCCATCAATTGTTTCTTTCTTATAAAATCTAATTCTGAATCACGTTCTGATTCCGAAGAATCTGCAACTACGTCGTCCGTTGATAACATTGAGTTTCTTGGACTGACACTTTCTGATACAATTGAATTTCTACACGTAGTTATTGGCGATTCTTTTGATCTTTCACTCGAAACATTAGAAGTATTCGAAACATTAGAAATATTCGAAACGCTTGAAATGTTTGAAACATTTGAAATTGCCGAATGTTTTGATTCTGTCATTTCCATTGAATGAATACATGCTTGTTCTGTTACTACTCGTCTTAATTCCGGTTCTTCTTTGATAATTATTTGTTCTGGTTTTTCTAATGAAGGTGATCGTTGTGGAGTTGTTTCATCTGGTTTTCTTTCTGATAGTTGCACTTCGATTACGCTTTCTTCTGATATCTGACTGCGATTTTCTGACATTTGACTCGATTGACTATCTGTTTTTGATAAACTAAACTGTGTACTAAATAACTGCTCTTTACTGCCTACTTTCGTTGTAAAAATGATATGCTTTTTGGCTTGGGAGCTAAGTTTTTCTTCTTCGGGCTTTTTTTCAATTTCCACTTCGATAACTGACTCTGGCATACTCATTACCGGATCGACAGAGTCCACTGAATCTAAAGAATCAACTTTTTTTTCATCTATCTTCGGAGTGTCTGTAAACGATGACACGCTGCCGGAAGACGTTTTTTCAGAAGTTTTCTCGGAAACACGCTCAGAAGTTTTCTCCAACGATTTGTCAGAAGATTTTTGAGAACTTTTATCAGACGAGCTTTTTTTCGTTGTTATATTGCTGCATAGTTTATTTTGTATTTCCGTTATTTCTTTTTCCGACATGAGATCACAACGGACTAATCTATCCTCGCTAGGGGAATGAAGGGGTATTCTTATAATACCATCGGGCAGAATCATTTGTTTATCTTGTTTTTTGCCAGAACTCTTTTCGACTGAACTTACAGATGGTTGACTAATCGAAGGTCTACTTGAACTTGGAGCACTCACGGGCCTATCGATTTTCACATGATGAATAGCGTCAACTTCATGTGTGACAACTTTTGTTTGAGGCTTTTCTTTCGATAAAGGCTTTTCATCTTCGTCCGAAGGTGTGTGCAAAGGTATACGTATAAATCCGTCTACTGGTGTTTCGTAATATCTTAATTTTTCTTTGGCAGTTTGTCTTAAATTTTGAGCACTTCTCGTTTCTGCGCTGTGTTTATGTTCCATCACTTGAATCCCATCTAAATTTGGCAAACTATCTCGTGCAACAGGTGACACTGACGTACTCGATTTTCTATTCGGTTTGAAAATAGCTAAAACGGAACCTTTTGATTTTCCAGCGGATGTAGGAGTAGCTGAACCAGATTTATCTCTGTCTCTACTTTTACTTCTTGATCTTGAACTGTGACTACTACCACTTACATCTTTTGCAGCATTTGAATTTCCTTTTCGTTTTGATACGGATCCCGTTGGAGATTCCGGACTTGCTATCGTTTCCCTGGATTTAAACAATGAACAGAAAGAAGATTTTCTAGAAGGCGTTCTGCCTGCTGGAGATGGAGTTCTACTACCATGCTCCTTATCTTTAAGACCACTTTGTTTTGATTGTTTCGGGCTAGCACTTGGTGTAATACTTGACAGCTTTTTACTTTCCATCTCTTCGGTATATTGAGTAATTTTATTTAAACTATCCTCACGTTTAACTATTTGCGAAAAATGTTGTGCATTTTTTTTAGAATGTTCACTTAAATTTAAAGAAACTGGTTTTTGCATAGTTTCTTGGGCTGATTGTTCACTATCATCTTCGTACATATGATCAGGCTTAAGTTTAATTCTTATATAGTCAGTTTCTTTTGAATCGTACGACTTCGCCACTTGTTTCTGTGGATTTTTCTTCGATACAACTACTGGAGTTGGTTTGGCTTTCAGTACCACTGGTTCTACCTTTGGCGGTGGCACAATCGATTTTTTATCACTTTTATAACTAGCACCTAACGTTGACACCGTGATAACCGGAGAAGTAATAGACTCTCTTCTTGGAGGTTCTGGTGGTGGTGGTTTTTTAACAATAGCAACTTTAGCTTCAACAGTAACTGTTGGATTAAGAGGACGCTGTTTTTCAACTGGGGCGACTGCCCCAACAGTCGTAACAGGAGTATTTTTGACCACTTCTTCCTCTTTTGGTTTTGTTATAGATATTCCTTCTGCAAAAATTGCGTCTCTGGGATCGTGTTTTCTCGATAATAACACTTGTTCTAAAACCTCACTATGATGCTTATCATTTCCTACAACACCTACATCATTCTCCAAAGGTTTTGGTCCACAAAACGACGTTTCCAAGATCATCTTGTGTGGTGATGGAGACCTGGACACGCCCGATATGACCGAAAGGCGACTCTGACCCGAAATATGACTTACATTACTATGGGCCGATATATGACTCATGTTGGAATGAGCAGAAACGTTAGAATGAGCCGAACCCTGACTACCGATACTTGAAAGCCTGCTTGTCCTTCCTGAGATGGACAACAGGACGATATCCGAACACTGACTATCCTTTCTATGATGGTCTTCCTGTTTGAACATCAGCGGAGACCTCCTGGCTATTTGTTTGGAGGTCTCCTTTTCGGCAGTTACAGAGTTCGGCTCAAGAAAAGCTAGCTCTTCAGTGGAAGATCTCAAGTCGGCAGTGCCGTCTTCTCTGAAGCCTAAGCCTAACTTGGCTCCTTCTGTGCCGTGACTATCGCCTATGCCGAATATGGCATTTTCCGGCGAGCTATCCCTTGAGTCGTGATGGCTAGAACTGGAAGCTCTCGATATGTCTATCCTGGGCGTAGACGGTGTCTGCAGGTTGCCAATGCCTTGCAGCGTCGAACCCAGGTTTTCCATCGTCTGCTGAATCGTCTGAATCTCCTGAGGCTCCGCTGCTGGTGCCCCGACCTTCGAACTCGAATCGTCCTCACTAATATCCGGCAACCGGATCACAGGTTTCTCATCGGGACTGTCCCCCTGGAAACAACACACACAAATTTAAATACATACATCAATCTAAATGCCTAAACGTTACGTAAGGCCTGATCAAGTTTAAAGTTGGACTCATCGATCGCACGGCGACGGAACGAGGTCAAAATTACGCACGTTTCGCGTCAGAAATCTCTTGCCGACGTAAATAAACGTGGAAATGCGTGTCCGCAAATAGAAAAATTCAATAATGAGCCAGTTTCGGTATAGTGGATGATACGTTCAATATTGTAAAAGCGCTGTGCTGACACCGTAATGTATTGCAACGTGATTTACGATCTACTGACTGGAGCAAGACACAGTTGTACTGCTATTTGTAGTCGATCGATTTCCGTTGCAATTTAACAAAATTGAGTTTGCCGACTAACTCAAACGAATCGCTTATAATTTATTTAAAAACGGATGTCTACTACGATTAACTTGATTTATTTTTCAGTCACTATTCACTATTCATTCCGAATCCTATTCGATCATCGCTCAAGTTATAATGAAGATGCTCCTACATTATATTCAACATAATGATAAAACTTGAACGATTCGAAGGCTTCTCGTATACATACATATATAAAGGAGCACAATTAAGAGAGCGGCTCCGCCGAACAATGAGGACGGGAGGGCGTTTTCCGATATTTTTCCATATTTTATATTTTCATATTACATTATTATGTAGGTAAGTGCTCGCAGATGCGTATTTCGATTCCGTCGCCGTTAGCTAAAGGTCGAATTATCGATCGGAATTAGTGAATGCCGACCGAAAAAAAAGTATGTACGGCCTCCATAATCTATCCTTTGCAGAAATTCATCCTTATCAAGAGTCGCTCGTTAGGAGTCGATAAGCGAAAAATGTATATTCGTTATCGTTTGATGTGTGAAACGATAAATTAAAGCAATTTTCGCTGGGGGGGTGCATGGGGGAATGGTGTAGGTTGAACTTTAGTTAATATAAAAATGTCAACGATAATGGCCTTCTATTATGTTGTTGGAGCGGAGACCTTTAAAAATTTTCGGGGGACGATTCAATTACGCCATTTTGTTCACGGTTTCGGAAATTGGTTGAATAATTGAGATTATTTATAGTGTTTGAATGTAATTAAAATTTAATTGCGTTACAGTTGATTCGGTATTCATAAAAGGGAAGGATGCCAATCAAAATGTAGAAACGTAGAACTTGCCGAAGAGCGTATTAATAATTTTTGAACATCTATGTATTATAAATAATACATTTTAATTTCAAATAATAAAATCGATAGAGTAAAACTGAATGTCAAAAATAGAATATATTCAAAACTGCACAACTTTTCGTCTAGAAAGTTCTAATATCAAAGATTAAAATAAAAAATACATTTAAAAATTTTTATATAAATTCAATTCAAAAACTCGAACCATTATTGTTACTACAATTCATAAAAATTCATTCCAATCAAAACAGCAAAAAGAACAAACCTGAATTTTTTTTATGATAATCTTCAAAATCATTAAATTATGAATCGCCCGATTTTCCCAGATTTTTTTCCAGCAAATTTTCTATACAGCCGAAAGATGCAATGTTTATACGGATGAAAATGAATAATTCATGAAGGCCGTACATGAACGAGCCTCCCTCAAAATTGGAGTTGTGAAGCCTAGACAAATTGCCAGCGAAGACCTTCGAACGAATCGAGACGCTCTTTTGCGAAATTATTTTATTTGCATTCGTCGCGAAAGTGGAAGAAATTCCGTCATCATGTCACATTTCGACTAATGGCCCGTTTCGACGACCGTTCGAATAAATTTGGATATCTGACGTTATATTATTTATATTAATATACGTATATTCGCTCGCTTAAAAGTCTTTCTTTTTATAATGAATTACTTATAAGGTATCTTTTAATTTTTTTTTGGGTAAGATTATGTTTTCCAATTAAATTTTATACTCTAATAAAATTTCCAATAGCAAAGAAAAGACGAACTTCTAAATCCCACTTCAGACGACGTTCTTTCATGTATTGTTGTATGTCCTCAAAAACGCAATCGATAAACTCATTAAACGTCATATCTGAGATGCACGATAACATTTATTATTCTCCCATAATAGATATTAAACAAAATAGGCCGTAACAATATCAAATATTGCGTCATACGAGCAAAACGGAGTAAAAAAACTTCATTAATACTCTTGCTCTTTTCGAGACTGTCGAACTGCTGGTTATCGAGTATTTATAAAAAAATACGAGTACGTTCCCGGACTTTCGTAAGTAGCCTTTTTTCATTTTCGGATAAATACTTTTTCTTTATCGATCCAGAAATACACGAATTCGGTCGGTTCATACGCGCACCGCAAATACGTATTCGAATGTTCGGCTCTTATTTACGGTCGAAATAATTCGATCATTGTTTGTTCTTACGTTTTTCCCCTACGTACCTCTGTGTATGTTTGGGAAACATTGGTGCAATATGTATTATTTGTACGTAGCGACGACAGTGGTAGTAAATTCTCGTTAAGTTCAAAATTTTTATACGAACGTTAAGATGTCTATTTTACTTCTGCGCTCTTTTTATTTCGGTTATGAAAATACTTGAGTGTGTTCTTTCGACAAATATGGTAATTTTTGGGAAAGAAATTTCATTACGTTGATGTGAATGTATTTGAATAATCGAAATTTTTGTGAATTAATTTTAATAAATATGACGAGAAACTAATGTCATTGGAAAAATATAATTAATTTTAATTTTAACATCGAAATAAAATACACTCATTCCCTGATTTACGTGATAAACCGCGTAAAAAAAGACTATGAACCTATACAAAAACATGAGGTAGGTTTTAAAGTTAAAACCGCGAAAATAGAGATTATAAATCCATACTAAAATTATTTCAAAAAATCCGCGCAAAACGAGCCGAAAATATATTTTAAAAGTATTCATATAAGAATTTATTTAGTAGTTATAACAAAAATAATATTCATTCATTCTCTAAATTCTAGAACAACGTTTTTTTTCTTTATCGCTGATTCGAAATCACTTTCTTCATCTTGAAATAATCAATTCTTTTACATTTTGAGGAGAATACCCTGTTTTTTTTTTTTTTTTTTCGGGAACTCCATGACCAATGATTATTTTTTCCTTATATTTTGTCAATAAATTTAAAATATTATTTTTTTTTGTTCGATTGAGTTAAAGTAAAACCGCATAAAACTCGTACTGCATAAATTGGGGGATGAGCGTAATTATAAAATTTATTGAAAGAAAAATCAAATGAAAACAAACGATTGGGAGATTTCCTCGTGAAAAAGACACCTCGTGCATCGTTCATTCACCCATTGATCCTCAGGGATAATACGATAAGAATACGAAATGGAAACTCGTGGAAAAGTCGCTTTTTATCGTGGAAACAACGTCTAAATCTTGACTTACGACCGACTCGCCGATGTGGAAGGGAAAACACACGCCGAAACGACTTCCAAAATCGATATGCAATAATATGGAAATTGGTGTTCGTACACGTGTACTACGCAAGGGCATATCGACGAGAAAATTTGTGAAAAATTCAACCGAATAACCCCTCGGAATATGCAATCGAAATTCTTGGGGTCGCAAAGGTTCCGAAGCAGGATTTAACAATGGCGATCGGGAAAATAATCGTGAAATAATAAACTAGGGCCCCGTGGGAAATATCTGGAAGCGCGGAAAACTCGATGTGAAAACTTCTGAGGAAATCGCACATGTGTACATAATGCGATTTGTCAATATTTCGTTTACTCTCTATGTGAGTTCTATCTTTATCTTAATTCCGAATAAGACGTATAATATTTATATTGCGAATTTCCTTTTATATGGAAATGGCCCAAGCGGAAAATTTTCATAAATCATAAACTAATTTGTAAACAAAATCGTAAAAAAATAATTTAGAAATTTCATCCCTATAAAAAAACGAATATAAATCAAACCGCCGTATAGATAAAAAAGCCATATTTATCATAATAAACTTCGACTTTGAGGTCACATCATACTATTATATGATCGATATTACAGGTCAAACTTACGTTATTGTCAAACATCGGCAATTTCGTTCAGGAAACGTCGAATCATCTAATGCCGAAACGCAAATTTTCCGTGACATTAACGCGAATTTCCCACGAAAAATCACATAGAGCGTTATCGAGTCGAACAATCGTCGATTCGGAAAAGTTTCGCGCGGCTATTGTTTCGAAACGGCGATCGTTCAAAGTTGCGGATACCATTTAAATACGATCGAAAGGATAATGACGCTCGGTTCGGAAAATTTTCCGAGCGAAAGTTGACCGTTCGGTGAAAATATGTTCGAACCGAATCGATTTGGAAAATTTCGACTTTCGCTCTCGACTGGATGTTCGAAACGTGTATTTCTTAATTAGAACCGTCGCTCGAAAAGCCGATTTAATGAACTCGGCCGCGATTGTGAAAACTCAATTGTTGAACTAACTCGAGCCTATTCGCAGTTTAATTATTGCGGTTGTAATTTCTCATCTTCCTATTACGGTTGACCATTGTCTTAATTATTCGCGCGTATTAAATTTCGAAAATTGAGCTCTCCTCGCTGCTGATGAATTTCGATGTTTCAGTTGCTGCGAAATCTGATAAGTTGAATTTGATTTGTCAAAGTGTACATAGGAAAGTTTCGTATATCAGAAAGGTGTTTGCCAATTGTTTTTTTTCTCATGATAGGTCAAAATGTGATAGTAAATATTGGCTCATTTTCATCCTTCAACATTCTCATGAGTCAATATTATTACAACGAAAACAAAAGATCGTGTTGTAGCAACTGAAACTCATAAGAATATGTTTATTTAGCGTAGGAAAATCCATTTAAATCTTTAAAGCGTTCGCTTAATACTATTATGGTATTTATGTTGCGGTAATAATATTTTCTTATTCAATATTTTCCTTCGAATAACATGATTTCATTTTCATACAAACAGATCCAATTTCCAGATAACTCGAAATCGATAAATTGAACACAAAACCTGTTCTCTTTTAAAGATTCAACTTGATCACAAAAAATAAAACAACAAATTTAAACACACTCCAAGCGAAATGAAGCTATACATTTCGCGAACGAGAAATATAACCATCAGGATAAACAAACAGAAAAATAAGGCGAAAGAAACAAAAAAAGTGTGTGCAGAAAAATGTGCGAAAATACACAATAATAACAATAAATCAGCGTGACGTGTGAAAAATAGCTATAATGTGAAGAGCACAAGCGTATTATAATGCATATAATATAATAGCGTTAGTACGCGTACAAAACACAATATGAAAATTCACAAAGGTGTAGGAAAGCGTCAAAGAAGGTGTTAATAATACTTTTGATGGGTCGTCGTAAGAGCGAAAGTCAAAATTTGACGGAATAATAACCGATTCACATTAGATTTTATCATTTAAAAAAATATATATTTGCAATTTTCTTTATACAACTAAAAAGTTGCTTGTGTGACTATAAAGTTACTCAAGCAACTTAGAAATATCTTAGACGACTCTCAAGTTGCCTGATTAAAAAGTAACTTGAACGACTATAAAGTTGCTTAAACGACCTAAAAGTTACTCAAGCAACTTAAAAATTGCATAAGCAACCGAAAATGTTCGGAGCTCTCAAAAAGTAGCTAAAATGTCGCTCAAACGACAAAAAAGCCATTTGAGTCACCCAAGTAATCCGAAAAGTTATTCAAGCAATCTGTACACCGTTTAAGGCTACGCGCAGACTACAGACTTTTTGTCGGCCGATAGTTCGATCTTGTTTTTAATCAATACGGAGATTAATGCATCTGTGCACTTGCATACATCTCCACACTGATTAAGAACACGACAAAAAGTCTGTAGTCTGCGGATAGCCTAAGGTTAGGCGCATACTACAGACTTTTTGTCGGCCGATAATTTTAATCAGTATAGAGATGTATGTAACGATTCGGTAACGGTCGATAAATAAGTTTGATAGCCTACACGATTGCCTTCAAACTAATCTATCGGCTGACTACTAAATCAGTATGGCGCTCTACCACGCGCGCACACCAGCCGATTGTTTTAATCGGTCGACTCGACAATTTTGTATCGACTGCTTACAAATAAGCAGACGAAAACTCTATCATTCGAGAGCAGGCTATTGGCTGGTTTGCGTATTCGCCACCAACCCGACTGCTTAGTTGGCCTAGTGTGCGCTCTGGCAGCCCAACCCGACCAAATTATCGGCCGACAAAAAATCTGTAGTTTGCACGATGATGCACCTTATGCTGGCCATACATGCTACGAGAAATCGTTACGATAAAACTGTACAGTTCTAAAAGTACGATTTATCGCTACATGTATGTATGTATGTAAAACTGTACAGTTTTATAATGCTGACCATACACGCTACGAGAAATCATTACGATAAAACTAAGGTACGATTTATCACTACATGTATGTTATAAAACTGTACAGTTTTACATACATACCTGTAGCGATAAATCGTACCTTTCGAACTGTACAGTTTTATCGTAACGATTTCTCGTAGCGTGAATGGCCAGCATAACATACATGTAGCGATAAATCGCACCTTAGTTTTATCGTAACGATTCCTCGTAGCGTGTATGGCCAGCATTAAAAACCCAACCAAACTATAGTCTGTAGTCTATGCTTAGTCTAAATCACAAAAAAAATAGTTTAAAAAATCGTCCAGCGACAAAAAAATCGCTGAGACCTATTCGCTCCCAAAACGACCCACCAAAAAAAACCAGAAATACAATACACAATAGAAACAGAGAAGAGGCACGGTACATACTTTCGGTCTCACCTCGTCGGAGAGGTCTTCGAAGGAGGCGAAGGGCGCGGGGCCCATGCGGGGCTGTCTCGGCGAGCGGGGGGGCGGCGGGCACTGGGGCCCCGGGGCCCGGCGGCTCGCTCATGTCGCGGCCCCTCGCCCCCCGCTCAGGGGCGCAGCGCCCCGGGCCGAGCCTCCGCGGGCGCTCGTCTCGCCGTCATCACTGAAAATTGTCAACATTAAGTGTGCAACAGCGGCAGACGGCCGGACTTATCGACCCGCTCGGTGCCGCTCGGTGGGGTTGGTGCGCCTGCTGCGGGAGGGTGGCGGACACGTGGTCGTTTTTTGGTTTTGGTTTTGTTGTGTGGTGGGTTTTTGAGGGGTGTATGTGTTTGGAGATGGGGGGAAGTGTTTATGTTTGGAATTAAATTATGGTTTTTTTTCGGTGTAATGTGTGGGATTTTGATCGATCGGGGGTTCTGACGCTTGATTTCTTTTTTTTTTTGATGAATTGAGGAAAATGGGAGGATGTTGAGGATTTTTTTCGATATGAACTTATGCTAGACAAACGATTTTTTATTGTTATAAAAGAATTTTCTTTATACACCGTGTTTTTCGGAAAATAAGCCCTAACATGATTATCAAAGATTTTTTTTATATAAATCCTACCCCAAAAAAATAAGATCTGATGAAAAATGTACATTACACAAATAAAAACTAATTATTGTGAATTTTCGAGATTGAGAAATCTCTTCTTTAGCAATTTCTACAATTAGGTATTAACTTTTATATGAGGATAAGACTTTATTTTGTCTTTTTCAAGCTTTTTTAGATTATTTTTCCCCAAAAATATGAGACATTCCCCAAAAACTAGTCCTAGTGGGTTTTTGGTTATAAAATTAATATAAAATTTGAAAAATACGTAAAACATGAAAATTTAATGTTGATTAAATTCAAAACTGTCACCAGATTGTTATTTGCATTAATTTACTGATTTTTTTAATAATTCCGTGTCTAGTATACATAATTAACATTAATTCATTAACGCGTATTTGTAATCACAAATTAGCATGACTTTCAGTAACTCAAACAAAAATTCACTGAAAAAAATAAATATAAATCAAAAATACAATCTAAATTCATATATATATACATAATTAAAGCACACTTTCTTCACATAATGCACGCCATGCATTAAAACTTCGTGTACATCAAACGACAACGACCCCGTCTTAACGCTGAAATACAACAAAGCCACTCGCCCGAACGTCGCAACTTTCATTAAATAAGTAGATTTTCTTTTTAAAAACGGCATGAACCTAATGGAATGCGACGCGACAATAGCAATTTAGAAAGGCGAAAAATCCCAGCCCCAATAATAAATCCTGACACCGCATAGAAAGGACGACGAGAGGCAATTGCCTTTGTGCCTTCCGAATCGTTACACGGACGTATAAATTCTCGAGCACGTACGAGAAACATAAGTACATTTTAATAATTACCCACGATGAAATATAAACGTGTGTATGTGTGCGAAAAAATACAACCAACCCAATTTTCCGACGACGCGCGCTTTCATACCGATCGATTTTTTCAGCAAATAGTCACACGTGTGAGACGAAATCGCACGTTTATTTTTTGCATACGAAACATTCCATACAAAATGGCTCGGTTTCGAATATAATTTATTCTAAAAATATCACGAAACGTTCATTAATTCGTAATAAACATATTAATATAAAAAACTATTCGATAAAATATTCGATGGAAACAAAACGGATCAAATACGCCGCCGTTTAAGTGTACGGCCAACACAAACACCAATTTCTCAAAAGTACGACGATAAATCATGCGAACAAACAGAATTTTTCCATATAATGAAAGCCTTGAGTGAAACTAGCTCGTTTTCTCGGTGACGAGGCGGCCCCATAAATTTGCAATTTTTACGAAATTCCCGCCATAAAGAAAACGCGCGAAATATGCGAGTTTTGGTCCACACAACGTACGTGTCCGTCCAAGAGCCGTAATTTGATTTCGGGGCCGACGAGTGCCATCACGCAGAGTATCGCTAATGTTATTATAATATTAACCCTCCGAAACGGTTCTGTGGAATTTGCACGTTTTTGTGTATTTATTTATTTGTGTGTATGTTCATCGCGCGGAACGGACACCGTGAAAATGAGCCGATTATGTGGCGGGTTTCGGTTTTGTTAAAGCGTTAATTTATTAATTTTTCAGGTAGAGATTTGCGGATGTTTGGGTCATTGAATGTCGAATTTGTTTTTTTAATGTTGGGAATAATGAAAGAATATGTGGTTGAAAAATTTTATTGAAATTAATATATATGTAATAATGATTGATGTGTATTATAATTTTATTAGAAAGATTATTAAAAAAAATGATTATAAAATTATAGTTGATGGAAGATGAATGATGTGGATAAATGGAAGAGGATTGAAGAAATTTTCACTTAACCATAGAAAGAAAAATCTCTACATATTTATAATTTTTTTCCCTGTGTAAACACTGAAAAAAAAATCTTTAATTCATTACTATGATAACGCTCAATATGATAAAATCAAACCATTAATATTTCAAGCAATTTTTCAATATCATTTAAATTCCATTTTTATTTCAAAACACGCATCCATCGATAATCAAAACCCACCCTGAGTTTTCGACAAAAATATTGATTACCTAACTTATTCAATCCCATATCGCATTTCATCTACATTTTCCCACCGAAACGTTCAATCTACAAACCCACCCAACTCCCAACCCCAAAAGCGACACCCAGCAACCAAATCAACACGACTGCATCAAGCATTTATCCACCAACATAAATCCAAACTTCACCTCGGAACTAACGGACAAACTCCATCCCGAACTATATAATAAAACGGAACGGCCGACATCTCCGTCTTCTAAATAATAAAGCAAAACGAGAAAGTGTTTTAATCAAATTGTCTAATAATCCCGCCGCCGTTGCTGAAGGCTTTTGATATATTCAACACGTTGCGGGTGCCCGGCATAGCTCATCGGATTAACAATTCACAAATTAATTAACAAAAGACGTGAATGGCGTGTGTGCGAAGAGCGCTTTATGCGCTTGTTAACGTCGCTTGATTATGATGCGTGTTCTGTGTATGATTTTTGTTTGTTCCCGATTTTTTTGTTACGGAAAATGGGGTTTGAATTAGTGTACTTAGTATGATGTCTTTTTAAAATTTAAGTACAATCATAAAATCGATTTTTTTTAATGCTTATTTATCAATAATAAATTTATTATAGTATTTAATTTGGTGTTATTCTCATTTTATCACATTTGACTTTCATAGTCGGATTTGAGTATAATATTTATTTTAATCACATTTAAAAATTATATTATATTAAAATCTAAATAAAGAAATATTTTATTTATATTATATACAATTTAATTTCTATAAAAAAATGGATGATTATCAAATGATTCAAAAAAAATTAAAATGAACAATTCTAATTGAAATATTTAAACTTAAATTTAGTTCTAAGATAATATAAAATTTTAATATTACAAGGGTTATTATATAATATCAAAAAACAGGCACAAATTTTCAAGCACTTACTACTCAATCCAACTACTAAATCAAATATTATGAGATAACATTAGCAAAAAACCAAAATCTACTGCATGTCATAATATACACGACAACTCAGATATCCGTTAACAAGACAGTCGAAAACAAAAGTGTATCAATAACAAAACAAAAATAGATAGAAAAGAAAGGTCGAATCTTTAAACGCTCATTGAATAACGACAGCACGAAGTATTATTTTCGGATGGAAAATGGGAATCATGCTATGGCGAAGCACACATTACCAAACAATCAATCAAATCGGACGATGATTGCATGCCAATGTTAAAAGCAAATTTTGATTGAAAATCTAGGACTCTTCTAATGGGATTGTTTCATTTCAATCGATATTTTTCATGTACGTGTATAACGTTTCACTGTTGAATGCCTGAAGGTTTATTTTTGTGTAAGTAAAGGCATTGACCCACGATCATGTTCGAATGAAGGGTAACATTATATAAGATTCGCTTTCGAAAGTTTATGATAATAATCTAAAATCGATACACAGTCTAGAAAGGTTTTTTTTATCTGATGTTAGATAATTTAAAAATTGGTTTTGTATTATCTGATTTTAATACGAAAAATA
Source organism: Hydropsyche tenuis (assembly GCA_009617725.1). Classification (NCBI taxonomy): domain Eukaryota; kingdom Metazoa; phylum Arthropoda; class Insecta; order Trichoptera; family Hydropsychidae; genus Hydropsyche; species Hydropsyche tenuis. The sequence goes on from VTON01000040.1 coordinate 1,389,129, forward strand.
TATGTATGGAATGTTTGATAAGTATTTATGCCGTTAACAGTCGGTTTTAATGTTATACGGTTAGAATAATTATCCTTTTCGGTTAGTACAATTGTATGATAGGTCTATTATATGTTAAAATTAACTCATTTCAACCCTTTTGAAAGGAATACGTGAAATACAATTGCGTAATATTATTATTTAGTTTGCATACTGAACCATATAATTTTTTATATAAACAAAACCAAAAATATTCCGAGCTGTTTGAAAATAGTTCAAATTGAAATTTCGATGTCTGAAATCAAATTGAAAAATTTATTCTGGAAACAAAACGTTTGTCTTTCATCGAACAGTGAGCGATTCGTGTTTGCACTTTACGCTCAACTGTAATAATAGTAATAGTTTACGTTTATGTTCGTTTGCTTTCAGTGTTTGAATTATTTTCAACGCTCGTTACAATAACCAGGTCGAACAAACGTATGCATAGTCGAACGTAATGAAAATAAAACGATAACATTTGTTTTTAGAACCGCAAAATCGTAGAAATATTCGTGGAATAGTATTTCTAGGCAACTTTATGTTTGTGATTTCGAAATTCAGACAATTTTCGTTTTTGTCGCAAAATTTTCACACTAAATTTAGGAGGTACATTATCCCCTCGACGATTAATTAAGGTGCAAAAATTGATGAGCTTTAATTATGAGTTTAAATACGAGTAAAATGGTCCATCCATTAATTTAATTTTCAATTATTTTAATAACAACTCGAAATTCCTTTATCAAATTTCGTAATGCAAATTATACGATTTATTTTCTTTCACATTTCGAGATTTTCAATTTAATCTAAACATTAAAATAATAATGTATGATTTTTTTATTAAAATGAAAATACTCGATCTCTGGTTTTCTAGAAATTTGAAAATTATAAAATTTGTACAATAATAGTTCATTAGTGTCGTGAAAAAAGAGGCTTCTTATGAAAATCCTGAAAAATCCGGCTACGAAAAATAATTGGCGTCTGACCGCGCCCGTCTAGTCTGTAAATAATACGAAAGTGGCAAAATCCCGCTTTTCCACCTGTGCACGAAAAGCCAAGGCACGTACACCAGTTCGTTACCGCGAATTACCACAACGAAATTCAGATCACATAGATAAAAACCTAAATATCCTCCTACTATTATAATAAATTTCCATTTTAACACACAAACGTTATCACCAAGCAAACACTTACAAATCTTTCCCGTTTATTCACGAAAACACAACACAAAATCGGATCATACCATACACAACCATTACCAACTATTCAATTAAAATATATCAAAAACACCTCAATTAGAATTCCCAACCCCGAATTATACTTTCGAATAAATCTTCGACCATCAACTGAATAAATAAAATCTCACTCGAGCAAATTACCCGGCCGAAATAAACGACAACCCCGCGTCCGCCATCGAAATAATTTCCCCCAAGAACCTTTTTAAAACAAATAAATCGGGGACATTCACGGCAACGGGCGCATACGATATGTAACACCGCGGGAATTTCCCGGCCGGCGGGACGGAGTTGTAGCTGCCGCTTTTTCCCTTTTATTCGCCATCTTTACAATTTTTTTTTCTCGAGCGTCCCTTCCCTTTCTTTCGAGCGGCCATTAATCTTGGCCACTCGTTTTCTGGGGCAGTGGCGCCCAACTGTGAGGTCCCCGCGCCAGAAGATGGATAATTACGGAATGAAGGGAAAGCTCATTTGGGGAAAATTCGTAATTTTCCTGGGGTCTCGTTTTTTGTCAATTGGGATCGTTTTGAATTTTATTTTTGTTGATTAGTCTAACGATTAGAATTTAATTATTGAAAAACGATTATTGTGTTTTGTTATTTCGAAGAATTAATGTTTAAGATTTTTGAATCAATATAATTCAACAATAATACCCTAATCATAGAATTTATTTCAAATTATTTTTTGGTTTTTTAATTTGTACACTAGTCAATATTTGAAAAAATCTTTAACAAAAAATACATGATACTAAAATTTAATGACTGTATTTTTTTTCATTTCATTAGGGTGATGCACCAGTGGTTAACCATATACCTCTAGTTGACCACTTCTCAGAAAAACGTAAAAATTAAGGTTTTTAAAGACGATAATTTTTCGATAAGGGTGTAATAGATTAGCTGTTTATTACATCTTATCTATCGCACCCTATCCGAAAGATTATAATCTTTAAAAACCTTTATTTTTACATTTTTTCTGAGAAGTGGTCAACCACTGGTGCCGTTAGCTTATATAAGAAAGGTTCTTTTGTTTCATTTTAATTGAATTTTTATTTCTTTGGTTGAGAAAACAAAAGTCAATGATTGATTTAAGTCCAACAAAATTAATACTTATTGAAAACTGAAGTTAAGCATCATGTGATACAGTAAATAGATGGCCAAGTGATCTGATTGTATATTATTGAGCTGAGACCATTTAATAATGAAAAATTTTAGTATCAAAATCATAGAAAATTACTTTCCCGATTGCAAAAATACTCAAAATTGTTTCTGATCGTTATCAAGAGCTTTTTCCTGAAATAGGAGCAATTAAATAGTTTCAATATTTCGAAAATTTCACACCAAAACAACAAAAAAATCATACTACATACAATCAAAACTGTTTCCGACCGCTTCTATAACGAGACTAGTTCAAATTCCGCCCCTAGGCGGGAAAATTTTCACAGGCGGAAACTGCGATTACGACCACACATAATCAACGTCAAATTTTACAGTGTCAAGGTTATCAACGGCCTGATTTATGTATTCTTTCCCACGAACAACACACAACCCCCATAGCGAAAAACAGCATGCCGCAATAACGATCAGAACCAGAAAGAGACCTTGTCTCTTTTACGATTCGGGGGGCGGAACTACAAGGTTTTCGCATTGCAATAAACCGCCGCCTTTACATATTAAGCATTTTTGGCCCTTCGCAAAACCCTACACGTCCTTCATTATTCGCGAACTCGGCAGGATCGTCTGTATTATGGAATCGATTAAGTTCAACGGCGCGCCCTTACGTTTCCGAAATAATACACAATGGCGCAAATTCGAATTTGTCTTGTCGAGGGTCGGGCTTTTCGTGTCCGTTGACCCGCACCCGGCCGTAGTGGGTTAATTGAGCGTCAGTCGTTAATGCGGCGTTGTTTTCTTGTACTAATGAAAGTGCTCGATTACCGAAATATACCCGGTTCGTTTTTGGCGGGGTTTGCGTTCGAAGGTCGAGATTATAGGCGCCCTTTTAATATTTGAGTAATAGAATGTGTTTTTTTTTAGTGTCTGACCTTGTTTACTATGAGGAGGGAAAAAAAATGGAACGTATCTTGACACCACTCCCGTCAACAAGTGGATCTGCTCCTTGATACTTATATATTTTTTTATCCGACAAAACCCAATTTGCGACCCTTTTCTGTTTTGAATTTATAATATTTTTATATGGAATATGATTCGGAACGGATTTTGAACAATTGAATGAGCACACACGCTCATTGAATTATCTAATCATGGAAGAATTCAAATATTAACCCATTCATTAGATTTGTGGCGCAATATCTCATACGAGATTCCGCAGCAGAACAAAACGAACGACAACAATATATCATTGTGATCCCACAGCCATTAATTTCGACGATCACAGTGAATTTCCTTCCGCAAAAACACAAATCAACATTTCGAAACTTTCCGCAACACATAATTTTTCCACACCTGAACCCGACTTTTCGGATTTGGAAACTTTCCACGGGCTTTTCCCCACCCATGTCGTGACAGTGCATTGTGCCTGATCACCGATTGATAATAATTCGACTAGGGCCGTTAAATAGGCTCGGCTCCTTTGATAAAAGACCAAGTTCGGAGACAACGATCACTAGTTGCTCGCAGAAACTCGACTTAATAGACTTCCAGAAGTGAACCGAGATTATCCGGCTAGATTAGGGGACGAAACGAAATTCCCTTATCGATCCGTTCGAGTTTGTATTTTTTGAAGGTTTTTTAGCATTTTCAAAGATCAAAGCGTTGCTGTTTTTAGGTAATGTTGTGGTTTTTTTTAAATAATGTGAGCGTCATCGTTGGAATTAAAATGGAATGTAACCTCGATTTTTTTTAATAATATACATATAATATGTAGTAGGGATTTCACTATCGGTAAATAACTCAAATAACAGTGCGATAATTTATCGGTAAATAAAAAAGAAATTTGCGTTTCAAATATTTTTGTAGTGTTATTTTTTTACAAAAATACTTTTTAGATTTTACGGAAAATTTGGTTCTTGAAAGTGTACGGTTTGAAAATATGAATACAAAATTAAAAGAATTTCATGAATTCAATATTTTTTGTTAGCTCGTAAACCAATTAAAATTATATTACTGTTTGAAAGTACGGTAATTTTCATTTGCATATGTCGCAATCGAATTTATATATTAATTTTAAATTCAAATGAAACATTCATCATTCTCTCGTACACAGATTCGCAATAGAATTTATGTTGCGAAAAATATTTAAATTTTTAAAAATCAGCACTTTTATTCAGTTTTACTATGTGCAAAAAAACGCAAGCTGGCTGAATTTTTAAAAGGCAGAGTTAATTCAAACACTCGACTTTCAATACGCCCAATACTAAAAGCAAACACTTGCATTCTATTCACCACAGATATCGATTTCAGAACATTTCCTAACCTCTCAAAAAATCCAATCAATAACCACACATCACAAAAAACGATGGGCGCCTCGTTTTTAAGGGCAAATGGGGCGGTACCCCACACATTTCTCGTTATGAAATTATTATAATAAATTTTTTTTAGGCAGACGCTTATGCGTTCGGGTTTCGTCATCGCTAGTTCCAGTTTACCTGCGTCTCTGGCGCTTGCAAGTGGTAATGTGTTAACAGCCAAACGCGGTAGACGAAAAAGATCCGTATTCTCTCGTATACAGAAGGTTGCTTTTGGTTGCCTTCTAAAGGTCTCTTTTGGGCAGAATCATATCTGCCCGGTCGTATATATTTTCTATACGATTTGAAAAATACATGATATCGTCAATTTTTCGACATTTTATAACATATACTTTAATTTTCAAATAAAATATGAATGTACCAAAAGTATTTTTTTCATTTTTTCGGGAGAAAAAATTAGGTGGGGGGGCTTTTGCACCTTGTGCCCCACCTATTTTTGAAGCCACGAGCCGCCCTTGACAAAACGATCTATTCTACCACCACATTTCTAAACTTCCCGAACACGAACAACCCTCACGACGCCTTCGAATAGAGCCTTTTCGCAAAATCGATCCGCGAATTTGCATCCACTCGTATCTCTGCCCCGATTTGCATAAGCACACGGCGTGCAGCGGAAGTGCACGCGCCGCCATGTTGTTCCGTATTCCCGCCACGGCGATAACGGCTGCCAACGTAAACGTCGATTGCCGTATCAATGGCGGCCTTTAATCGATCATGGCCGACTCTATAGGGCGGCTATCTCCGCGCTTTGTGGACTTACGCGGGAAAATTAGTTATTTATGCGGTCGGTTTCGGGGTTTTTGTGATGTTTAATTTCGGGTTTTGTTGGTTTTCGTCGATTTGTTTCGTTTCTAAGGACTCGGGTCAAGGTTGATAGAGTTTTGATAGTTCTTTCGAAGTTATCGTGCCGTATAACCGTTTCGTTTGAGTGTTAATTCCGAAAAGGCATTCGAATAAAGATATAATAATCAATTACGTTTTATTTCGACCATTTTTAATAACAAATTGATGAATGATCGCGATAAAATAATATTTCGACGTTAAAAAAATTCCTTTAGCGATAGTCATTTAAAATTTACGTATGTATGTTTTGTACAACATTACGTTTTCCTTTTCGCATTTTCCACATCCTGCAAAATTGACGAGGCACTTCCCTTTCGGGCGACGCCGAAAATTCTCAAAAAGCATAAAAAAAACGTCCTTCTTTTTCACGTCGCGATTCAAAAGGACGAAACTTTCAAAATAAAAAGAGGATCAAATCAACCGGTCACGTAGTTGACGATATCGGATCACTGAAAAGGAGAAACTTTGACATCCTTTGAAAAGAGGTGAAACCTCAAGGATCGCGTATATAAAGCGTGAAATTTTTTTCACAACGCGATTATTTTTCAACAATTTTCCGATTTGTAACAGTTGAAGGTCTTCGCGATCGTATAATCAAAAGTGCATTAGCGCATTGACGCAACATCGAACAATTATCGCATCGTTATTTTTTACACGGTTTATTCAATGATGACGCATTTCAGAATGAAAAGGTCATATTATTTATAAAAAAAAATGTACAGCTAAAAAAAGATACGGACGAACTTCTGCGATTCCATGAATTTTACATCGCGAGCTTTCACAGAAAGATTCGGTGATACACGACAACAATTTCCTTTGGACCAAACCGGGAAATTCGGGACCGTTTTTCATATTTAATTAGCGACAATCGGCCGGCACACGATAAACAACGACCATATACACTATTTAAAATGAGGAGCAACAAGTCTCAGCGAAAAACGAACGTTTATTATATTTCGTCAACACAAACGCGGGGGCGGAAAATCGCATCACGAACGTGAAACGGATGAAAAATTAAAAACCTATTTTCCGAGCCGTTTTCCGAAACGCGTGCATGCATGCATATTATTTTAATTTTTATCCATCAACAGGTATCCGGGGGGTCGGCCATTCGACTGACGTTCGTAATCCAACAGGTATACCAATCGACGAAATTGGATATGATTTTTTTTTTATATATTAAGAGGATCCATAAGCAATGTCGCTGATATATTCGAATTTATATGTTGCAGGGAATCTGTGTTATTAGTGAATTTGTATTTTTATATTAAAAAAAACCTGTCCGAATTCAATTTTTTGTAATTAAATGTAGATTCATTAATAATACATTTTCTTTATGATAGGGAGTTTGTAATATTATTGAATTTGTATTTTTATTATAAGGAATTTATGCATAAATAAAGATTTCATTATTGATATAAAATTTGTTTAATTTCTATATCATAAAAAAACGTAACCTTGCCCAATCTTATTTATGAAAAAAAAATTCCAGATTCATTAATAATACATTTTCACTATAATAAGGAATTTGTATTATTTTTATAATGAAACTATACAATAAAATAAAAATTCCATTATTGAAATACAATTTATCTAATTTCTATATCATGAAAAAACGTAACCTAACCCAATCTTTTTAATGAAGAGTAAAAATATAGATTCACTAATAATTCATTTTCACTATAATAGGGATTTTGTATTATTAATGAATTTTGATTTTTATTATAAGGAATCTATGCGTAAATAAAGATCCCCTTGTTGAAATAGATTTTAAATATTATAATTTCTATATCATAAAAAAACTTAGCCTAACCCAATCTTTTTAATGAAGAGCAAAAATATAGATTCACTAATAATACATTTTCACTATAATAGGGATTTTGCATTATTAATGAATTTTGATTTTTATTATAAGGAATCTATGCGTAAATAAAGATTCTCTTGTTGAAATAGATTTTAAATATTATAATTTCCATATCATAAAAAAACTCAACCTAACCCAATCTAACATTTTTATAAAAATTTAAATCCACAGATTTTCACTATAAACGAATCATCATACCGAATCAAAAACCACAAAAATTAAAAATCCAACAGGTACACCAACGTTCAAAAAAAACTCCCCGACAAAAAAATCGAATCAACGCAACACAAAAAAAAGGATCCATCCTGAAAACGGACAAGGGGGCTGAAAAGCTCGGGTGACAGAACGGGCTGCGGTCACGTTGCCCTACACTACGTACGCTACCTGTTCCGGAGGCTATGCGGGGCAACTCCCCCGGGCGCGGCGCATGTCCTCGGTGCGGGGGGGGCGCGGTCGGCCGGGGGCGCGCGCTCCGATCGACCCTGCCCGGATATTATGCAACGCGCGGGGTGCGCGCCGCGACACTGCCGCCACCGACGAACGCGCGCCACCAGCCCGGTGCGCGCTCGTGCGCTGTCTGTGTGCGTGGGCACACATACGCGCGCACGCACGCCGCCCCCCCACTGTCGGGGGAGGCCCCCCCCCCCCGGGCCCGCGCCCCGCCACACCCATGGGCGTACGCTTTTTTGGAGGTTTTGGGGATGGTCGGTTTTTTGGGGTTTTGGGTGGGGGGTTGGGTTGTTGATGATTGTGTTGTAGGTTGGTGTTTTTTGGGGAGGTTTTTCCGGTGGGATGTGGAAATTTTTGGGTTTTGAAATTGTTGTGGAGTGCGGTCTTGAAAGTGAATTAAGATAAATAAGAATATTGTGGTTTGAGGGGTGGTTTTTCCGAGAATTTTCTTTTTATGACTTATTTTTACAATTACAATTTTTTTATTTGACTTATACTTACCTAAATATTATCAGTTAGATCGATCTATATCAGGCTTGTCCAAAGGGCCACCACGGTGCCAAAGTGGCCCCCACTTTTCAAACAAAAACAAAAACAAACACAACAAACAGAATTTATTCCGAAATTTACTCTAAAAAATAGTTTTATAATGGAAATAAATAACTTTATCAATATTTTAATACTTATTACGTTATGAGTTTACAACAATTGAAATTTTGAGATTTGTTTGTAAGTGGGCCCCCGCATACTGAAATTTTTGACAAGCCTGATCTATATCGTATATTTGGATGATTTTCCTGGTCGTTGAACTTTTATAAGTAATATTATTAAATTTATTTCGATTTTCAATTACTTTTGAAAAATAAACGAAACATATTCAATAGTTGATTTTCAGCAATTCTTACATAAATTGAAATCTCACATAATTTACAAATCCTGAAAATTTATAAAATTAACCGAGAAATCATGAAAATTTTCCATGAACAAAATTTTTTTTATCGAATAAATGTACATACTGAAAAAATGGACCATTACATACCTACTATAATAATACTTATTATTGAAAATCCATTAATTATAATTTTCCCAAACTTTATTTATAAACTATCCTCGTTCCTCGTACTACGAAAATTTAATATTTCTCAAATTTTAGTTATCGTAAAAACATAAAGCCTACAACAAAGTTTCAAAACAATACAATTGCTTTTCACGATACATTTCGGCCATTGAACCCCAGCCAAAAGTAAAAAATAAAACTTCGTGAAAACCCTCTTTATCACAATTCAACCCCATTATTTTTTTAATGGCACACAATTCGACTCAACCCGATTCGTAAACTAGTGCGTAAGTTTTTTATCAAGCCGCACAATCTTTTTGGCAAAACATAAATTTATATACGAGTGTGCAGGAAAATTATTTACGACTATATGTATAATTTTTTACGAGGTGAAATTAAATTTAAAAGTCGGAAAATTTTATTTTATTTTATGAAAACCAATTTGGGAGACTTTTCACTATCATTATCCTAATTTTTTAATGATTTACGTAAAGCGCCATGGGGGGGGGCACCATGCTCCTCCCAATATTTCATTTAACAAACGGTCCAAGATCGTTGATGGTCACACTTAAACTGGGTTTTAACATTGAATATGACCACTGACCAGTATAGAGTCTTTAAATCAAAGGCACATTAGAACTTTAGAAATTTTATCTAAAAATCAAATTATTTACTAATATGCGATAATTTTTTGCCCATTGACTCACAATCAGTGGGACTTTTCATCGAACTATGCCTGGTATACGTAAAAAAAATCTTACTTCTGGATACGGTTTTTTTTCTGATACATCATCGTAAGTTTGATCTTTTTTTTAATTTCGTATGCGAATTATTTTGATATAAAAGAAAAATATTTCTTAAGGAGTTTGAGTATCAAAAATCACCCCTTAGCAAATTGTTTCAAGCTAATGAACGGTGATCAGATGTTCGCCCAAACAACATTAATACACACGACACCTTTTAGGCAATTGGAGGACTACACGATGTTTAAATGATCCAATTAATGCTTTGTAATTTATTTTAACCATATGTATTTTGAAATTTTTGGCGGATTGTGTTCCACACTCGGTATTGTATTGCCGTATGTGCTAGAGTCGTTTGGACAAATATCTGAGAACTCAATGCATGTTACGCAAACACAACCATTTTCCCCATTTACCAACAATTTACCACGACACTTTTAACTTAACTTATTGTTAAACGATCGAAATACAACAGCGCAACTAAACTAAACCGAAAATCAGTTTGAATCAACCCATTGATACCAACCATTATTGAAAAAATACCAAATTCAAACTACCAAAAAATAAAACCGAAAACTTCATCGAACCAATTCGACAACCGAAAAAAATACAACATCCATCATCAAACTGCACATCGAAATCCAAATTGATCAATCGATCGAAACCGGCAGAAATTAAATTATAATTTCTCCACTTCCATGGAAAGTTCAACGCACTGAAACGCATGCGTTCTAACCGTTTTGTCACCATCGCCGCCAGAGGCGTTAAGCGAGTCGAGAAAATCCCGTAATTCTTGCACTGCGACGGATTTGAAAACTGAAATGACCTAACCATCGTTATGCGATGATTTTTCAGTCCATTACGATCATATTTATTAGTTAGATTCGGATTCGTTTCGCGCAAACGCTCTTCGAATTTGGGGTTGATCCAATTTTTTTTACTATATTTAAATTTTTTTGAATGAGTTATTGCAGTTAGAGACATCTAGTTTCGCAATATTTTGTATATTTGTAATACATTTATTTTGATATTTGGTATTTTTTCAGCATAATCCACTATTTGTCATTATTTTTTTTATAATATTTTTAGGATATCTTTGGATTGAATAACTCAATAAATGCAGGTAATTAAAAAACAACAAATATTTTTAATCATATATTTAATGAAAATTCAATGATAACGAATGTCGCCAAATATGATCGTAGCGTAAACAAAAAGCGTCAATTTAGCAAAAATTTCAGATAGAAAACACATAACAGTTTTATATCAAAAAAATGTCATGTTCAAAATAAGCATCAATTTAAAAAAAAGTACTGAAATACAAAATCAATCTGAAACTCAAAACAGTATCGTATATGACAACATTCACATCACGAAAAGATGGAAGATTTAAGTTGTTAGATCACTTGAAGATCTTTCCTTGATTGAACTCCCGCCCGTCTTTGTCTTTTCCGGTCCATGCAAAGTATTGCTGAACGAGGGCTTTAGTTTCAGGAGTACCAGGGTTCAACTTAGTCCATGTGTACGATTCATAATCGATTTGCCAATCTGGACTTAACGGGAAGGCCAACTCTTGACCTCTCCAGACCCAAACTCCGGAAATTGTATTATCGTCGTCTTTACCGAACAGGCAGCACGATGCAAAAGCTTGTTTTCGCATTTTGTCCAAACGTTGGAACATTCTAAAAAAAAAAAAACAATCATGAAAAAAAAATTTTGTTGAATAAATTCAAGATGAGCGGTATGCTAATATTTACCAGTAATTAAATTGCAACTCATAAAAACTTTTGCTAATTCATTATTATATTTATACTCGGCAAACCAAATGGAATAATTTTCAGGATCGAAGTTTTCGAAGAAATAAGGAATAGATTTTTCTTCTGGTTCATTTGAATAAACCCTCTTAAAACTATCCATAACAAAGGATCTGCAAAAATAAAACATTGTTAATATTCGCAGTGTTTCAGATTATTGAAAATATGTGAAAAGAGATTCATACCCTTTAGGTAAAGCGTCGAAAGGATCCTTTGAAGGAGGTTCTTTAAATTCATCGATATCTTCTTCTTCAGGTTCAGCTGGCTTCGCTTTCTTTTCTTGTTTTGGTTTAGGTTCAGCATTCTTTTTATCCTTACCCTATATAAAAAATGGAGAAAAAATTAACCGAATCTAAATAAATTTAACAAAAACATTTCTGAAAAAAGCATACCTTAGATTCACCTTTAGCGGGAGCAGCAGGTTTTCCATCGCACAACTTCACGTTTCCAACAACAGCAATAAACTCGGGTTGATGTGAAAGAGTATTAAACCAACGATTGACATTGTTGTATGGTTTTCTGGTCTCGGAATCGAAAACGTTCTAAAAATACACATTGATTTGAAAAAAATGTGAATATACGTATTTAAATGAAGTTTTGAAAATAAACTAACTGTGTAAACAGGCAAAAGAGTGCAGAAAACTCCAATATCAGCAAGGGTAATACGTTCTCCTACTAAATAAGTTTTCGTGGCGAGTCTAGATTCCAATTGATCCAATGCACCTAACACGTCAGTCTGTCCTTGTTTGACAGTCTGAAATTCCAACATGAATATGTTTATTTCAATGAAACAAAGATACATACCAGTAAAATAAAATCTAAATACCTTAGGATTAGCTTCCATAATTCCGATGGACGGGAACACCCATGCACAAGATGCCGGGAGGAGTTCGGAATCTGCCCAGCTGAGCCATTGCATTATTTGAGCGGACAACATAATGTCGGTTCCCCGAAGTGTGCCATTGCCCACTGTAAAATATATTTTTTCACATAAATAAACATCTCCAACGAATATTCAAATTAGCAACGATTACAAATTACAATCAATTTCATCATTTTTATCAAATCTTATGACTATCAAGTGACACATATGGTGGAATAAAAAACATTTTTCGATTGCTTTTCACATCTCTACAAATTTTTCTAAGTAATCACAAAGAATTGCTTTTCTGAGGGGAACATACAAAATACTAAGGCCATTGATTCATCATCATCAATGTTAACCTATTTAGTTATCCACTACACATCTTTTTGAAGTGTTGAAAATATAGTTCTTGTCTTACTGCATGAACGCATTGCATATTGATTATTATGGACGAAATTTAATCAAACAAAAAGAGATATTGGAAAACCTCAATAATTAAATATTTGAATTGAACAATATTAGACTAATATCACAACATAAATTATTCATTTTCACTTAAAAAATAGTACAATTAAAATCGTTTAACATGAAAATTCTTAACATTTCGAAATAATACAGTATCCTTAAAAAAATACTATGTACGTATACTTTGACGTTCAACATAAGATTCTTTCAACACGATAAAATATATCAATCTCTTCAGTTTCATGTTAAACGTTTCCCACTGCAGTTTTAAAACGATCATGATAAACGAAACTAACAGAAAAAGGCAATAGCATTGCTCTCGGTGAGGAGAATTTTCCCATCAGCTGATTCGAAAGCTGGCACCTAAAAAACACAAAAAAACGTGTAAACGAAATTTTCAAACCATTCAAAACCGAAAAGAAGTTTTATAACAAAATCAAACAAATACCTTCCCAGTCGGAAACTTGCGAAGGAAGTCATCAGAACGGTTGGTTTCTCCGAATACGAAATCGGATGCCAACTGAACCTTGGCGCCGGAGTATTTGGCGGCGATCAGCGCCTTCTGGGCGCGGAAGTTGTTGGGGTACGAGTATAGCGTCTGAAAGGAAGCCATTGTTAGTGCGCCGCGAGGATGGAAGCGGATTACGGTTGACGTTTTCTATACTTACGCCGGTCGTCGCGTTCGCCATGCTCGCCTCCAGCAATTCCTCGTAGGAAAGGTCGAAAGGTGGCGATGCACGGCCACAACTGGGCTAGCTGTCAACGCGACTTTCTCTTCGGTCGAAATTGGGCATTTTTGTATTCTGATTTATTTTTGTTAAAATTGAATAAATGTTTCGATGGATGGTTTCGTTGATATTTTGCGATTGAAATTAATTCGTTTTATTATTTAAAAAAAAAAAAAATTCTAAAGTGTTTAACTTTGATTATACAAATTGTACGATCTGAAATTGTGCAATTTATTCGAATAATTGTACAATTTGTAAATCGTAAAATATTTAAACCGTTTTATATTGTGCAAATTTATTCGTAGAATTTTCAATTTTTAATTCAGATTTCGCTGAGCAGACGTTTGCTCAAACACTAGATACGGGCATGCATCGATAATAGCACACGTTACTCATTTTAGGACAATCAAAGTATTACATGATGAAATGATCAAATTAATTTATTTTAATCATACTATTTCGTATTTTTAGCAGATTGCGTGCTATACTCGGTGTTCTACGATCATGTGTTCTGTTATTGCCTGTACAAACGTCTGAGAACGAAAATTTTATAGCGCAATTAAATACTGACAAATTCTGATTGTTCAAAAAAATTATAAGAAAAAATATGTTTTATTGCAATATTTTGAACCTGAAAAAATATATTATTGTTTTAGTTAATTTTACGTTTGACAGGTGATACAGATTTATCAAAAACATAGAGCAAAGTTAGCCGCACAGTGTAGCTGAAGTAGCACACGAATATAGGACAATGGCCGTGAAAGGATCGGGTGCGAGGCTGCGAGCTCGAGTTCGCTCGTCGATGTGTTGGTACGAAAGATGTCCGTACAGTGCCGACAACGGGCCAATATTAAGCAACATTTCACTATTACAATTTTTGAATTTGTAAAGCTAGTACTACGATAGTTAAATTTTAATTAATTATCCTTTGTTCTAATATCGAATTTTCTAACAAAATACGATTGAATCGTTTTTTTATTGATTTTTAATTAACAAAACATTACATTTTATGTTCTGAAACATTATTTGAATATTCGTAACATTTTTATAATCTTTCTCTATCATCTGTTGAAATAGAAATCATTTTGATTTCTTTGAACAGGACCGGCCCTGTAAATATCATTTTAGACGAAAAATAAATTTTCGCTCCCCCTCTTAATAATACACTATCCATATTTTTTTTATGTGAAAAAATTAAAGAAATAATACATTTGAGCCTTCAGGTTCCCTCGTATCCACATGGAGATGCAAATTTTGTAGTTTAGAATGACACAGTCTTTTTTTATTCTTCCAAGGATATAAAACAGATATCTTTTTTATTAAATTAACCAGAGTATTAAAATAACTTTTAAATAAACCAAAGAACTTATGTCAGTTGATAAATGTGAAGAAAGTACAAAATATATATTTCAATTAATAAATTTCTATTCAAAATTCGAGACAATAATTGCTCATATGGACACCCGTGCCACTAACGTTGACAATTGGGTCCGGTACTAACGGAATTGAATACCTAACGAATTTGAAACGGAACTTGCAGGGATGTCACTAAGGGTAGTTGCCCTCCCCCCAAAATTTTTGGTATTCGAATTATTTTGAGGAGTGTCGAATAATTTTAAAAAGAGTTGACCTTTTTTATAGGAAAAAAAATTTTTGAGGATCGAATAACTTTGAGGAGTGTCGAATAATTTAAAAAAACGTTGACCTTTTTTTTCAAAAAAAGTTTTTGGAGTTCGAATACTTGGAAAAATCTGAAATGAAGAAATTAATGGGAATTTGTCAAAAAACTAAAAATATTTTCAGAAAATATAGTATCAGATTTAAAAAAAAATTATAATTAACTTTTAGAAGATTCTTCGACAAATAATTTTGATTCCAATTCGAGAAATTTCTACACATCCCACAAATCCAAAACAATCCCGCCGTCCAACAAGAACCCAACACGAATCCAACCCCACTTCCAATCAAAACTCCCCAACCCAAAAAACCCCCCCACCAGTGTAACACCGCCTTAATCCGAAACGCGCCGTGTGCACATTTGACTTTAGCGTACACGCGCACTACTGGCGGGCGCCGTTCTCCGGTGTGCGCCGCCCGAGTGGAGCGGTCAGTAGGTGGAGAGGCGCTGGCGGCGCAGCGCGACCGCCCACCGCCGCCGCAGACGCAGCCATGGTGAGCCCCTCGCCCCCGGGCGCTGCGCCCCGAGCGCCGCACGCGCGCACCCAACGCGCACCCCGCTAACGCCCCCCCCTTCTCTCTGTTTCAGGGCAATGAGACGTCGATTCCTATGGGTTATGCTCCAACTGTACGTATGCGCCGAGCGCCTCCGCCCCCGTTTCGATGGGGGCGCGGGGCGGGCGGGGCGGCGACGGCCGCAACGCGCGGCGGAAGTGTCGAGAGGCGGAGGTGCGGTCGTCGCCGCCCTCGCCCCCCCCATCGCCCCCCCCCCGACCCCTCTTCACCCCGCTCACCTTGACTTACTTATTTCTCATATTGTTATTAAATATTCATTCTTTTATATACTGTTATATTGTTATATATATTCGATGCAGGTTTTTCGGTCTGGTTTGAACGTTTTGCGCTCCAAATTGAATGTTTTCCGTTCAAAATTGAATGTTTTCTGTTTAAAATTCAATATTCTCTGTTTTAAATGAAATATTTTCGATTTGAAAATGGATATTTTTCGACGTTCAAACACAATCCGTCGTTAAAAATATTTTTTCTATACTATCATTCGCATTTGTACTACCGTGAAGTAATTACGTACATTTTTAAATACCCGGAATCAATTATTCAATTATTCACAATTACATATGTACTACATGATTAAATCAATCTGGAAATTGTAAACCGACCTGTACTGACAATAAGTCGAAACGCCGAAAATTAGATTCCGACATATTTACGCAGGCGAAGACAAATTGTTTAACGGCTTGAGCACACTGACTAAACTTTGGTCGACTACCAAGGTCAAAACGTCGGTAGATCAGGAAGAGACGCATCGGCGCTGGAGACGGCGGCGTGTGAACGCTATTGCTCGCGTCTTGACGCACCGTATAGATTTCGAAGTCCAGTCTGTGTGCACACGCTGTAACAATCATCCAAATCTTCAGGGTCAAGATCGAACAGCCCTATTGTATTCAATCGTCCAAAAATTATTAATTTAAATCTTATGAACCGTATTAATTTGAAAGAAAAGTATTCAGTTTGAAGTGGAAATCATTTAAGTCGGGGTGAAAAACCTGTATACGATTCTTTTTGAGCATCCATGTTTCTTTTTGAGATACTTTTCGAAATTTTGTAGTTTTAACGTTTTTGTCAATTCTATTGTGCAAAAAAGAAATAGACACATTTTCACAATTATATATCCTTTTTTGTCGTTGCTCCGTTTAAACTTTTATTAAAGCTCGATCACGTTTACCAGTTCTGTTGTCGATCGTATAATTAACATCGTCTCAATTACGAAACGTTCGCGCAAAACACCTCAAAATTGCATTTTCAAACATGCAGTTCGACAACAGGGCCGGGATCGATCGAGTGTTCGATGTCGATTTCTTGCTGCCACTCCCTGTCCAATTTTTGTTAACCGATTGCCCTTTCGTTCGAGGTGAGTCTATATTTTGTGTCTATACGTGCATCTCTATCTGCGTCCGACCTCGCCCCGGAGCCGTACGGTGCATAATTTGTCTCATATTATCCATTCACTGAAAAACAAATGTTATCCTGTTGTTTTTTGTCATTGGTTTTTCAGCGAGACTGAATTGCATTGATTTGAAAGCGGAGAACTGTAAGTGACAGTGACTGCTCACATTACGTACCTGAATGTTAGATGTTTATAGCCTGAATTATCGAAAAGAACTTTAACGTATAAAGATCATATTAAAAAATAAACTATTCGATCCTCAATTTTATCATGATTGTCAATTTGAGTTTAAGGTTCTTTTCGAAATTGTAATAGTTTTGCATATTGATGCATCGCAATATTAGATGTCTCACTTATAACCCACTTTTCATGTTTGAATGTTCATAATATTATCAATGTTGACGTAGATGTTACACCGGATTTAGCCGAAAAACGTTATATGTATATAATATTAAAATATTAGATATATATCTGCATTTTATAACAAGATATATTTGTGTAGTGCGTGTGAAACTATGCCAGTAGAAGGTAGACGCTTTTACAACGAAGATACGCAGTTTGTTTATAATGGATATTGTTTTTTTTGAAATTCAGTAATACGATTTCGATTGCCGTCTGTTAAAATTTTCATAGAAGAAAGTCTCGACGATATTTTTATTTTTATTTGAATATAAGTAAAAAACTTGTTATTGAATTTCATATTAGAAAAACATTGAAGGATTTAAATTTTTCTCGTCGTACATTTGAATCCTTCAAATGTTCCATTATATTTTTGTACAATTACACAGTATTATTGAATAAGATCAATGTAAATAATATTCTTTATCAATATCACAAAAAATGCCTTGAAAGATAATCAATATTGTATTTTACATAATTTGCTTTCAAATTGAATCTTTATTGATCACATAATTTCAATAATGGAACACAAAAACAACAAAGATTTGATTGATTGACAATACGATGGTGTTATTAGCTCACATAGAAATATTAAAAGGTATTTTCATATTATATTGTGTTTTACAGTATAGTTACAATAACATATGCACCAATGATATTAGAATATGTTTTTTAGAATTTGTCGGTTAGTGGTTTACACTTAAAAACTACAAAACAACAAAAAAAATCACATGTATTCAAAGTAGCTAGTACATAATTCACAAAATGAAATATTACAACACGAAAGTCATCTTCGACACGATTTATATTTTGTGAAATAGCTGCATAGAAAATTGTTAAATGTATTGTTATTTATGTATCGAAAATATTAGAAAATTGCATTAATACTCATTAATGTATTATTTTTTTCAATTATCTCAAACGATGATTCAACATGTGTCCTTTCATGCATTTTTTCATTGTTTGATCAATTCATGTTTCATTTTGTTTAGTATATTGTATTCGATCTGCCAAAGTTTATTGCAAGACTTTTATTTATTTTGTTTTGAAAATGTTTATTTTATTGAGAAATTCTCAAAGGAATCTGTTGTTTGTAAAATAAATATGCAATGTTTTATTTAAAACAAATAGATGTTATTGAATTCTAAATGTATATTGTGTTTGTTGATTCTATTTTCAGTGTATAGAAAATTTTAAATCGATATTGTTGAATTTTCCTTATGAACGATCTTTGTAATTGTGATGAGCAAATGTTTTCATCAAAATTAATTTGATTTAACTCTTTTTGTAGATGGAAAAAATTCATTAATGTATTCAAGTCTGAGAGACTTCACCGAATGGACTAAATGTAACTATCACTTTACATAAAAAACCTCTTTTTATCTTTTTGAACTAGCTTCTGCATTTCAGCGCTAGATGCATCCAATTTAGTTCAGCTTTAGGAGACGCCGTCTGACGCTGTGATGAAAGTAGCCGCGGGCTCATTTAACCGCATGGTTTTACGACACCGACTTTATCCTGTACGATAAATTTGTGTTAATAACGCGCAACAACACCAATAATATAATAATTTCGAAAAATCGATTGTAATTATAGCAAAACAAACTAACACATGTGGAAAGTTGGCAACGTTCTTTGTCATGTAATTTTAGATTTGACTCAACTATTACACCCTCACACTGTTATCTAATTTTGTACTATCCAAACGACACAAATGCTGGCAGAATCACTATTGTTTGTTTCCTCGTTTATCGGTGGAGATTCTTCGATTTTCGTCTTGGGTTTCTCGACAGAAAAAAATATGTTTTTGAGCAAGTTGACTTGCTAATTACACAATTACAATATTCAAATTTATGTACATACTTAAGATGAATTTGAAAGTTTGACACTTCGTTATATTTTTGTCTGTTACATAATACCTTTTCGAATGTATCTTTTTTTGATGAAATGGTAATTTGATATCTCATGTATTCAGATTGTTTTTTATTTTTATAGTATCATGTAAGGGTGAATAGTTCTTGCGAGTTTAACTGATTTTTTTTGAAGAATGTAATTGAAAAATAATTTCTATCTATTCAACTATTTTAACATGTATTGTATTCTATCTTCTACTTAAATATGCATAGCTGAATAGATGCATTAACATGTATGAAAAGCTTTTTTTCGAAAACAACATTTCGCAAAGTTTAATTTAACTTTTTGGTCTATGGATATCTTCGAATTGAATAATTTTTTTTTTACTTTAACAAGCCGACATGTTGAAATAAACGACGCATGAACTAGCAAATTTTTTTGTTTGCGAAGAAACGAATATGCATTTTATGCATGATCTTCATAACATGAATTTTTCATTACAGAAAATGTTGATTAATCTGATCATCAATTTTATGTATTATATAATTTGAGTTTATAATTGATATTTTTTTTTACATACATACTTAGGACTGGATCTAAATAAACATTTTAATGATTTTCTTTTTAAATAATGATTTCTTTAGATCCATTCTAATAATTCATACTTTAATATATCAAGAATATTTTGTTGAAATAATCAATTTCGTAACAATTTCTTTGTAATATAGTAGGCCATACATAATGTGAATAATTGTATATTATAACTGGCGTTATTTATGAACAAATCGAAATTTTCTTGTTGCAAATTATATCTGATGTATAGAAATTTTAGAAAACATTGTCAACAATAATTATGTAATTCATTCACACAATCGAACCACATTAGATGTTATTTTTTTATTTATTTATTTATTTATTACAGTATCTGCTTTATTAATGCACGGTTGTCACAAATGTCATAATATCTTTATTGTTTCACACTTAGCCGAATTTAGCGGTTATGTTGCATGTGGAAATATACATATATAAGAATTGAAATGTGAACGGTAGATGATAGGTGTAATACGATCATTTAACGGTGACTTGTTTCATACGATCGTCGAATTAGATCATGAATTGTTTCATCGCTTTTAAAAAATGACATATTCCTCGAAAATGTGTATTTTATCAGCGATCTTTAGTTTATATTGCTTTGAAAAATTGTCGATTTGTATTTGAGCTGAGGTAGGTTGTAAAGATATCGAATGCATCGCTCTAACTACATATCAATTCACTAATCAGCATGTGTGTAATTAAGATATTCAAAATGCGTCATCAGTAAATGTTTCGATTTGCAAAAAAACTATCCATTAATGCAACACACTTTCCTAATCATAGTTCCTTCACTATCTATCCGATGTTTGATCATTAGAAACTGCTTTTCATATATGTTCCTCCTTAGTAAATTATTATGTACAAAAAGATATTTGATTCATAAAATCGGTCCGTTGAAATTATGAATATTTCACGATAATTTAAATTATCTCCTTGCCATATAAATTGCAAATAAGACTTGTTAGATTCATTAGTATTTTGATTTACTCATTATTAACGATAAATGAGAATTTATTAAATTATTGAAGTATTTAAAATAATTATTTTAGGATCACTAACAAACAACATTTCTGAATCAGAGCAAGCTAATAAAAAGCTTGAAAAAGCTGTCGAATTGTGACTTGTATATGGCAAGGGATAAACTAAAGATTTTTAACCGTTTTCAAGTTGTGACCTAATTCTTCTTATTCGTTTAACTATTTCATTCAACTATTTACAATAACTTTTTTTTCCAAGTCACGACTTCAGGTTAAAAATCTTCGAATCGAACATACATATGAAAATTGCATTTACTACGTTGGACACATCTGTGGATTTTATATAGTCTAATAGATGCTCATGTTTGCATACGCATACTGCATCATCACTCTTGAACTACGATTACATAGATTACAATACATTTATCGTTAGCGACGGTTGAAAAAGCGTCGAAATCGTTATAAATACGCATGCATGAAAGATGGCTTATTAATAAACATAGAACTAGAATTGTACTGATGTTTTAATGCAGTCGATGCGGATGAAATTCGGCGTCTCGGAAAACGGTTTCGCAAGTTGGACCTCGACAATTCCGGAGCGTTGTCGATCGATGAATTTATGTCACTGCCCGAACTGCAGCAGAACCCTCTGGTGCAGCGCGTCATTGACATATTTGATGCTGACGGAAACGGCGAGGTCGACTTTAAGGAGTTCATCCAGGGTGTGTCGCAGTTCAGCGTTAAAGGAGATAAACTGTCCAAGCTGAGATTTGCCTTTCGAATCTATGATATGGATAACGACGGATTCATCTCTAACGGTGAACTGTTTCAGGTGATTTTAGTGAATGATGAATGTTTGGTTTGCTTCGTTTCGATTTGACTAATTGTTGTTGTATGGGCATTTTCAGGTACTCAAGATGATGGTTGGCAACAACCTAAAGGATACCCAATTACAACAAATTGTAGATAAAACTATCTTATTCGCCGACAAAGATGAGGATGGGAAAATATCGTTCGACGAGTTCTGTTCGGTAGTCGGCAACACAGACATCCACAAGAAAATGGTGGTGGACGTTTAATTCTGCTGCTCTGTCAATTGTTTTTCTTTTTTATGATTTTAATTTATATCTCTAACTATTAAGTATATATAAAGTTGTTATCTAGTCATTGGCATTGTGGGGTAAATAGCTAATAAGAATGCCATTTCGTTATGATTTGTGTTCTTGAAATTGTTGCAATACCTTTGACTTAAAAAAAATCATTAACATAAAAATATTTTATTTAATCTAGTGATATTTAATTTAACAATTGTTATAGTAATCTCGCTATTATATATTTATATTTTAATTGGGATTAGGTTTGTGTATATGCTCGGTTTTTTATTGGTCGTGGACAAATAGAAAAAAAAAACACTTACTATATTGTTGTAAATAACTAGCGTTGAATCATCGCATCAACAGTACCTATCGAATATATATGTACTTTAAGGAGATCAATAGTCTTATGTCAAATGAAGGTTGAATCTTCGTAAAAAAGAAATAATCATATATTGGAGAAAATACTGAGCCGAGGCCTGCCTGTCGTAATCGATGAACCGTTTGCTGTTTACCCTGCATAGCCGATGGATGAGTCAAGAATTTTTTGCTTAAAGTTTTCATGCATTTTCGTCACTTTGTACCATGATCATTGTGGGCCTGGTCTCGGTTATATTGAATCGATTGTGCCATTGATTATGATAAATCAAGCAAATTTCTAAATCAAATTTTTAATAACTTTTAATTATCTAATAAAATATTCTAAGATATATATATTATACATATATATAGATTACGAAATCTGCACATTACAAATAATTGCAAATAAAGCAATACTTTTTCTACTGTAGTGAGAATATACTTGTACGACACTCTTTATGTTTTTACTTATGCAATTACAAGTTTTATAATAGATTATTACACATAGCCTCTAAAATGATATAATGTAAAGTGATTTGTTAGTCTTTCTCATATAGGCGTTATGTAATGTTCTCTATTGATCCTTTCCTCTGTACATACTAACCATATTTGTATTGGAGCGTAAAAGATAGACATTCTTACAATAGCTAAAGTTTTTTGGCTAGTAAATATATAGTACCTCACTCGAACGAGACTAGCAGCAATTTGATGAATTTGTGAATATTTCCAAGAAACATATGCTTTTGTCGATTGCTGTCTATTAATCCTACATGTAAATATGGTACGTAGCCGATTCGTTTTTACGTTTGTTTATTTTGAAATACCTGAAGAGTTTGTGTTTGTTCAAATATTTTCTCTCACTAAGATTTCACTTGAATTTTGATATTTCGATTGAAAACACCCTCCATATATGAATGTATTAAATTTATATCACTATTTGGCTAATTGATATTGAATAATGATATAATATATATATATATATATACATATATGTATAATTCACATAATCGCAATCAAACTCACACCATTTTCCTCTTAACATATCTTATATTGCGAATTAAGATTTATAAACAGAACATACACATTTTTATCGGCTTTTATTTTACTATTATTTGTAATGCGGCAGAAGACTACTATCTCATTATTAGCTTTACAACTAGCTACCAACGGCTGAACCAGTGATAATCTCACTTCTGAACTAAAATATAAACTCTCATATCTATCCGCAGTGTCGTAATACATATTCACTATCTTGCTGCATTTGAGATTACGTTAAGAACGTTAAACTAACTCGTTGCAAAACAAACACTGTTTGATGCCGTCATCAAAGATCTGTTGCATAAAATGTGATGTATATGAAGTATCGTTTTATCATTTAAAGTTTAATTATTCAAAAAAAAAAATCAAAATGTACATTTTAGAAAATTGTGTATGTCTTTTTCTAATATTATTGTAATTACATTTTATGAATTTCCGACGTGCGTCGACTCGTTTTGAATCGACGACCGTATGGATAGTTGTTTATAGTGTTTTAAGAAAATTAATTTCATTAACTATATAATAATGTAATTTGCAATCCCATTTTATGATATCGCTATTAAAAAAATCTCTTTTTGTCTGTTTTATTGAAAAAAAAATTTATACTTGGTAAAATATTGTACTTAAAGACAGTAGATAGTCTGTTTCAACTTAAAAAAAATGTTTATCCCTATTTTCATCAATCGCTTAGTCTATTTAGTTTTTTCAGAATTTAATGTTTGCTTCAAAAAAATATAAATAAATAAATAATTTATATATATACAATATACATAATGACATAATTGTAAGATAAATAAGTTGTGGCTACTCGATGATATATTTTTGCATGCTGTGCACAAAATAGGTTTTTGGGTACCCGAGAGTACCTTATTAAAAGTAATTTGTTTAGTGTGCGATCCAGTCCTGAGAGTATTTGTACAAAGCGGGGAATGTAACCTGACTCTGTTGTATTTAAACTAGGTTTCCGCTCGCCGGACATTTGTGATACAAAGATACCTTAACGCTGACGGGAC
Source organism: Hydropsyche tenuis (assembly GCA_009617725.1). Classification (NCBI taxonomy): domain Eukaryota; kingdom Metazoa; phylum Arthropoda; class Insecta; order Trichoptera; family Hydropsychidae; genus Hydropsyche; species Hydropsyche tenuis. Next base: position 1,413,664 of record VTON01000040.1, read on the forward strand.
TGAGACCCTTATATCCTCATTACACTAAATTTCAATGTTCAAAACAAAATTTAAATATCAAATATTCATTGTTATCTTGTTTACTTAATAATATATCGGGACCTGCTCTCGAAAGTGTGAATGTGAGTTAATAAAAATAATAAAAAAAAATCATATTATCGTCATTATAACGTAATGCATATTTTAGAAAACGTCACTTTATATATTTCATTGTATTGTACGTTCTATATTAATTGTTAACTAGAAGCATTATCGTAACACTCTTACAAAAGACTGTCACCGTTTGTTAAACGTAATAATTCACAGTTGTCCGATATAAATCAGCTCTTGCATAGCTTTTTTTCATTTCCCTAAAAATATATCAATTTTTTTTCATTTGTAATACAGTTTTCTCTTTGACATTTGTGATTTTGCAACAAAAAAAAGCGTTATAAGCTTTAAATTTAGCGTTAAAATCTGTTTGGACGTGTGAGTTTGTTTCTTCAAAAAAAAAAAAAAGAATTCTAATTGGCCCTTGATAATTTTTCGCTGTTAAGGAATTTGAAATGAAATTTTATTAATGGCTAATTCCAAGTTTATATTGTATTATTAACACTGTTGGATATAAATATTATCTATCGCAACACGCTTTCATCCCATCTAGGTCACCCACGTTATATATTAACTGCCATTTGAATTTCTGAATAAGTGTTATTTTCTTGAACGCATGAATGTGTCGAGTTGCTATGTGTCATGATGTATCATCCAGCTTGATCGCATAGGTGCAATTTTCTGAAAATTTAGCTAAATATTATATGATATATATAAATTTTATCATTCGGGAAAGTGCATCTTCGGAATTTAAAATACTTCCTTTGTATGTATATTTACTGAGCGATTTTATTGAGAGAATTGTCTTTTACTGTACATTTTCCATTTTTGCATGTAAAAATCTTAAATAAATGACTTCATAATTTAACAAATAATCTTTTATTCGTCTTAAAAAACTACAAAATTATCAGATTGTTTCAAAATTTGAAACCAGCACTAAAGAAATTGAACCTTATCAAAATGCAAACTCATAGAGTATTAATATAATTTTCAAAAATTTTTTCTTCAAAGCAGCCGCGTTTATACAAATTTGGTGGCTATTGATAACACTTTGGTATAGTCTGCTCCTTTCACATGCGTTTTTTCCTTCAATATTGTTCTGAGTATGGTAGGTATCGGTACGTGGATTCTGCTACCTAATGGTGTTCCGTTATCATCTATTAAAACAACATTATTTGTATCGAATCTAGGCACTCGGAACTTTTGGTATTGTTTGCATCCTACAAGAATGCCTTTTTTCTTTTGACCTCTTATAGCAACCAATACTAAGTCTCCAATTTTACCGACACCTGTAACATAGTGGTATATTAAAAAAAAATCGTTAACATAAATTCTCGAAAAGAAAAATAAATAGAATACGTGGTTTATTGTAGACGTGGATACATTTTGGTGGTTTGCCATCGGCCATTGCTCGTTTACCTATTTCAGAATTATCTACGACTCTCAATCGACTCAAAAGCCTGATTTCATTACAGATGGAGGTAGTGTGAAACGATGCGGCGTTTGTTATGGAAGTGCACAGTTTCGTGAATTTCGAAGTGAAATTCATTTTGACTGAAAAATGTAATTCGATCGAAATGCTTTATGGAGATTTTTGTGATATACTTAAAATAAATTATATGAAGTTCTGAAAAAGTACAAATAAGTGTATATATTTTAATTTAAACACCAACTATTTAACAATAAGATAATCCAACAGCACTCAGGTTTTAACCTCAAAACTTAAATGTCAAAAACTGCACATATTTTACGACCCAAACCACAATGACAATATCGACCATTGCTCAAATAATAATATGAAAATATAAAAAGTACAAAGTGGTCGGTAACTTTTCTTTTATAATTTTTTATTCATAGTTAGATATTTTGAATTTCAGCCGTATCTTAATTATAACCGAATATTTTAATATTTTATTAAAAATCCATTGATTAGGCACAATTCTTATTAACAATGATGGATTTATCATACAAAAGACCTAAGGCACTGCAATTTTTTATCTACTCCTTACTAATAATTACAGAATCAAGTTTTTTGATAAATAAATTAGTATTTTTGTACCGTGGTGAACGCATCTTATAATATTCACATGCCAACACCGACAATGAACCACCAAATGTGAGCAACACTGAAACTGCTTGACAGTTTTGACAGTTGTAAATTTTGCGAGTTTTCTTCGTTTTTGATTGTATAAGTTTCTTTAAAATGGTGGAAGATTTTGCTGTTGATTGCAGTAAATTATTGCAGTTGAATGTCAATGATGAATTGGCCCCAATTCACCAAAGTGTGGACGAAATGCTTACCAGGCTGGAGGAATTCGAGACGTTAATCAAAGTGCTTCAAGATGGACCCCACAATCTCTCCACTAAAGCTTATAACAAAATGATAGAATGCAAACCGGAAATAGAAATCCTAAACACTAGGGTCAACTTCCTTCATGTATTTGTAACTAGAGTGAATACTGATTTGTCGATCTTGGAGCGACAATTGGAAACTGCAGAAACTCAATTGGGAATTCCAGACACAACGATTAAAGGGTTACTTAAACCGCTATTAACTAAAATATCAAAGGAGCCGACAAATAACATTCCAGTATCTAAATCTGTTCTAAATTATAAAAGACCAGAATTATTCAAAACAACAGACTATTTTCCCTAATGCTATAATATTTTAGTTATTTCTGTAAATAAAATTTATTTAAAATGTTATTATCGATATATTCTTGTTATCATTATTTCTAAAATAAATATTATATCTATCTGGAAATGCTTTTATTATTGTTAAAATAGTTTGATGTTTTCCATTCAATAGAATTTCAAATATAAACCCAGATAATTTAATTATCAAACATACATATTAAATACATAAAATATATATATATCGATTTATTAATTTTATTTTTAGAATAAGCATATGCAAACTTCAAGAAAAATGAAATCACAATATACATATATTTACTAAAAATACTTCAACAATAAATAATAATAACCATTTATTACTTTTTTTTTCATTTTTTATTTATACATTTATTATAAAATATTTTTTTAGACGAAATTTATAATGTTTTATAATTATATTATTGACAAGTTTTAAAAAAATCAATTTTTTTTATATTGGTTAAAATTTACATGTCAAAAGCGATGTGGCTTTTGTGCCCATAAATAAACATAATTCTTTTTTACAATAAATAAAAAATCAAATACAATTAGGTATAAATTGAATGATGCAAATAATCACATTTATCAAATGAATTTAGATAAAGATATATTTTCATCTGACTGTATTTACACACATGAACATTTCAAGCTCTAAATACTCTTAATTTGTTGATCATTTTTTTATTTCATCTGGGCTACTTTTGGCTTCTAACCAAAATGTTTCCATTTCTCCTTTTCCCTAAAAAAAATAAGTTTCATTAAACAAAAAAATTGATTCGAGGAATTTATTGCTATGAAAATAGTGTGGTAATATATACCTTGACAGTAACCAAACCTCGTCGTTCTATTTTATAACGAGATGATAAAAAGCTTGCTGTAATATTTGATATGTGAATTTTGCCCACCTGAAAATTACTTCAATGTAAGTAATATTCTAATATATTTATTTAAATTTCAGCTTATCCTTAATACCGTTCCACTAGACTCCATACGACTCGCAGTGTTTATAGTATCTCCGAAAAAACAATATCTCGGTACTTTAAGACCCACCACTCCAGCAACAGCCGGTCCGCTATGTACACCTGTATTCACACACAAGTGAATTATGAATTTACTTTATAATTACTTATTACACATTAAATATTGTAAGAACTCATTTACACATATTTTGAACATATTTGATAAGTATTACATTTATGTATTTTAATTTATTCCTAGACTTCTGTATCTATTTTTCAGAAAGTATCATTATTCATAACTATACAAAATATTATTTTTATAATTATACTATTGTACTACATTTGCTCTCGTTACTAACTTAAGGATACTATTATTTCTCCGATTTACAAATGAAATCAATTTATTGTTTTATACTCACCAATTTTGACGCTGACACTTTGCGCATGTGGAAGATGTAATGACTTTGCACTGTTCAGCAAGGCTAAAGCAGCATCAGCGATTTGTTCGGCATGATCTTCACAAGGTTCAGGAGCACCGCTCACCACCATATATATTTGTCCTACTGTTTCCACCTAATATTAAAGAAGGGTTGTTATTTTGTCCCTTTTATTGTAAATATATTTAAAGTGATTAATTTACCTTGTAAACGTTGTAGAAATCTAATAATTGATCGAAACATGAAAAAACGGCATTGATTGCCGCCACCGTTTCCATCACTTGTTGACGCGTTTGAGCTGATGTAGATTGAAGGTCTTCCAAAGCGCAAAACATCACTGATACGTTATCGAATGTCTAGAATAAATATAAGAAAATTGAATTTTTCATTATCGGGAAAGTTTTCGGCTCATTAGACAAACGTTTAGCTAATCTTAAAAAATCGATTTGGTGAAATTTATGTCGATGTAGAAAAAGCTTTCTTTAATCAAAATATACTTTTCACCTGAAGTTTTAAAATAGATAAAATTTAAAATTATGAAACCATTAAGTTTTTAATATTTCCTTAAAATATTAATATGTATGATAATCGGCTTTTTTCTGTTACAGAGAACTATTTCGTAATGAAAATATATTATGTATCTATTTATTCCTAAACGAAAAATCAGTTTTTCCGAAAATATCATAAAGAAAAAAACAGTTCGAGACATATTGAATTATTCGATTCGATTTCTGTTGTTGAAAATAATACCAAATGATGAATAAATAAAATACAAATAAAGCGCGATCATGATTATTACCTGACATACGAAATTTCAACAATTTTTCATATCGGAATAAAATTCAATAATGGGAATGTTTGTGTTTTATTTTTATTTTTTAATATATATTTTCAAACGTTGAAAATCGTTTTCACACAAAAGAAACGGATTTTCTGGATTTGTAGGTATGTGCATATGTAAATACCAGTGGTGGACAGAGACTTCTGAAAAAGGGCATTTTGTCTGATAAAAAACTTAGTAACAGTAGAAAAATCAATTAATATGATTTTTACGAACTGAAAAAAGTTCATCGAATGATTGAAGATTGTATTTAATTTTTTTTAATTCGGAAATATTTATATTAAGTATACAATTTTATTTGCGATATTTGATATATTTACATTTATACTCGTAATGAATTAGGCAAATGGTACTATTTTTTTTTTTTTCATTCTGATTTTTATGAATCAAAAATCTGTAAATTCTACAGTACATACATATGTATGTATGAACGGAACGCCACTGTTTCAGTACAAAATACATTCCCAGTCAGTAACAAAGGGATGCGTAATTCAATTGTGGTTATTCCGACTAATAGAATCATATGGATGCACGGTTATATCGTAACGATTGTATATTATAATTTCATCATTCACTTTATTTTATAAATGATGAATTTCGTTGTTGTACGACATACGTTTATTCTCAGTTTTTATATAATTGTGAAATATTTTAAAGTACACGAAATTTTATATTTTCTACATAAATAAAATAATATATTTAAGTTCGTACTAAGTTTAACTTTCAAAAGAAAATTTATTTTCTAAAACTTTTCAAAAGCTTTCATATTATGATTTAAAAGAACGCGTCATTTTTTTTCTTTATATTCGTATAATTTATCGCATAAGCATCTTTGCGATAATGTTATTTAAAAAAATGAATTAAAAGTTATTATGATCAGATTACGATTTTATTTTTTGCATTAAAAATAAAATATATATTAAAATTAAAATTAAATACTCGTTTAATTTTAATATTGATTAATATTTGTTTACATTGATTCTCATCAATCAACGCAGTCAAGCAACATATCGTTTGGTCAGTACTCACACTCAAATGAACCTTTCATAATTAATAATGATTATTACTACTATTTAAATTACCTGGCAGGTAGTTAATGGAGATTGTCCACGTCTGAGTCTATCAGCAACAGTTCGAGGAATCATCGAATACAAAAGTTCATCTCCTCGACTTTTCCAACGGTCTAACAATTTCAACGACTTTTCCAATTCATCTGAACGTTGTTCAGCACGTTCACACATCAATTCTAATCTGAAATATTATTTATAAAATATATGTTTTATATATGTAATAATATTATATTGTTCTATACTTAGAACAATGTTGCCATCCAGACAGAACTAATTCGCGAGATAACCCATGCGGATTCAGATCGTTCAAAAATAACCCAGTAGTTAAAAGTTCATCTGGACTGTTTATACTGAAAAATGGTATATTTTAGTATACAATATAATTTAATCTATTATTTTATTCACTCACAGTGGACTGCAAAGGAAGACCAATGCCGTTAAATCTTTCAAAAATAATATTTGTCCTTTAAGAAGTATACTTCGCGCACCTTGACTGCCTCGTCTATCTAACAATCCAGTACCTATAAAATTTAATGAATAAAAATAACATTGAACATGTACAATTTGTTTTATTTTTGACAAACATGGTCGAGCTGTATGTTCATGAAATTCTTCAGGCGATTCACAAGGCGTGTGACTAGACGTAGACGGTATTGCACATCTCACCAATTCCAACTCAAATAACACAGACTGTAAATAGCGGATCTAAAAACATTTATGTCCTTTTTTATATAGACTTTCGTTTCGTGTAATATATGTTTTTATAAACTCACTGATTCAAAATTAAAAGGTGCTCCTTTCGGGCGACGGACGCGGAATAAATCAGTGACTGGTTGACCTATGAAAGATTCTCTAGGACCTCCCCAAGCACCGATAACCTATAATTTAGTACTTCAATCAATATTTAATTCAGTACTCAAAAATGCCATATTTTATGTTATGATAAGTTACTTTTTCTCCAGCTGATATGACTTTCATATTTTTGTCCAATAATACCCCAAATGGAAATAATTGTAATAAGACAGATGCTGATACTGAAGGTAATCCAGCATCTTTACTACTAGAAGTTTTTTCTTTTAAAACTTGCATCTGAAAGTTGAATAATTTATAGTTCGTTCTTAAACTTTTGAAATCAGTTTAAATAAAAAAAAATAATTACGTAGTCCCTATTGTCAAAGTTCAATCTATAAGTTATCAACACTTGTTTCAATTCGTCTGTAGGCATTTGTTCTTCAATCACAAATATTTCTAGATCGATACAATACAACTGCTGAGCTATTTCTCTTAATTGTCCTAAAAAAATATATGTAAAAGTTCAAATCATGTCGAAAAACTTTATAATAAAAAAACGTACCTTTAAAATAACTAGAAAATCCTTGTCGAGTACTGCGGTAAACTAATTCAGCCCCATTTTCATCGACAGCACGTAAATACATAGAAGGACTCTTCATACGTGGATATGTGAACCTCATTCTTAAATGAATATTATCTACAGATTGCAAAAAATCGCAAAAATGTCTCCCAGTCGCTTTTATCATTTCGTCGTAACTATAAATTCAATAATACGCTTGTGAAAAAATATGAGTGATGAATGTCGATTTTTCGTAGCGTAATACCCGATATTGCTGAAGTAGCGCACAAAACATTTGCCAAAAAAATTCATGAAATCGTCAGCTGTTCCTCCTGAAATTCTCGCCAGTGCCGCTGCTAGTTGTGGCATTAAAGTATCCGGATATTGCTATATATTGAAAATGTTTTTTTATAAAATATTATTCATCATTCGTTTAAAACAACATTAGCTAAATTGAAGTAAATATCATTAAATTTCATTATTTAATACGATAAAGTACCTGATGAGTATTGAAAACAGTGTGACGAAAGCCCGCTTCTTCCAATGCCAACTTCCATGTTTCCTCGCCGTATTCGAGCTAATCAATTAGAACCATCGATTAACGTCAAGCAATTTAATAAAAAACTATATTTCCGTTCATATTTTCTTCCCCTATTTCACAAAGCAATAAACGAAACCCATCTTATAAGCGAATAACGATCAAAGGCGACAGAAAACAAACATTATGCTACCGTATTATGGAAATTTTCACTATCATTTCCGTATAACATAATGGGAAAAACGAAAACACATGAAACCTTTCGACCTTGACATTCTGCAGAATTTCCAAAGAAAACACAACGTTCTCCTCGGGACTGAAAAAACCCCGTTGAACAATTTGCTGCGTTGACAACGCGGTGGCGAAAACCACCCGACCCTCGGAAAAGCCAATGGAAAGGGATGAAGGAGTAGGCTACAGAGTGGAAAGAAAAGCGTGCGACCTTCACGAGGATATTTATTTCCATTAAGAAAATCTTCCTAGTATGGCGGCTGCTGCTGAGTACCGTTTTCCTTGCTTGAATCAACATAAACCAATGTTCCTTTTGCATAGTAATTGAAATTACAAATCCTCTTTGCATATCTACCCCGCACAGTATTCGTGATCCTATTTTCCATACGTATTCAATGGAAATTTTTGATCATACGTATAAAATACTTGACCGATATTGAATTTGATTAACAATATGACGTATCGAAAATTATTTTTATATATTTTTCTGAATCTATTTATGTCATACGTGCTAAAAATAATGCGATCGTAAAAGTATATATTGCCATTTCCTTTGTTTTTCACCCTTTATCCTTTCCCTTTGAATTTATTGGTTTCGACGCTATCAAATGCTACTCTTTGTTTCGATACGTGTGTGTCTTTCGGACTTTTTCTTCACGTATGAGCTATTCCAAGGTCGAAAATAAAGAAGGGAAGAAAACCAAACTTGTAGATAATCTGGCGATCATATTTCTGGTCACGTCCTAGCTCCAAAGGTCATCGTTATTGTTTAAACAGCGTGAAATTGGGTGTAGTGTTGCTTGCTGAAATCTGATCCTGCGATCGTTCAATCTTCATATTTTTCATTCGGATATTATTTTCTCTTTTCTCGGTGAAATCTTTTGATTATTTTATAAACTTTTCGTTAATTGGAAATTGTTTTCTTTTAAACTTTCAGTGAAAATCGATGAAAATTAGTATGAGTATGAAACTGAAATAGTGTTTGTCTTTCTTTGATTATCGTTCGTGTGATCTAAAATGGTACCGTTGGGATACGAACTATTACGACGATGGAATTTCAAAAGCGATAGTGAGGCGTGATAAAGACTAACTTTAATGTTGCGTACTTTTCGATACAAAGTAATATTGGAAATACATTAAAAAAATTTCGAATAAAATTATGTAGACTTGAGAAAATATGCATCTCGGGTAATGAAATTTCGTGATTATTTTCAGAACAATTTTGCTAAAAGGCTTTTAAAACTAGATTTATATTGGCTATTTAATATTTCGTAATGTATGTATTTTTTGAAATGCTTACAATTTTATTTGTATATAAAATTAGTCTTCATAAATCAAATGCTGCTGTCTAAAAAATGATTTATTTAGTTTCGTTTGGAATTTTCTGAAATTCGATTTTTCATTTTTAGGGATAAAGCTTAATTACAAATATATTTAAATATCATAGATTTCTAAATAATTAAACATATTAAATATATTAGAATCAATTTTTTTTAAGAAGTATATAATAGAAAAAAAATCGTCTTCCACGTATAAAATAACATAAACTAAATAAATTTTCTCGGTTATTTATATTTTATATAAATTAAGTTAAGGTTGTTAGTTTCTTTAATTAGTAAATCTTGTTTGAAATTAGTATTACTTAGGTGAAATTAAAACATAAATAATAAACTAAATGTACCGGACTGTTACATTAGCGACAATTAACCACCTGAACAATTTCAAATTATAATAATTAATAAGATACGATAAAATTTTTAAACATTCAATAAATTATAAAAAAACCAAAAAAAGTATATTTTCAAAATTTTACAATTAAAAGTACGTTGAAACTTAAAATAATATAAAAAAAATTTTCATTCCGATTTTCTTCCCTTTCAATATAATTTACCTCACATATTAATATTAAATCACATAAACATGTAATCAAAATAATAACGGCAACGTAATTTTAAGTATCGTAACAAAAACAAACCACTTTCAACGAAAATACATAACAATATCATACAGGTGGACCCAATTCTCATAGCCATTGTTTCAGTATCAAGTAACGACCACGAAGTTCATTTATAAATAGTGACAAGATATTAAAAGCAACAAATAGGCGCTACATGAACAAAGGACAATTAAAAAATGTCATTACCTGCACGAAGTGCTGGACACTCTCCAGTAGCATTCCATACATGTTGAATTTTATGATGATTAATTCGTTATAACGGCTATAAAACAAAACGATTTGTAAAAAGTAATAGTATACAAATTCAAAATCGACGAAAACATCATTATTCACGTCACAGTTATTTTCGCTCTCCATTTCGGTCATAATATTATATTATTCAAAAAAATAAGCTTCAGAAATGAATTCAATTTTAACCAGAACAGTGAGCTTTGCGCGAGATGAATTATTATACCGAGGCAAAGTACGTCAGGCAATAATAAAATTATGCAGCTTCCAGACGAATTAGCATAATTTCACTCGAATCAAAAAACAATCACGATTATAAAAGAATACATATATAATTATAAACTCACACTTTATCGGTATTTTGTTATTGAAGGCTCATGTGAATGCGGCCTACCCGCGAAGAGTTCTGAACGCGAATGAACAAGGTCTGTCGTGTCGTACAACAGAGTTGAGCAGGGCGGGTGCGGGTGGGTGGATGGATGGATGGGGTGAGGGTGCAGGGTTGGATGGGGGTGACGGACTAGGGGGTGGGATGGTCATACTAGCGAAGGACACCCGACAAGCCTTATTCTATCGTGTGCTTCAACTGCTTTCAGGATACTTCAGGTCTTGTTATGTTGTTATTCGTAGATTATTTATAAAGGTGGAAGCTGTTTATTAAATTTGACTCGTTCGGGTGGAATAATGTTGTTTATATTGAATAATTCGGTTCGCTGTTGAATGTCCTTAAATGTTGGTATATTAATTTGTTGAATATTATTTATGTATTGATTCATTATAATTATGTGGTTTGATGTATAATATTAGAAATTTAAAATAGTTTTTATGATTGTGGTATAATATAATATAATAATTAATAATATCGTTTATACTTCTGATCTTTTTTGTTATTTTAATTTATAATTTATGTTTCAAAAATAGTTTCGTGATTATCAAAATATTTTATATTTCATTTAATTTCATCCATAAAAGGTTAGAAAACATATGCTGCCAAAAGTTTCGAACACACAAAAAAAGCTGTATGAATGGGTTAAGATCGATTTCATCTGAAGATTGTATATTATATAAGAAAAATTTATATAACATGTGAATCATTTTCTATATAAAATAAGTTAGGTAACATAAAATATCGTTACAGTCAGTATATCATAAAAAAGCTTTTTCAATATGGCATCAAAAGTTCAAAGATTTTTCGTTATTTATTTTCGTAGTCATGGGGAAAAGTAACTCTCAAAAAGTTTAAGTACTAAAAACATACTTTTCCAAATATTTTAGATCAAAATTATCCAATCATAGCCATTTACTGATCATCCCATTTGTTGCTTAACAAATCCAACAAGACTAAACCATCAATTATATTATGTATTCATATAATGCAATACAAAATTAAAGTCCTGCGACTGTTAATAACATGGAAGCTAAATTTTTAATACCAGAAAATAAAAGCTCGCCGCTTTAATTATTCACTCGCCTTTGTTTAATTAACGCCGTTAAAGTTTATTTTCTGACCTCGTTCCCTAAGCGTAGATTTACTTCATATAAACTTGTGCGTCGTCTGCTCCTTGATTCTCTCCTTTCAAGGACAAATAAAGGGACGAAACCTCACTTATATTCGCTTCGTCAGCTGAATGTGGAACGGCGGTAATTTCTGAAAGTTTTCCAATTATTCTCGCAACATCGCCTATAGAATTCGAAATTTCACAGTTAATTATTGACAGTAAAGCACCACCCAGCAACGTTCATCAATTATTTAACGAAATTTAATTTTGCACAAAGAATACAAACATCACGCACCTCGTTTATGTATGCAGAGCTTTTGTAAAGCTCGGGAGTTTTTCCTTTTACTTTGACAAAGATAAGATTTTAATTTCAAGTTTTTAGAAGAATAAGGTTTAATTTTTAAAAAAGTGTAGAAGGAAATAAATTTTGAATCATATTTGTGTCATCTATCAATCAATATTTATATGAAGTTACAACATAATGTCGTTAAATAGATTCAATAAATAATGAAATAAATGAAAAATTTAAAAACGTCCATTAAATCATAATGAATATAAAAAACTTTTTCTTGTAAGAGGCGTTTTATTTTTTTGCACAATACCCGTACGATTTTGATCAATCAACGTTAAGTCTGGAATTTTTTTGGAGATTTAATCGAATTTTTCACCGAGTTTATTTTCATCGGAATTTTTCGCGTTAATCAAACACCGTTAAGCTTTTTTCAGGTTTTGTACGTGTCAGAATAATCCATTGCAGCAATTTGTGAGCTGTTCGCTTTTCAGCAACGTCAGTTTCATATTACAATAATATAACACTATCGATGCGTATTGCAACCTTGACACGCCCCATAAATGGCTCATGAAATAATATAATAAAAATCAAGAGCGAACGATTTAAAGTCGTATGATGATATAAAGAACGAAATTGGTTTTTTGAGATATTGAAATGTGAGCATAAAATATCAATCGGATGAAAGTGTTCGATGAAAATGTGTGTAAGTAATTCGATTTTGGTTTTGATTGTTTTTTTTTCGTGAAGTATGTAATTATAAAAATAATTGTTGAATGATGTTCGTTATCGATTATATTATAGTTTGATTAATCATTTGAAATTTGATAATATGTATAATATAATAAACGAGCTTATAATATTAATATATATATTTTTTTATACGTAATTAGTGTTATTTGTATATTTAGCATTCTAAAAGAAAATTCCTGAGAAAGAAAAGAAACCAAGGATTTGTTTCTTTTGTCAAAATCAATTACATGAACTCTACGATTAATGTGGATCAAAATTCAATTTATTTTATACCTATTTGACCCTAAATTCAATTAGTCGATCTAACGAACGTTACGATATCGTAATGTAAATATATCGATAACACATTATCAATATCCACCCTACAAATAATTTATCAACACAGACCATTATAAATCATTACAATGATCACTGACGATCAGTGACAATCTGAAGGAGCACATGCTGTGTTGGGTATCCTAAAACGATAACGAAACGATAAATATTATATTAAATGGATTGAAGAAAATAATAATTTACTTAAAAAAATACAGGAAAGTGATAATTGTATAGAGTTTACCGAGTTAAGTAAGATATTCAAATTATGGCAGAAATTTTTAATTATTTAGCAAAACAGTAAAAAAAACACCGGAAAAATTGTGTTTAGATCCACCACAAGTTACGATGATGATTACATAACAATTATACTTTAGAGATATACATTTCTTCAATGGAATATATTTAATTACATATCATAAAAATAATTTTGCCTACAACACCGATTGTTAATATTGTGAAAACATGTTATTGGTGTTAAGCTATTTTTGTACATAGTTTTTTTTTTACCTTTTGTTAGCACTGTATGTTTTTTTATTAAATAAAAAATTGTCGCTGCGAAATTGACCGAACCTTTCGAAATAATTTCTAGCATTTCTGCCCAACGGAACCCAACCTATCGTTGAAGATTGCATATTTTTGTTGCGAAATTAACCCAACCTGTTGAAATAATTTCTTCTGTTTGTAAATTAACTTGACCCAACCTAAAGTTGAAGATTGCATATTTTCACTGCTAATTTAATCCACCACTGCCTATGTAGTTCTCGAACGTTTTGTGTTAAAAAAAATATCGTAAATAGCCATTATTTCATGAACATTTAATAAATTACTTTATTTATGTAACTAAATTTGAATGTTTGTTTCTTACAGAAATAATATTGAATAATTTTTTTATTATATAAGTAACAGGCGACCAGACGTTTGCTCAAATGACACAATCACATATGACGCTATCACACACCGACAGCAGCAAATATGACACATTTCAAGACTATTGGAGTGCTACATGATGATTAAATGATCCAATAAATGATTTATAATTTATTTTAATCATACCATTTCGAATTTTTTCACGGATTGTGTTCTACGCTCGGTGTAGTGGGGTCCGTGTGTGTTTTTGTCAGTACCGTATGTACCTACTAGGTATTGTCGTTTTGGAAAACGTCTGAAAACCAAATAATAATATTAGAGGTTTATAAAAATGATAATATATCCTTTTAATTAGTCATTTCAAACTTTTATGCGGATTTTGTTCAACTGTTACCGTATTCATCTGTAGTTATGTTCATCTGTCGTCACATTAATCTATTGTTATGTCATCTACCACCATAAAGACAGATAGGTGGCAACGCCGCTAGAGTAGTCAATCTCTACAGGCAGTTACAATACAATTATCAACTACATTTTAACAATTTGGTCAATATTTTTCAATCAATGTTGATTTTGATTGAATTCGGTTTGTTGCGAATCAATAATACATATTATTAAAGTTGTGAATAACGGTCGTGCAGCTGATATTTCGTCCTGTTCTACTGCACGTTTGTTCGTTTCAAGGTACAGATATTTTTCCCAATGCACACGTTTTAAAGCTCATGCAAAACGCGCACGTTATTTTTTTAAAGCACGCTTATTTTATTCGATGCTCAGGTTTAACGCATATTAATTTCATTTAATACACGTTCAAATTGTTCACAATTTCAATTTCAAACGGGACAATATATTGGTCACAGTATTTATATTAAAAATTCACAGTAAATATATATCAAACGTCAAATTCGCAACAAAATTACCTGCTCGCCCGACAAATAGTTGCTAGTATAAAAAATAAATTTTTAGTAGTGAACTTATTATAAAAACTAAACATTAGACCCAGTGTACATTGCAAATATACAGTAATTTAAATGTTTTTTTTTTGTGGGCTAGTATACGTATTATTATATTTGGGACCATATACTATACAAAAGTATAGCGTGGCATAGCATTTTATTTAGTTGGTAGTTAGTCCCTGTCAAAGCTAATGACAAGTAACTGATTTTGTAAAGAAATCAATTACTTTACAATGTTTTGAGATGATTTCACAAAGAAAGACATCTTTTATTCCACCGTATTATAATTCTAGGTTATGTATTGTTGTTATTAAACAAATAATCATTATAATATACACAATGTGATTGATTTCCATACGAAATATCATGCGAATTAAGAATATTTTGATTTCATTTATGTTTTATCATTTTTTTTTGTTACTAGCAACTTTACTGTGCGAAATCCTAAATTATACTGCTCGAACTGACACCATTATACTGGGCCGAATATTACAGTTTTTATACTTCAAATTTGTCGTTTTACAAATCAAATTCGTCGTTTTACAAATCAAATTCGTCGTTTTATAAATCAAATTCGTCGTTTTAAAAATCAAATTCGTCGTTTTATAAATCAAATTCGTCATTTTACAAATCAAAATCGTCACGTTGCTAATCTAATGAAACAATTTGATGTTTTTTTTAATATTCAATAGCAACGTGACGATTTTGATTTGTAAAATGACGAATTTGATTTATAAAACGACGAATTTGATTTGTAAAACGACGAATTTGATTCATAAAACGACGAATTTGATTTGTAAAACGACGAATTTGATTTGTAAAACGACGAATTTGAAGTATAAAAACTGTAGTACCCATTTCAAACCCACCACCGAACACATGCCCGCATTCCCCACCATTACGACCGCGTCGGTAATGCAGTTAGCTGTTTTGACAGGTGTTCGTGTTGCTTGCGCTGGTGGAGCGAACGCACGGCCCCCGGAGACTCCGCCACAGGACCCTCGGTACGTCCTCCTCACCCTCCCCCCGCGCCCCTCCCGCCCGCGGAGCCCCCCTCGGGGCCCCGGCGACTCCGCCCCTGCCCCTTCCCCGGCCGCTGCCCCGCCCCTCCCCGCCCACGCATCTGCTGGCCGCAGTTCTTCGCCGTCAGTCACCCCGCGAACATATTGGGGCCGATTTCGCAACGGCTGAGGTTTCGTGATTGCTGATGGAGGCTCCGTTGTTGTTTCGGTTTGTTTGTTTTGCTGAAGACTGCGAGGACTTTCTAAAATTGTCGGGGCGGTTGACGTTTGTTTGAACATCTGCGGTGGTTTGGTGTGTGTGTAAACAGTGAGTCATGAGGTGGTGTGACTGTGCTAAGAGAGGGATTCGGTGTGTTTTCGTTTTGAGGTGACCATTCGTGCTGGGTTTGTCAGGATAGTATTGTTTTTTAGGTCACCGGTCCTGGTGAGTCGCGAGATGTTACTGGTACACTTTGGATTTTATACTTTGTCAATATTGGAATATTGTCTTTGTTTACGTGGAACAAATGCATCTACCGAATGTCATTTTTATTTAATGACCAATATTTGATCCAGGGATATTAAAAAAAAAATTAAAACTTTATATTGTTTACCGAGTATAATTTAAGCCAGTCTTGTTTGGAATTTTATAAACAAATTTAAGAAAATAAACTATTTTTAAAGTCAATACACTCAACAAATACAAAACATCCTGAATTTTAGGATATTTTGGCAAAATGTTAGAACGTTGAGAAAGTTATAAGAGTTTGTTTGTGCAAATTGTTAATATGAATATTTGAATATATTGTTGTATTAACTTCCAACTATTGTCCAACATAAATAAAAATAAAACTTTCTTTGTGATCACTTTTGATTTATAAAACAAAGTTTTATTGTACTAATTTCTTAGTATGTAAATGTTGGTTTACAAAGTCACATTGTCGTTTGACGTATTATATTACATTTTAATATTGCTTTATATAGATAAAGATTATATGGTTTTCCTTAAAAACATAATAAATTCGTATAAAAATGATTTTGCGCTTGAAATTTTTTGGTGAAAATTGTATTGTGCAAAAAGTTGGTATGAATAATTTTGCTGTATATCTGAAGGTGGTTTGAGTTTGAAAATTTAATATTGTGTAAATAATATGACATTTCAAGCTTAAGAATACTCTAATTTATGCAATATTCTTCAATCTTTATGAAATATTCATTATGACATTTTCTTCGTTGCTAAAAACTGTTTCTCTATACCAGTTCTTATATATTTTGTAAATTTCATTACGAAATGTGTTGCAGCAGTTGATTATGAATAAGATTAATTGATAGTTTTATCTCAGCAAACATTAATTCTTTCTAATTGATATCTTTCAAAACACACAGCAAAATCATTAATGAATTATTGATTTTGGACAACTTTCCTTTTTTTTTTATTTACCTAAAGAATTCTATTTTTAGCTCTCTAATGTTAATGAAAGATTTCTTTTGACCATTTATTTCTTTAAAAAAAATCAAATCTATTCTAAAACTTTAAATTAAAAAAACAATTATTCAAGACGATTTTGATTTCAAAACTATGCTGTTAACTGATTAATTTTCATGATGCGTCGTTATTGTTATGACAAACATCACATGTCGAGGTCGGTAAACATCGCACATACGCTTATAGTACCAGATCAGATCAGAATTTTTCAAAATTCTATTTGCATAGCGTTTTCGTCGGTTTCGTTTGTGTGTGTGTGTGTGTATTGCAAAATGTTTCGAACTAGCTCAAAGATCGAATTCGTGGATTGCAAAGTTAATAAAAAAAAAATTAATGACTAAAGCCGTAAATTATTGGTCAACTGTGGCCCACTTTTTATTTGAAAATGTCTAGTTGCGTTATAAGCGTTAATAAGTTTTGTTTTGATTTTTTTTTATAATACATATCCAGTTGCTTTTGTTTACTTTGATGTGTTTAGAATCATTTTCATTATAATTTGTCGAAAACGGTCTGTAAAATGTAAATGGAGGATATCGTATTAAAAAAAATTCTCGATTGATTTTTCCATTTGAAAATAAAGTTGTAATTATAATTAAAAAATATTTGCTCTTCTATTGGCAAATACTTTTAAACTCCATTCACGGATTGTTAAGTTTATAAAATCGACACAAAGGAAATCTCGTATTATAAAAAACCTTGATTATAAGGATTAGCGATAGTTTTTTTCCTTTTAACAATAAAGTTATAACTATCTAAAACAGACGGGCAAATACTTTTGAATTCCGATTCAAGTAGATTGGTCATTGACGTCGATCTTACGAAACGTTCTCAAATTTGTATGACCTAAACAAATAATATGTTGGCAAAACCCTCATTCGAAATTAGCTACAGATTTTTCCATTTAACAATTAAGTTATAATCATCTAAAAATAGACAGGTAAGCACTTTTGAACTCCAATTCACGGACTGTTAATTTTATAAAACCAACACAAAGGAAATACCTCGATTCCTTATTAACCACAGTTTTTTCCTTCTAACAACAAAGTTATAACCGTCTAAAAATAGTTGGTCAAATACTTTTGAACTCCAATTCACGCAGATTGGTCATTGACGTCGATGTTACGAAACGCGATCTCAAATCTGTATGACTCAAACAAATAATATGTTGGCGAGAAACCCTCATTCAAGATTAGCGACAGATTTATCCTTTTAACAAAGTCATCGTAACCGTTCTCTAAAAATTGTCGGACAAACACTTTTGACGTTTAATTCGCCCAATTTGGTCGTTGATGTAACGTTTTTCGGAATTGAAATGTTTACTTTTCGACATCTGGTCCCTTTCTGAACTCGGAATCTTTCATCTATCGATTGCATTGCGATTCTTCGCCGTTCGATTCAACTAAAGCCTTGACCCGACTTTCGTGTCGATCAGCTTCAATTTTTAATCATGTTTCTATTCGAAGGTCGTCGAATATAGCACATGCATGCTAGGGAAAGTTTTTTGTATCAATAACAGATTTTTAAAAATTAAAACAGCGCAAAAATATGATTGTTATGTCAAATTTTTCTTTTCAAGGCGCGCGAAAAACTTGGGAAATCTTAAATAATTTATATTCTTCGAATGAGGTTAATGCTTATTTTCATAATGATCGATTCGTTTATCAACCTTTAAATAATTATGAACATTTATTGCGATGTGTTTATGGCTTTCGTGCAATTGCACATAAAGTGATTTTCCACAACGACATCAAACTGCGAATTATCATTGGACAATGTTAACAAAATATTTATAGAAACAAATAGCATTGGTCATGATTAATATTTAACGTCATATATTTTTTTTTTATCGATTTGTCACATGTATATTTAAAAATTACGACATGCCACGCGATTTCCGCTTGACCGTTTTTATGCACGTATGCATCGAAATTTTTGCGACGACCTTAGTTTTAGTGATCCGTTTCGGGAAGGTGTTGTTTATTCGAATTATGTAGTACTTACAATTAGATAAGTGCGGGTGATGTAAAACTACGAGTGTATCTTATCAGTTCGAGTCTTCTGAGAATTCGCGTAAGTTGTTTTGCATTGAAGGTTTCACGTTTTGTTCGGTTTGCCATTGTCTTATTATTGTCAGTCGTGTGAGTGATGGATGGTAATAAAATTTCTTTTTTATTACGTGATTTTGTTGTAAAGTATATGAGTGTTTGTCGTGTACATCAGTGCTCTGCAACCACTGTGTGTGTTTATGATTCTAGGTGTGCCGCGATCCATTTCTCTAATATAAGAAAAAAATCCATTAATTTTACTATAATATTAAATTAATGTAATTTCCATTGAAAAATGGACATTGTTATAAATATTTTGGGTCAATGATTATCACTATATGGAAATTCACCCACATCTAGAATCTTCTCACGAATATCGTTATCTGGAAGAATTGCCTCACGAAAAAATATCTTTCAGAATATTTTTCTCAAAGGAATATTCCCCTCCGTAATTTGAAAAAAATATTATGTATAGATATCGCCTTAAGGTTAAGCCTAAGAAGATTTAATGGATTTTGTGAAAGCGTTATATAATTTCGATCATGTTAACGACTTATTATGTTAAATACTTTTGAAATTAAAATAATCGTAAAATCTAAATTTTATTCATAATTATACCTAAATTCGAAGCATTTTTTTTTTATTAATTTTTTATTTAAATATTTCATACCAGAGATACGTGTATATTTTTTCAAACTACTGAGAGGAATATTCCTTTGAAAGAAATATTCTGTGAGATATATTTTCGTGAGAATATTTTTCCAGATAGCCATATTCTTGAAAGGGTTCTAGATGTGGGGATTTTTTCAGATAACGATAATCTCCGAACCAATGTTGGTTGTTTTATTTTTGGTGTGGCAGGGTAACCAATCGTCCAGTTTTGGCCGGATTAGTCCCGTTTCTTCGTGCTTTTAATTTGTCCCGTCGTTTCCGTAAAATTATGATGAACGAGGGTAATCAGTTTAAAACAGGACAGGAGTTTTATTTCTAAGATGTTGTATACTATTTTTTTCTACTAATTACTATTAGTGTGCCACTGGGTACGTGATATATTGTCAATACGTGAGTTTGTTCTAATATATTTATCGTTTGAAGTTCGTGTTAAATCTTTTGTAAATCTCGATATGGAATTGAATCATTTTTTGCGTATTAGCAATTGATGGATATGTATTATGTTAAAATTAGATCGGACATACAAAAGGAATAAATGAGAAAATCTGTGTAAATTGTATATGCACTAGTTTTTAGAAAAAAAATCATGTTTTGACTCTTTTGACCTATGAAAAAACCGATTTCGTTATATCTTATTTATTTCGTCAAAATGAACTGTTTTTCTCATAAATGCGTATTACACTTTTATCTTAAAACGTACAAAAATATCGAACAATATATTATTCTCCGACGAATACAACATTTCATATTGTATACAAATCAATAACATCACTCGCCGTCTGTCGGAAATATTTATTTTCATACGCCTTAATGTATTTAAATACACATTATAATTTAATTCAACGTAATATTTTTCTTTTCCGCAAAAGATAACGTCGCTAATACGCGAAGTTTTCCTGAAAACGCGATAGTCTCGGGTGAAAAACGTCACAATTATACACATTTACTTTTTCTACTTTTGAATTATGCAAGTTTCGAACGGGACGCGACGATTCGAATCATTTTTTTAATGATGGAAATTTAATTCAAGCAGTAATCTCGCCTCTCGTATGCGTCCTCACATATTCAAGAGTCGCTCTCTTGTTGAAATAACGATTTCCACCACGTGAGTGAAACGAAACCGACGTATTCGCATACGAATGAATCGTATTTGCATTTATATTTCATCCGCGGTCTTAAATTATAATTCAAATCGGACGGACATATTTTCTTGATGGATACGAAATTCGTGTCGCCTCGAATTTTCCATCCGCGTTCACTTTTTGGTGTGACGATGCTCAAAAGTTGGGAGATGTCTGTTTTGTTTGAATAAAATATCGATTAGGTTCAGTGTTGGATGTAATTGATGTGTTTTTAGAATTTTAATGTTTGTGTTTAGTCATTGGAATGGATAGAATATGGGTTTTTTATATGGCAGCGTGAAAATCGAGTGACTGTTAAGTGAAAATTTAAATCTAATTTTGTCGTTTTTGCTTTGATAACCTTCGCAGAGTGTCTATTAACTTTTTCACGGAAATGGTCGTGTACAGGTGTCTCTTGTTTAACATGTTAGATGGGTTTCGCTAGGTTGACGTGTAAAACGAAATCGTATTACACTAGTCTTACGAATGTATGGGAAAGAGAGGATAGGTGTTGTTGTTTTTTTTTTTTTTTTTTAAGGAAAATTAAAGAAATGTGTGTCAGTTTTTGCGGAAATCGTTGAAATTGTGTCAGGGCTTCCGTTATCACTTTCAATGTCACCCGGAATTGACAATTAGTTGAAAATGAGTCATTATAAACAGGGAAGACTTCTAGAAACTAAATGTTTTTGAATTGTACGTGTTGTTTTTCTTCAGGTGCTTTTTCAATAAACGGAAAGGACGTAGACGCATCAGACCCTTCACTACACATAGCTCGGTAAAATAAGATTCCACTAAAAATAATTTTGTTTTCGAAAAATGTAAACCGTGGTAAACAAGTATCATTTATAATGAGGGATACTGTAACATATTTCGAAGTTTTGTCTCGGATCAACTATAAAGTTTAAAAACTCAACAACAAAAACTCGCTCTCAACAAGTAATATTTGCACATAAACCGATGATCGTTTCAATATGGCTGAAAATAAACTCGAACAATACACACAAGTTCAAGGTCGGAAAATTTTCCGAAAACTTTTGTTCTTCGACGTAACATTTTCGAATTTCGGCTCAAAAAAACTCCAATTACGGCATCCATTCGCGCGATTTCACTTTTCGTACGCACACAATCCCAATCAATTACGATAGATTACCGATTTTTACTTTTGTTACCGACATTCTTCCGCAATCCGATTCTCTACTGTCGCGAGCGCTCGTTGCGCAATGGAAACCGGCACTTTCGATCACGTAAGCTTTTTTTCACCGGCCGTTCAACATATTGTGCAAACATGCCCAGCACAAACGTGACCCACTAAACAACGAAAAAAAAAAACCAGCGGAATGATGACCCTAACGGTAAAAAAATCATAGTTTTTTCCATGGGAACTTTGTCGGAACCAGGGCTCGCAATTTACCGTCAAATTTCAATTACCGGTAAATATTTTTTTCCATTACCGGTTTGCCGGTTATTTACCGGTAAATAAAAAAAAATAGACGTATGTACAGAGACGTGGCTATGGGAGGGAAAGGGGTACAGAGACTCCTGGGTGCCAAATTGAGAGAGGGGGCGAAAAAAATGCCATTAGAAATACATTTAATTTTTTAAAACATATTTTTTAGTTTAGATCATTCCATAATATATTAATGAAAAACGAAAAAAAATTTCATCTGCTGTGCTAATTTTTCAGTTACTTATAATCATACGTGATCGATGTTTTGTTTTAAATCAACAATTTTTTTCATTCAAACTTTTTTTTTTTTTTAAATTTTAAAATTGGGGTGGGGTGGGAGCGCCATTTATATAATTTGTCTCCGGACGCACAATGCTCTAGCTACGCCACTGCGTATGTAGATTAGATGATTAAAGTATAACTATAGGCTACCTTCACTAAAAATAGTATCCTTGATTGAGACCCAAATATTTTCAAACACATTATAGATGAATATTGTCATATAAATCCATACATATATTTTATATGTAACTTTCAGTGCTGAAACTAAAATAAATTATTATTACAGGTTCGTAAAACCTCAAAAGCGCCTATTCAATCTTTCATTATAATATGCCTATATCTGTCGCGATAAAATCGTTTTCGATGATTGCCGGTAAATTTCCCAAATTACCAGTAATTACCCATGGTACGTTTTGGCTATTTATCGGTAAACCAATTAACCGGTAACGCAACCCCAGTCGGAACCCATTGTTTTCGATCCACAATACGCGTCCTACGAACATTTCCAACTTTACCGGTAAACCGGTTAACCGGTAACGCAAGCCCCAATCAGAATCCATTGTTTTCGATCCACAGTACGCGTCACGAACATTTCCAACTTTACCGGTCCTTCGATCATATCCAACGTCGACAATGCCAGAACTGGAGCACAAGCGAAAGTGCACGACGGTTTCTATTTTGAAATCAACGAATCGGTCGTTCCGCCCGATCGATCTGGCCAGATCGATTTTGCGCGGTCGCTAACAATGGCGGATTTTTTCGCGGAAACGCGAGCGTTTCGTATTGAAACGGACCGTTTTGTACGCGAAAATGTGACCGTTATGATTAGCCGGTGCTTTCTCCTCTCGTTCGTTGTGTTGGCGAGCACGGTTCCAATTATATCATCGTGTAATAAATCCAAAGTCGACGAACGGATATCCGCTCACGTAACGCGCTCGGATTGTCGAAAAATCGGGTTTCAGACGGTTATATGGGTGATAAATCGTGTTTGGGTTTGTGTGATGTTGTGTGCCAATCTGCGGTTTCGATTTGTTTGAATCGTATGATTTGGATTGGAATAATTTCTTCATGTGATGATTCTAAAAATTCGAGTCAGAGTTTATTCATGTGTGTCCGAGTCTCTTTTATACTTGCTATACTCTTTAGAGGTTAACGTTTCTGAAAAGTATCAATTTAAAAAAAAAAATGTATGGTGAACTAATCACCATACATTTTGTTTTTATAAGTTCACCATGAACATACAATATAAAAATTTAAGATATCCTCCATCAATAACTTCCACCCAAAAATGATTCATAAAAATGTGTAATGTGGCAAAATTTCGCCATATGAAATCATCAAAAAACATCGCAAATTTTTTAATTTATAACTATACAATTGTATACAGGTCTGATCTGAATCCTACCATTATGGTATAATAATACATTTATTTTTAAACCATTCTAAATTGAAAAATCAGTGTAAAAGAATCAGTGATTTTATTTGAACCATGTTATTTCGAAAACATCTAAAAAAATCCAATAAAAAAGTTTTGAGTGTGTCAATAATGTCATTGTATATTTTTCAGATTCGACTGCACTTCGATGCGATGCCCAATACTACAAGATGTTAACGTCGATAAAAACTAAATTTCAAAGTGTCTATATATTTACGTTCAAACAAATGATGTTCAAAAAAAGCAAACATGTGAACTTTGAGAGGTTTTCAATAGTTTTAATATTATTTTCAAAAAACCTCTTTTTTAAATTGTGTGTAAAATATGAAATCGCTTTCTAATTTTGATATCGTCTACAATAATGTTAATAAGAGTTATAAAACTATGAAACGTGTGTTACGCTTATGAACGAATCAGTTTTAAAAGTGGAAAATAGTAAAAGTAGTATGGGGACTGCAAACAGTAGGCGGTCGGAGTCTGGTCGGAGTGGTGGATGTAGAAATACTGGGGGGGTGTCGGGAGGTTGTCTTTGCGACGTCTTCTTTTGCATTCACCGCTTTTCGGCCATCGGTTACAATCAGCAACTAATAGAGGTAATTTATATTTTATTACATTCTTAATATTATTTTTATTTGTCTCACATTTATGATATTTTCAGTGATTGAGGGTAGATATGGTTTAAAGACGTGTTCGGAATACGGCAACTCAATTGCTATTCCTCCTCGTATAAATTCAGTCCGGCCATCTACTGCTTCTCATTTACCAGGAACTGATAATATATCAGAAGAAGAGGTCAATTTTTTATATTTTTTATAATGAAAATAATGAAACGAAAATTTCAATTATGAATTAACTTCCAGGATGATGTCATGGAGTGTCCTTTGTGTTTGGGAATGTTCGATATAGAAAATTATCCGTCCTAAGTACTTGCTCTCATCGATCATGTATTGTTTGTTTACGTCGTTATCTGTCTATCGAAATTCAAGAATCAAGAGTTTGTATCGCATGCCCTGAATGTTCTGAACCTATGCACCCAAATGGTTTGTGATTATAACAATTTTAATCGACAAAATGTTTTTAAATAAGAATACGTCTACTATAATAGTATCTATATTTTAGATATCAAACAAATTTTGGACAACGAATTTATTTATGAAAAAATATGAAGATTTCATGGTTAGACGAGTTTTAGCAGCTGATCCAGATACAAGATGGTGTCCAGCTCCTGATTGCAAAGTACGTTGTATTTGATTATAATTGAAATGTATACTGTTTTCTGCATTCACATAAATTCTGTGTTTAGCTTTGCAGTAATTGCTCAGGGCTGTGCATCATGTCCAGAAATATGGTGTCAGGCACCTCTTTGTGGGAAAGCGTTTTGTTACCATTGCAAAGCAGCATGGCATCCTAATCAGACATGTGATGCTGCTTTCGTCGGCAACGAGCACCGCCTACAACTCCGTTCCTCCACCCCAACCTCATCATTCTCCTACAGAAAGTGAACATACAGGTTTAATAATTATATTGATAAATATGTTAATCTATATAAACATTTTCGTTTATATTTTTTAATCGTTTTATCCTTTTTTGAATATTTTAAGTTTAATATTAATTTTAATACCCCTTCTATTTATAGGTTTGGTGAAGCCTTGTCCACGTTGTGCAGTATTAATCGTCAAAATCGAAGATGGCTCATGTAATCATATGGTTTGTTGCGTATGTGGCTCTGAATTTTGCTGGTTATGTATGAAGGAAATTTCTGATCTTCACTACCTTAGGTATTTTGAATGCTTTCAAAAATTTAAATATTATTTATGATTGTAATTTCTTAATTTTAATATTTGCTGATATAGTCCATCAGGTTGCACATTTTGGGGAAAGCTCCGTGGTCGAGAAAAAAAACTTCTCTGGCAACTCGGTACTCTTGCAGGAGCACCACTTGGAATCGCATTGTTAGCAGGAGTCGCAGCTCCTGCTTTACTGTTGGGACTTCCAGTATGGGCGGGTCGCAGAGCTCGTGCTCGTTGCCGTAAAATGCCTCCTGCGAAAAGACGAGCTCTTGTAGTCGCAGCCGTTGCAGCAGCTGTGAGTTTTCATTTATTATATACTAAATTCAAATGAAAATGTTTTTTCGAAATTTGTGTTGAGTAGAAAATTAACTAGTTTTCAAATTAACACAGCTTGTGAATCATTCAAGATAGAAAAAATATCTAATTAAAGCTCATTAAATTATATAAGTGTATGATATGATATTTAATGTCACAAAATGAGTACTATAATCATTTGAAAATTCTTTGAAATGGAGGATTTTCATACATTTCTTATCAGTTTGCTTTATGATTTGTGTGTCAACATTTGTTCATGCAATTTTTTTTTTATACTAATTTACAATCAGTTTATTTTTAATTATCTTGATAAATGTGTGTTTTTAAGTGAACACTTAAAATAGTCTCAATTTGAAATTATTAATACCACTTTTGCTTATTATCTAAACAAGCTTGGAATATAAAAAAACTTCCATCAAATCATAATAGGATACGAATTATTTATTTATTTCAGTTAATTGACAAAATTTAAAATTGTATGATAAAACGATTCAGTATGATTTTTTTTTTAATTAAGTTAATCAAGTTTTTTTAAATTTAATTCAATGGGGTATCTAACATTTTGTCTTTAAATTTCTATTTTTTTTCATAAACTAGAGAAGGTAAAGCTTTATTGGCATCTGCGATTTCATAGGATTTTTGATTTTTAAGCACCATAAATGATTAAATTTTCGAATTATTTTTCTACGATTTATTATTAGTATGAAGATGTCATTCAGAATTGAATACAAATAATGTATGCTAAGTTCTATAAATCGGTCATATGATATACATATAAATCAAACCATTGCTTTTCTAATATATTGATCTAAATTGGTGATATTTCAAATAATAATTGATTATTTTTATACTTCATTGACAAACAAAAGCAATAATGAGTGATTTACACGTATCACTTGGAATGAAGTATTCAATTAAATTCATATAATTTCGGCAATATTTTGATGCTTCTATACATTTTCTAACATGCTTGACAATATTTGGAGATCACATATTTATTTATTTTTTTAACTATTGAGCTTGTTTCATATAACAGTCTTGCACTTTTTTTATTTCACCTATTCGAAAATCTTTTTTTCCGCATATGCTTATATCGATTCGATATTTAAAATCTAAGGCGTTTTCGTATAAGTACAGCATAGCACTTTGACGGCAATTTATATATTATATTATATCATTCTGGAAATTTAAAATTAATATATTATATACTTTCACTTTTTTTAAGTTTGTGACGGTTTTTTTTGAGTAACTCGAAGAATAGTCTTATTCAGACGATGTAATGTTCATGAGCTGTCGCGTTGCTCGTTCGTCGCACATTATATCGCATCGAGTTGCTCGTCGATGAAGTCTTGATCGAGGAGTCCCTGGTCTCTGGAATCTTCGAGGGCGTCATGAAGACGCTTTTCAGCTTTCGCGTCTCCCAAGGCAACGTCGACACTGCCCAAACAAAGCAGCAATGCAAGAAGTTGGGAGCGACGCATCTCCCTCATGACCCTCGTCCTCTCCCAGCCAAGAGCTGTGGCATCTTCTCCCAATCTGGTCACCCATTCTAGAACGTTCTCGAAGTATCCTTGGACGAGGGTTTCCGTGTGCTTCCTCCTCAGCTCTCCGTTTACTGACGACACCAGTAAAAGGGCTACGTCGTTTGTTGGCCTGAAATATGTATATTATTAATTTTTAGAATCTAAAATTTTTTTATGAATATTCGTAACAATATTTACCTGCTCAATGTAACCATTTGCCAGTCTAAAATGCAACATTCGGTCTTTCCTTCGGTTTCTCTGAACATCAGATTGTTGCACCAAAATCTGTGTGTGTTATCACTGCCATTGAGGACACGGTCTCAAAAGTGTTTCTATTAATTTTCGCGTTCTCGGCCTAAGTGATTCTAAAGAATTGTGTACTCCGCTTAATCCTGGAATTTATTCAATTTTTTGAGGATTGAAGTAAATCAATCGTTTGATAAAATTTAATTGATTATTTACCAGGTCTGTCGCGTAAAAAATCGCGCCAACTGAGGGAGTCCCCTTTCTAAAAGCTGTTGATAGCTGTCTGAAGCACGATCGCTTTGGAATAGAAAAGGGTAACGTTCAGACAAAGAAGGTGGCCCTTTCGCAGCTAACACGAACGATAGTGCATGCACTTTAGCTATGGCACTCAAAGCCGCTTCCACCTTGAAAAAAAAAAGTAATCGCATTTTTAATGTATATTTTTTTTCGAGAAACCGAAATAATTTCATGCACTAATTACCTGTTGATACGTCAGCCCTTCGGAAAAAATCTGCCGTTTTGTACCCTAGAGGTCGGATATCTTCGAGGATTAATGCACTTTCGGGAGGTTCGGGACTCGCGCCCGGTTCGTTTTACCCTGTTTGTAATGTGCGTGATAACATTTCGGCACTGGCAAATTCAGCGACAAATCAGCCGCTCCCGGAACACCTTCTAAATCCGGCACCACCTGCAAAACGAATCGCACTTTTCCAACAACCCAAAATCAAATCGCAAACGTAAATTAGGAACGATCGACGCACCTTCGTATAAAATTTGATTTCTCTGAGATCGAACTGCGCCTCGGTGACGAAAACCGGCTGAAGGGATCCCTCGGCAGCAGTTTGACGACGAGGTTAGCCGTGGTCGATATTCCCGTCAGCAGGTAATGCACTTTGACTGCAAGCACGTCGCTGAGGGGCCGCCTGGCCCTCGCTACATCCGGGCCTCACTTCGACGTGACGGAGTTCCACGTTACGATTGTCGCACCCGTCCACTCTGTGCACCCTGGATAGGGCTCCGAGCACCCATTCTTCGCTCACTGGACATTCTTCGCCTTCGCCTTCTGCCTCACCTTCGCCAGTTTCCGAGCATGACGATTCGGAACCTTCACTTTCGGACATGTCGCTCGATTCGGGCGCTGAAACGGTTAATAATTCGTAATGAGCCTATTGGGAATATGTTGGTAGATTATGGTAGAAGGGTGTGGTGGCAACAACTGACTAATCGCGCTATATATATTTTAACTTTTAAAAATTGAAATGCAACGTTTCCGACACATTGAATTTTCCGCATATGTGTTAAAAAAAAAATCGACCACCGGAAAATAGGTCAGTTCCCTCGAATGCGCAACCCAACTACGAACGGTATTTTAATAAAACGTCGCGTTTTTCCCTTTAAACTTATTTCGTTTACTTCAGTTTATACGTGATAGTGATAAAAAAATGTTTTGAGATTATTTTTGTATGTGACAACGATAACAATGTGTCGTACTTTGTGTGAGGAGCGCACGTCCTCCCTTCAAGGGCGTCACCGGGAACTGTTTCGGGAGAGACAGGGCGGCCACGTGGGGCGGCGCCGCCCTCATTCCACCCTGTATTACTTCCATTTAATATTTCATATTAATACTAGAACCATTTTAACATTTGATCCTTAAAAAAATACAATTAAATCTAAACATCAATAAGATTTACATCGTTATATTGAAAATTTTGTTTAGATTCATTATTGAATTTAAATCGATCCACATATAAATAAATCTAGATTTATCGCTAATGGATGGTATAAATCGCTGGACCATAGTGCTTTAGTATTAAACATGAAAAAAGGAGGTACAAGGAGAAGGGTACGGGAAATATCGATCGTGCGACGAGGATGCTGCGTGCGCCACCGAAGTGGGACTCTGCGACTTCGACGCCCATTTTCGCCTCACCACCCACCACCCCATGTCCCATTATGCTTATGTGTGCTGTTCTTCCCGTTGCGAATTTTTATGAAATGTTGAAGCCTTTCGGAAATTATTGCCCGTTTCCAATTCGGTCGATGTTAGGTGGGAGAATGCGATTGTTTGTTTTGTATGAGTTTTGAATGGATTTTGAGTCGGAGATAAAAGTGTGTTTGAAATGGAGTGATTGGATTTTTTTTATGGTAGACGAGATTATTGTTGTTTGTCGATGGAGGACAAATATAAAATTGTAAAAAAAAAAAATCGATAAACTAATCTAAACATGACACAATTAAAAAATAAACTGAATGTTTTACTGATAATAAAGGCATGCGTTGTTTAGTATTAAAATAACTATAAATATTTATAATTTTTTCAAATATATTATCATATGAAATTTGAGTAATGTTCAGAAATAATTTAATGTATTAAAAAAATATACCAGAATCTTACTAAATATAATAAAAAAAAAAATCAATCATTTATTAAATTAATTTTTGGGAAAATGAAATGGTAGAAACGAATTTTGAAAAATGAATTTACGCTTTACTTTTATTTTGAATGGAATTTTATTATTTGCAGTTGTTAGCAGCACCATAATAGCCACCATTGCTGTAGGCATTGGTGTACCGATTTTATTATTTTACGTCTATGGTGTTGTACCAGTTTCATTATGCCGATCTGGAGGATGTGGATTATCTACTTCGCCTCGTGGAGGAGTTCGACTTGATTTTAATGAATATGACGATAATCCAAATCGTGCTAGTGGTAAGATTGATTAAATCATGTTTTCATTGCATCAAATTTCTTGGATTTTTTTTTTCAATTTGATTTTTTATTTGTTTAGATAGTGGAAGCATCGCTTTAGCAGGTGGGAGTTCCAACGGAATATTAGATTCAAAAAAGGAAAATCAGGCGCCGGTGGTTCACCTAGTAGTGGAGGAGCTCGATCAACACCACCTGCTCACACGGGAAGTATTGCTAGTCAAGACCGTCTTCATGCTGCTCACAGGTTAGTCACATTATTTGTGTTAAAATATTGTTGTTTTTTTTCCATATCTTATTATTTTTATTTGTTTGTAATACAGACTAGAAGTTACAGCAGATGTTGTATCTGCATTACGTCTTAGTCTTTCTTCTGAAGCTGCCAGTCTTTCTGAACCACTTCCAGCAGATGATGCCTCTACACGCGCCTTAGCTGGTTCAATCAGAGATTATAAGGTATGAAATTATTCATAATTATGACTTTTATTATTTTCATTATCTTACGATTCCTTTTTTATTTCAGCAAAACCAATCTGAGACTGTTTCATATTCTGCTGCTGATGATTGTGCATCAGAACGTTATACGCTTTGATGACAACGTTTCAATAATAGGTCCATCCAGCAATGCAGAATTTTTACCAGATACTTTAACAGATAAAAACAGCATTTGTAGTTCTCGCTCTTTTCGAAGTCTTGGAAAGAGTTCAATTACTGAAGAACTTTCGGAGAGTCTCGATAAGTCGAGTATTGGAAGTGGTCCTCGTAATGTCATATTTGAAGAAAATCTCGGCGATATTACCGACATACAAGAATCTCCTAATTCACTCAGAAGTAATAGCCAGTCTTCTTTACCAGGGGCTAGAAGAATTATTCCCAAACTAACCCTGAAAACAAACCATAAACATTTCACGTCGTTCGAAGAAGATGTTACTAGTAAAACTCCTCCTGATGTGGTTAAATTTTTAGAAAGAACTGATAAAGCTATTAATCTTATTAGCAAACAAAACAAATCAGTTTCTTCCAACATTACAAACGTACCGGATAGAGTTGTCATATCTACTAGTTATATGGATATCGCTAGTGTACAGAGTGTTAACATTAGAAACACGGATACCCCTGTCAATGAGTGCGACGCGATCTAAACCCATTGTACTCATGAGGGACAACGGATGTAAATTTTGTGAAAGAGATGTAGAATGTGGTTCTGAACTGCCGAAAAGACCACTTTCTAAAGTAGCTATGCTGAGAAACATATTTTTCCATGGCAGCTCAATGATTGACGAAAACCAAACACCCATAGATCTTGCCAAACCATGTACAAGTGAAAGTTGTGGTATTTTATCCGTAAAAGTGACAATAAAGATATAGCAACCATCAATAATTCATCTTATGCTCAATCACTAGACATAAAACCTTGTGAAACTGAAATGAATTTGTTGCATGGCTTAAGATGAGTCCGACGTATGTGAATTCGTTATGAATGAAACAACGAATACATAATTTTTTAAAATCGACTTGACTGATAGCTTATTTGCATGTATTTTGTATATTGTGAAATCAACGTTTTTATATCATTTTTATATGACTACTTATGTTCGATCCGCATTTGATCTCGGCACTTGGTATTAGTCTGAAGCTGAGACGGTAGGCATTTATTTTAATTTTAAAATTTTGCAATGGGAACAATTTATTTTATTATGGATACTCTGAAACAGCATTTCGAATCCGAGTTGTAATATAGTTACCTATCCGTTATCCAGTTTTTTTTTTTTTTAATTTGAAAAATTCTATATTAGGTTGTTAATTATGAATATTTACATTGATGGTTAGTAAAACATAATCGAAATGTGCATTAAATGTGTGAAAACAAAATCCTATTACAGAATTTTCGTTTATCAATGTATAATTGCATGTTACGCAAAAAAAAATAGGTTGTGTTATTAAATTGTTAGTGTTGGTAACGACCTGCAAATATATCACAATATGAAAAAAAAATGAAGCTGATATAATATATATATTTTTCAGTGTATGTGATAATGTAATATTAATTCAATGGCTATTAATAATTTGTATATATATTTTTTGTTTATATTTATTATTCTTTTTCTTAAATTCAACTGTATTAACTGTATTATGTAAAAAAAATATTAATTTGCCAATTGTAGTAATCTTCGAAATATATGAATTTATAAAACATGTTTGATTTATTTTTTAAATGACTCAAGAATATGCATCAAGGATGTTTATTTCAACTGAAATAAGTGTCCGATCAGATATTTCAGTGGATATCCTGTTAGAGAAATCATGAAACCTTCTAATTTTTGCCTTGAAATAATTGACAATGAAATGAATATCTATTGATAGAAATATTTTCATTTCAAGATCAAGTACAAAATAACTCCCATAAAAACCTTTTTTATTACACTGTATAAAAAAAAGACAGTATTAGAATAGTTGGGAAAGACGATATTGACCAGAAGCGTTTAGGGCAATAGAAGGAGAGAAGAACCACTTCATGGTGGTTTGGCCAAATGACGGCGCTGACTGGTGATGCAGGTATTACATGCTGCAATATGTTTTAAAACTGGAGGAAAATTGTGAGCCAAAGCCGTAGAAGAGAAATTTTTGTGGTTAAGTTAACGATTAGCGATCCAAACTATTAATTGGGCCAAAACAATAAATGAATTTAAAATTTAAAAAAATGACAAATGAATTTGAAATTTAAAAAAAAAATTAATTTAAAATTCAAAAACGACAAATGAACGTTAACGTCAAAAAAACAACAAGTGAATTCGAAATTTAAAAAATAATATGCAAATTAATTTAATATTCAAAAACGACAAATTAACGTAAACGTCAAAATCAACAAATGAACGTAAACGTCAAAAATCAACAAATGAACGTAAACGGCAAAACCTACAAATGTACCTAAATGTCAAACTGACGTTAGAAACGTCAAACTATGGATGCATATATGTTTATATGTAAAGCTACCAACTTAATTACTTATAACACATCGTTACCATTACCATTACATCATTCAAACCAATTCAAATCCATTTTCAAAACGACCACAA
This sequence comes from Hydropsyche tenuis, assembly GCA_009617725.1. Lineage (NCBI taxonomy): Eukaryota > Metazoa > Arthropoda > Insecta > Trichoptera > Hydropsychidae > Hydropsyche > Hydropsyche tenuis. The sequence continues at coordinate 1,447,850 of VTON01000040.1, forward strand.
AATCAAACACCTTCATTTCCACGATCATGTCAAAAAAAAAAAAAAATAATAGAAAGTACGTGTGGCCAACCTGTCGAATGACGGCTGAACGAACCCGTACGAGCCGTGGACCGTCACTCGATCGCCAAAGTAGGGGCGTTTGTCGGTCCAATTTGCCAATTCGGCTGCAATTAATCATCGCTAATCAGCAGGCAGACGTGCAAGATACTGTCCTGCAAAATACGCGGCACAAAATAGCGCCATGTCGGGCGGAGGCGGTATCCGAGGAGTGCGCTATCGTCGCGACTCCTCCGAAGTCAGCTGCTGCCTCAAATATCTCATATTCGGCTTCAATGTTTTATTTTGGGTGGGTATTTTGTGTGGATCGTTGCCGTTGATTGTTTAATGCACTTATGTGTCGCTTGAATGTTTGGCTAATTAGCTGTCAGTTCAATGACATTAGAAACAAATGTCATGATTGTTTAAAAGCTGCCCGTAGACTAGACTTTTTTGGTTGATAGTTTGGTCGGGCTCTTAATCAGTATGGAGATGTATGCAAGTTCACAAATCGTTATAATTTGTGCATTTGCATACATCTCCATACTGATTAAGAACCTGACCAAACTATCGGCCGAGAAAGTCTGCAGTCTGCGAAAGTAGCTTAAGTGTCATTGTTAGATTTTTTTTAGATCGATTGTACATAGTATGAATTGAAAATTATTCGAAGGCTATTTATTATATTTAATTAATATGAATTTTGATAAAATGTTTGTACAAATGTATTATTGCGATATCGTGACCGAATTAGTCATGATCAGAAAATTTTCTGGATTTTTTCTAAGTAAACAATCATTATATTAATTGCAGTTACCGGTCTTGGAATATTAGCTGTCGGTGTATGGGCGTGGAAGGAAAAAGATATTTTCAACAACTTTGTCGAAACTCACTAATATCGCATTAGATCCGGCCTTTATTTTAATATGTGTTGGTGAGTGTAATATACAGTTGAATAATTTCAATACTGGATTTTATTTAATTCTTGTATTTATTTTATAGGTGCGATGACTTTTATCATAGGATTTACAGGATGCGTTGGAGCTCTATGAGAAAACACATGTTTGCTAGCTTGCGTTAGTGATTTTTTTTTATGTATTATAAGTTTGCTATTTAAATATTTTTCCATACTTATTTTATTATTACAGTATGCTGTGTTCCTCGCCTTATTACTGATGTCAGAAATGACTGTTGGAATATTAGGATTTGTATTTAAAGATTGGGTATGTGTTTCATATTAATTTTGAATTTTTAGTCAGCTCTCATCACTTTCTACCTATATAATTTACAAAAAATTTATTTTATGGTTTCATAGATAAAACAACAAGCTACTAGTGGTTTTCAAGCATTCATTACACACTATAGAGAAGACCCTGATCAGCAAAATCTCATCGATTGGATCCAAGAAGATTGGGTATAATTATATTTATTTATAAGTCGAAATAAATAATTCAGAATGTTTTGGAAATTCTCTAAATTTTATTTTATCAACAGTTACAATGTTGTGGCATTGAAAGCCCTCGTGACTGGGATCGCAATGCCTACTTCAACTGTTCTTCCTTATCTGTGGGAAGTCGAGAAGCTTGTGGCGTTCCATTTAGCTGTTTCGTCGCATTAAGCTGTCCCTAACAAACAATGTGGTTACGATGTTCGAAACCTGGATATGTAAGCTCTCATTTTACATCAATTATTTTCAATGATCAACTGTTTATTACGCATAAAATAACTTTACATAAAACGCATATCTAACTTTATACTCAATTTCGTCGATTCTTAACTAAACATTATTAACATTATTGATGGATTTCTCTCATTTTGATGATTCAATCTAATGGATTTCTTTCTCGATGAAAAGAGCCAATCGAAAAATTGACAATCATCAGTCAATGTGTGTTTGTCTGATTTGAAACTAGTGAAGGATGCTGATATTCTCTTTTCTTGAATCTATCTCGATTTAGGTTAATGCATCCTTCAATGGTCTGTTTATCAAATGGATATTTGGTGTATAAACTGGATGTTGAGTGAAGTTCTGGATATGTCTAGCCAGCTGACAGGAACATCTACGAGCGAGGCTGCTTGAGAGCAGGTGAAGAATGGTTAGAAACCAATCTTCTACCTGTGGCAGGTGGATGTGTGGCTCTGATGGTGCTGAAGGTGCTTTTCCTTTTTTTCTTCTTGTGCATGTCGTTTTTTTTTTCGTTTAATTGTGCCTTTGGGTTCGTTTTTTTGCATGTATATGCGTATTATTCCCATTTTGTATTACCATGTCAAGACTGGAAAAATCAATTTATTCATTAAGTTTCTAAAACTTTACCTACTTCTGTAGATATTATTTGTATCCAATAAATCCATATTTATATCTCTTTGTTTAAAAATGCATATATTTTGACAAGAGATAGTAAAAGTTTCAATGTATAGAAACATTCAACCCTTTCCACTTAAATAATAGTCCTAATTATAAACGTTGCTTATTGTCTTGTGAATTCTTTGAACATATATAATCTAATCAAGGTTATTTTGAAAAGTATTATATAATTTCTTCCAATTTTTCAATGTTATTATATGATTGTTTTTTTTGTCTGCTTTGTTTATATGCTTTTTTTGATCGTGAATGAAAATTCTATTTTCATATCAAAATATGAAATCTAGTTATTGCTTTTACGTATGCGTACGGACTTCTTATTATTGATATAAAATATAGTATGTGGATTTCACCAAATTACTTATTTCTTATGTCTTTTTTGAAAGCTATTTGTACATTGATTGATTTTGTTTGTTTGTTTCTGTAATTATTTAGGTAAAAAAATTTGACAACTACGATTCAAACACAAAGTTAATTAAAATAAAATGATTTGATGAATCAATTAACTTTATTTTTTGAATCATCATTAGAAAATCCTGATTGTGGAAAATGATGTTTTTATTTTATTGTTTCATATCGCATCTGAGAAAATATTTTTTCATTCTCCCATTTGCATGTTGACCTGCCAATGTGTGTACTTTTGACTTTTTTATCTTTTGTCTGAAAGTTTTTATATATTATTTTATTGATTAATTTTTATAAAATTATAGATGGCTTATAAGTTGTGATTCAGTTTATTTACCTTATAGGCTCTTTTCGTTTTATTCATTTCATTGTTCTTTTTTTCAATTTTATATCGGCTCTATGCACTTATTAATTAGTCAAGATAGTGTTTTAATTAGTGTAAATAATATCATAAAATTCAAGCCAAATAAACGGATCAATCAGAGTAATCAATTTTATCTTTGCTAATCTCATTGAATAACTTTCATCGGTAAAATAGTATAAACATTGTATTTTAGCAATTAATTTCAATTTGATTCTCAATAATAAAATTCGTGGGAATTTTCTAAATTATTCAGGCAAAAAAAAATAATTATTTTAAATTGGAGTGTGGTTTTAGCCATCTTTGTACAATCAACAAATACAGATTGCAATTCATTCAAATTATACATCCGCATACAGGTCCGACATACTATTGGGTAGTCTTATGTGTATACTTTTGAAAATTTAGCATGCATATTTTGTTTTCATTTGTACTTTGTAGAACTAATGACGTAGCAAAGATAATTTATGAGAAAGGTTGCATCGAAGCCGCAGAGGAATGGTTTGATCGTAACCTACTTGTTGTAGCATCCGCTGTCGTTGGTATAGCTTTCGCTCAGGTAATGATTTTTATGCATTTTTTTTAATCCATATTTCACCCGACCATAATAATTATTTTGTTAATACTTACATAAACGGAAATTTCAATTTTATTTTGTTCACTAGTCGAATCAAATCTTTCAAATTGCCATTATTCTGTATTATTTTTTTATTGCAAAATATTCAATCAGTTCATGATTGCTTGATTATATTTTCAGATATTGGGGATTTGTTTTATGCAGAATCTTCGAGCGGACATATTTGCATAAAAAAAAGCGAAATGGCACTGACAGTTACCAGCTCCCTCTGCTGTTTGAGTCACATTGTTAATAGGTTGTTGCAGCATCACTGCGCATATATCAATTCAAAATTTATCAATGATGTAATATTTATTAACTAATTCGTTAGTACATATCTACTTTAAAGAAAAAAAACATTTTAACTTCCTGAAATATAGTTGTATTATTTTCTGTATATCTGTTTATTGTTTTCTCATATTAGAAGATAGCGTTTTCAATGATAGTGAATTCGATTGACGACATTATCAAGACTGAATCAATTTAATTAAAGTTTCTATGTGTATTTGAGATAATCTTGAATCGGCTGCAAAACCTGTGGCTTTAGTAGAGGGAGCTGTTTTCCTTTCTGAAAGGAATCTATTCATAATACGAGATGTGGTAAATATTATCATATCCTTTATTATGTGTATATTTTGCACATATTTGTGTATGTAGGTGCTAGTGTAAACCTGCATATAACCTGTTTTATTTATGTTAGTGACTTGATAGTGGGAACTATTGTGAAACGAAAAAACAATACAAAATGTTATTCACTATTGTAATGTAACATCTACTAAAAATTCCATAAATAACGTTTCTTTCTTTGGATAATATGAAATAATGGAATGCACATTTTTGTGTTGTAATCGGATTAACATTTTCCTCTGTTGTGTAACCGTATCTTTAATATCTAGAATATTGTCGAATAATGAAATATTACAAACTGTGAATGCTTCACTGATCCTATAAATTAATCATTTTTTTTTACTGCCAATAAATTGTTAAATTAAATGAAGTTATAATGTTGCTAATTTAATTTTTTTACTTTTTTTCAATTTTCATATAATCTTATTTTAAATTTTATTAAAATTTTATTAAAAATTAATATTATTTGATCTACATGGTAAGAAATCTATTTTTCTTAAATTAATCTATAGATATCTCAAAATTATATTTATCTCTAACATTGCTAAATAGCATAGATCTCTTCTCATATGCTATTTATCTAGTTTATTATTTATTATAATGCTTTTGAGTTAATGAACATATATGATAAATGCCACATTCCATCTAAAACATTCAAAGTTAAAGAAATTATCTATTTTGACTATTTCGATAAGGAACAATTGTACAAATTTGTTCTAAAATTGTCTATATCTTGTGATAACGTGAATAATAAATTGGCAAAATTTAATTTGCAATGACAATATTCATAGTTTGTGCTCAAACGTGTAATTTAACATAATTAATATTAACTAACGATTAGTGCCCAAAACTATCAAACAACAGTATTTCTTGCACAGTAGAGTAATTGAAAAATCAGATCCTTAATTCCTTTTTATGCTTCATTATGAATTATACTTATACTTATTTCTCATTATATTATTAGTTATAACATAAAACAAATCGATGAACTCACTCAAGAAATTAAGAGTCCATTTTTTTGGATAGTGTGATCTGTTAAGTTTATTTGACTAATAGAATTTATTAAAAAATATGTATTATATTAGTATTATTTTTTGTTTGCTAAAACTTCACAGTTAACAAGAAGTGTGAAAATTGATTTTTTTTTAATCCAAATGGATATTATTTTAATTTATGATTCGAAGGCCATTCTCCCTAATGTGGCAGTAATAACTAAAAATTATATTAATGATTACTTATTCCAATCACTTGTTATATAAACATAATTCTAAGCTCAATTATGGTAAATAAAAAAAATAGAATACTTTATCCTATTTTTTAAAAGGATTTTATTCACACCGACTTATTGTTAGACTCATTCTGGTATGTTATGTTTTACCGTGCAATATTTTATCAGTTAAAAATAGTATTGTTTTTTAAACTTGTGATTTACTCTAGACTTATATTATATAGTATATTCTGGCACTTTTTTTGTATTAAAATTATACTGTCGTATTACAGTAAATTAATTTAGTTCACACTTATGTTTGGCTATTCTTTTTGTGATTTTATTGATATTTAAGTATTTATAACTTTTGTTTAGGCATTTTCTTGTGATCAAAATAGTATTATAAATTCACAAAGCTATCAGTGATCGATCGAAAAAATACACCATTTAAATTTGTAATATTACTGTAAATTATATTTAGGAATATATGTATTTCAAAGTACTAAAATCAGTAATCTCACAAATATGAAAAAAAATTGAATAAATCTAAATTTTAAGCATCGATTTTTCATGAAAATGAAGATTACAAATTTAAAGATTTTTCTTCTTGATTTAATATTTCTCAAAAAAATATTTTAATTTACCCAATATTTTTTTTTGCTAATCTGCAATTAATAATTTAAACAATTTACTTTTCAATGTTATTTTATACAAAAAAAAGTGTGAATGTAAATTATTTACATCTGTTTGATTTTCACAGTTGATGTCAATTTATTGACTTATTTTATTATTATATTTGTCACGAAAAAAAATTCAATCAAATCACGAATGTGTTCATGTCAATAATTTTTCCATTTAAATTTATGCCACTATTTTGGCAATAGATGTTCAATTTCAATCATCTTTTTTAATCTTATCACTATTGTGCCAAAATCCATCATATCAAACAAATAATAGCTGTATGAATATTCAATGTGATATTTTTTTTAAACATACTATTATACGAATCTCGTAAAATGAGATTAAAATAAAATAACAAATAATACATCTTCAATTCATATTTGAACTAATTTTTCACATTAAAGTACTCATTTTCATTTGTTATGGTTTTTTTTTTTCATTACTCATTCTTTATCAGGTATTTCAATATAAAAGAATGTATGAACTTGGAGCAATGCCTTGACCGGACACCATATTGAATGCATAGTTGAAACACAAATGCAAAATTATATTGTTCAGTTGATTCATTGTGTTTCATTGTTAGTCCATTTTCAGATTTATTCATTGCTTTTTTTTACGCCTGAAAACCTTGTACTTTTTTGGCTTTGGAATTATTGTAATTTCACAAGTCGTTTTGTACATTTTCTAATTTGGACTTAATCAAATCGACTTCTGAGCCGTTCATATTTAATTTTCTAAAAAAATTATAGTTATGTAAATAATGTTTTTACGAATTAAAATACCTTATTTATAATTATTGTTTTTTTTATACAATATCATTTTATATATATGTATATAAAATATTAGGTAAATAATATTTTACTGTAAGATATAAAATCTATATTTATGAAAATCAATTAAAAATTCTCACTTTTTTTTCCAATTTATATTTCAAAATAAAAAATATAACAACAATATATATATGAATTTTCAATAAAAGTACAAAGCATCACATATGATTTCATCATATCTCTGAAGTGAATTTTCAAGAAATTAAACAGTCTGTACATAAAAATTAACTAATATCACACAAACCCGTGCAGCTTGTTTCTTGAAAAGAAATAAGATCAACAGTTCAATACCATTTTCCAAAATGTATCATATACTATATTCACCCTGAAAAAAAATTATTCGAATTATTACACTTCAGATCAGTAAGAATCAAATATTGACCATTCTAGAAACACTTACTTTCGCTGGTGACAGTGCTCACTAAATTAACAATATAACGTGGGCAATTTTCTGGATGCATTACGCGTGCATGGAAAAGTAATCCTTGACAGAGAGCATAAATCAGTTCGAATTGGCAGATTTTCCGGTATTATTTTGTGTTCATACAATCTACTGCAAAGTATCTAAAAATTTTGTTTTGTCAGAAGCAATGTGAATTTTCATTTTCAATAAAATAATAAATAAAGGTTCGCTTACATGTAAAATGTTTGTAATAGGCAAGCGATATAGAAAGATTGGGGTTAAACCAAAAGGCAGAGCCAGCCAGAAAACCACCCGGTATTGCGTGACGAGTAGAATTTTTTATAATGCCTGCATAAAAGGCATACTACTAACTGAAAAAAAAAAAAAAAATGAAGATAAATAACAGTGCATATTTTAATGAAAAAATGACTAGTATTTGTGATGTACATTAGTATATATTAATTGATCAAGGTTAAGTGGTCAAAATTGCTGCTGCAATGAAGTATCAATTGATATATGACGGAAATGATTCTCAGTTTTACTAGTACGACTAGTTTTGCTATTTGATCGGTTAGATTTGATGATTTAGTTATTAATGATATTTTTTTTGTATCAATGTAATACATTTTAATCTAAAATATTACTTGTTTAGTTAAAAATATAAATAAATAAATACCGATATATTCCAATATATCCTCCTAAAAAAATATTCCAAGTGTAAAATGCTTGGCTTTAATTGCTTTTATTGCTTTTGCAGGATTTCCCAGTAAAGGAAGAATTGTGCGTAGCATGGACATTGCACAGCCTAGTCCAAACATTTGTATTGTGCCCTATAATAAATCAAATATATTTTAGATACTTTTTTCTCAAATTATCTTCTAAATACTAATAATGAACTCACTTTTAAAACATAATCGCTTACAATAACCAGTATGTGGACAATAGTACATTGGAGCCTTAACATCTTTTTTATCAGCAGTGTCAACTGGCCTCTTCACTTTTGGTGGTTCGAAAAAACCTTTAAAATATAATAAATAAATAACTTGTGTTTAATTGAGAGCATATATTTAGTGAATCACACTAACCATAAAAGAGACAATCGTTTGTTCTTATTTTTCTCTTGACGATCAAATAAAATAAAAATGCACTGCCACACATGAAAAGGAATGTTTCCCTCAATGGTGTCCTTTTTAGTAATCCTTTTGATTCTAATGTTCTCACCCAATATTCAAACACCTAAATGGAAAAAATAAGTTATATACGGGCAATAATTTTCAATCTGATTTTGGATAATGAAAAAAATTACCAAGTTGCAAAATGAGCTGACAACCAGATATCTTCGATGTGGTGGCTCGAAGAATACAGCAGCACCACTCAATGTCATTGGGAAGAGCACAGTTGTATAATAATGGAATTTGTTAAATACAAACCGCCTAAAATTGATTGTGTTATATAAAAAAACCTATAAAATTGTTAATTGTTCAATTTGCAGTATGAATAGTGCAAAAAATTTCACAATAAATAATATTTGTTTATAAGAGTTTATTGAAAAAATTGTGATTTTAATATTAATATAAGTCATCTCCACACTTAACAATTTAACTCTTATCCTCATCACCACATTTTATAAAATGCAGCTTCCTTGTGAATACACCTTTGGTTACATATGTAACGTTTGTCTTTACTGTCTCATAAGAAGTGTAACTTTAATTGTACCTGACTATATTTATAAATTATGGTGATGCCTTGATTGACCTAATCAGGGTATTGGTATAAATAAACAACACTTGAGTCATCTAAGATACGTAGATGACATAATAATATTTATAATTATAATAGTTTTGTATCTTTATCAAATTCTCCATTGTACGTTAAGTCGAGTTGTAAATAAATTAATATTACAATTTGGATTCATAATGAATTTAAGTTCATAATTTACTCAATAATTGTACGAGTTATAATATTTTTTCATATATACCTGAGCAGACAATTGAGAGGAACAAAAGATGTTCCAACTGTAAGACCAAAAGCACCAGATTTTAGATATGATTTGAATTGTTGTAATAAATATTCCTTATTTAATTTTTTCCCCTTTATCAAGATCTGAACCTGAAATTTAAGAAAGGTTAAAAATTTTATTAAACGAATATAGGATGGGTTTTAAATCTTAATGTAATCTGACAAAAAACATAGTATGGGCTTGAACATTTTGATTCAGGAATATAAAAAAGTTCATAGTAAGAAGAGTTTTTTTTATATTCACTTACAATTAATACTTTAATACTTATTTTAGAATTGGAGATTAATTTTTTTTATATTACTGAAAAAATTATTCTGATTATGATTATTATTCTCAAACGTCATAATTTTAGCGCTCCAAAGATCACTTTTTCATCACATATATTTTCATTCATACAAATTTCAATGTGATAATGGAAATAAAAAATAATTGTTAAGAATTAAATTGGTTGATTTAATTCTCGGAAAAAAATAAATTGAATGACAAATTTCAGCTACAGAAGTTTATGTCTAAACTTTTCGTATCTTTAGTTAAATTTTCTCGCTATTTTCCGATAAGAATATAATAATATTTATTAATAGTCATTATTTTCTTTTCAAAATTAAAAGATCAAAATCTTGAACAATCTTAAATAATTAGAGCTATAATCTTTTTTATAAGATTATCATTTTGGTTTTTTGGACTGCTGTTTTTTGCATGATTTCACAATTTCAAAAAAATCATATTGGTCAAAGTTCATATGTACTTCAAAACCATAATAGTTTTATACTCTATACAAAATGGGCTCAATTATGTTTTTTTTTCCATTTAGGATCGAAAACCATCAAAATATTAAACGTGTCACAATACATCGGTGTATTTATACATAACATAATAATTTTTAGTAACGATCGCACACTATTACATAGCAACAAAAGTTTCCATTTTAGAAAGTTAACTTTTCTATTATTTCTAATGAATTTATCTTGCATAATTTACTTTTGCGCAACTATTTTCAAAATAACTGGAATACAATTATAGCAGCCGTATGGGCAAACTGCGACCCAGGGCCGCATGCGAACAATTATCATATTACTAACAAAATACTTCTTAAAAAAAATAAATTTTAATATATAATTGATATATAAATTGATAAATAATCGAATTTGATTACTTATAACTCTTTTAGAATTTGTGTTTTTACTCAAATTACGAATTTGAAACTTCACGATGAAATTTGGCTCTTCAAAAAAAAAAAAGTTTGCCCAGGTCTGCATTATAAGAAACTAAATTACACAAACTATAGAATATCTTCTATATGAACATTTAACATGTTCTACAAGGCGATTGTATCGTTAATTGATATTTCCATTGATACAAATTTTCTCCGTTGTATGATCCGATACATTATCGAAACTATTTTCGACTATACATGAATGTAACTAGATTAATATATTCTTATTTTCAAAACATACATGTCTTATATAATTTTGTTCACGATAATGAAGTAAAATATCAATCACAAAGAAGAACAATAGTTAAAAAAAACAAAGATAAAAATTTCCAATCAGATATTTCAGATAAAATATAAATAAATTTAACAGATAGTAACACATTCAAAATTTACAAAACAGATAAAAAATCATAATTCTAGAAGAAGTTAATGGGACAATATTTTTTCACACTCAAACTCGATGACATACAAACATACAGTTCATAGTTCAAAATACAAAGTCTACACTCACCAGATACAATACAGCATAGAACTTGTAGCTGCCCTTGACGGAGCTGACGAACATAGTGCCTGCTCCATGCCAACACCCTCAGTCCACGGATGGATGAGGTCACGGCATTCCACATGGGACACTGCCCTGTCGAACATCAGCTTGCTGGCCTCCACCATGGCTGTAGTGTGCGACTATGCTGCTTCGTCGTCGATCATCGAACGACTGGACGATCGATCTGCGATCTGTTGATAATCGCCAGGGTCTAGTGATAATCAATCATTTGACGTTAGCAGTCAGCGGCTCAGTACAACAGTTCGCAGTCAACGACTCAGTACAACGATTCGCAGTCGACGGTCGACTGTCACTGCTTTGTACACACTTTCGCTAAGTTGTTGGTTCAGGGTTGCACACTGTTGGTCCATTGTATTTTTTTTTGTATTTGAATCGGAGCTTCGAAGCTTATTTTTTTTTCGTTCATGTTTTCGGTTGGTTCAACAAAAAATTTATTTAGATTCGGTTCTGGTTTTCGGTTTACGGTTTTCGGTCTAGCTTCGAGTTTTCAAAAATACCGTACATTTACAAAACTGACTTTACCAAAAAAATTCCGAAAAATAAAAAAAAAAAAAAAAAACAACATTTTCAAAAAAAAAGCACCGTACGCATGCAAAACCGACTTTTCAAAAAAAATATCATCTGAAAACGACAGCACTTTTCAAAAAATATTCGAATATTTTTTGCTGAACCGATACATTTTTGCGGTTCAGCTCCGGTTTAAAGCCCTGATTTGAATGTTAATTGTGATTGATTTTGACGTAATAGGGAAATTCGGTTGAGTTTTTTTTATGGGTTTTAATTTTTTTTTTTGGTAATAGATGTTAATTAGTTGCATTGACGTTTTGAATATTAATATTAAGTTAATAAAAAACTATATATGATTATTTATTCATGAAAAAAAAAAGTGTGAAATTTCTTGTGCTAGAACGGTGTTTCCACGTGGAACTTACACTCATATTGGGTGGCAATTTAAATGTTTTTTTTTTCAGAATTTTTTTTACATAATTTTAAAATTTTGATGGGGGGGGGGGGTCATGGGAATTTTTGAAGTTTTGAAGTGGGAAGCATCTATTTCCTTTTACTCTAGTAACTAGAGTAAAACGAAATATGTAGGTATATTGATTGGAGGAAAATGTGAAATACTATTTACAATTTTCAATGATAGTGAATAGAGCTTTATACTTACAATTACAGAGAAAAATATTAGCGAAATTTTAATATTGAAATTATTTAATTCCATGTGAAACCAGATGTATCAATGACGTTTGAAAGATAATGAGTTGTAGTTTTTTTTTTTCCAACGAGTGAAAGCGCTATGAAATTTATATTTTTGAACGCCAGAGGGAAATTGCGGGTATTTATTAACTTGAATTGTGGTTTATACGTTGTCGGTGGCTTAATTTTAGTAAAATTTAATTAATAACTATTATAATACACTTTATATGTAATATAATTTTAGCATATATTAAAATGAAGAAAAAATTTTATATATCGTTAAAAAAGATAAATAAATTGTCATTATGACTGTGAGTACTTATCTAATAATGAATAGATAAATATTTCATTTGAAAGGTTGTGAACTGTTGAAAACGAAATCACAATTTATTTCAATATATTTATTACCAAAAAACGCTCAATTAAATAAAGTAACATTTCATTCATAAAAAAATAAATTTCATTTACAAAACAATTTTTTTCTCACATATGCAATTTTAACATTTATAAGCTTCGGATGATAAAAAAGCACTATGTCAACATACAACATAGGATTTAATAATATAATAAAAAAAAAATAAAATGCAACAAAAAATTTGCAAACTTAATCGACTTCTTCTACAGTAGGTCCTCCACGACCACCACTTTGGCCACTGCCGTGCAATTTCATCATAATCGGTTGACATTCGGCTTGCACTTCTTTCATTTTGTGGTCGTATTCTTCCTTCTCTGCCAGTTGGTTGGAGTCCAACCAGGCCAGAGCCTTCTTGCAAGTTTCGACCACTTGATTCTTTTCTTGCTCTGTCAATTTACCACTGGGTGCTCCTTCAGCAGCCTGTTTAATTAAAATATGCAATGCATATTCAGATTGTTTTGCATATTTAGATTCGATAATGTTACATACCTGTTTGCAACTGAACAAATATCCTTCCAATTGATTTTTTGCTGCAATTTTTTTTTTTTTGTTTGTCGTCTTCGTTTTTGTATTTCTCAGCGTCTGATAACATACGATCGATTTCATCCTTTGACAATCGGCCTTTGTCATTTGAAATTGTGATGCGTTCTTGTTTTCCAGTGCTGTTTTCCTTTGTTGATACGTTCAAAATTCCGTTGGCATCCAAATCGAAAGTGACCTATTTGAAAAAATAAATTAGTATTTTACTTCAACAAATTATTATAAGCATTTTATTTCATTTACCTCAATTTTGGGAATTCCACGTGGTGCTGGTGGGATTCCAGTCAGATTGAAGGTTCCCAGAAGATTGTTATCTTTAGTCATAGCTCTTTCACCTTCGAACACCTAAATCAAAAACGTTATTTAAGTATTCAATTTAAAATTTAACTGTATCATATAATGCATCAAATCATACCTGAATAGTTACAGCAGCTTGGTTATCTGAGTATGTGGTAAATGTCTGTTGTTGTTTGGTGGGAATTCTGGAGTTTCTTTCTACCAGCTTTGTCATAACACCACCAGCAGTTTCAATTCCCAAAGAAAGAGGAGCCACATCTACTAACAATACGTCTTGAATTTGAGAGCTAAAAATATATAAATATGTATAATGATAACAAATTAATATTATATTATAATTTAAATTCGAAATAAATTTTACCTGGTGTTGCCAGATAAAATAGCCGCTTGTACTGCAGCACCGTATGCGACGGCTTCATCAGGATTGATTGACAAATTAAGTGATTTTCCACCGAAGAAATCTTGCAACAATTTCTGTACTTTAGGAATACGCGTGGAGCCTCCAACCAGAACAACTTCGTGAATGGATTTTTTTTATCCAAACTAGCATCGTTCAATGCCTTTTCAACTGGAGCCAGAGTAGATCTAAACATATCAATGCACAACTCTTCGAATCTAGCTCGACTGATCTTGGAATAAAAATCTATTCCTTCATGAAGAGCATCGATTTCAAGGCTGGCTTCAGAGCTGGAAGATAAAGTCCTCTTCGCCCTTTCGCATGCTGTCCTCAGACGACGCAAAGCTCTAGCGTTTCCTTTGATGTCTTTCTTATGTTTGCGCAAAAAACTCTTCAGTGAAATATGTCAATAGACGATTATCAAAATCTTCTCCACCTAAATGAGTGTCTCCTGCAGTCGATTTGACTTCGAACAAAGATCCTTCATCGATGGAAAGGATGGAGACGTCGAAAGTACCACCACCCAGATCGAAAACTAAAATGTTTTGATCACCTTTGAGGTTTTTCTCGAGACCATACGCCAAAGCAGCAGCAGTGGGTTCATTGATGATACGCAACACGTTCAGACCAGCGATGGCTCCTGCGTCCTTAGTTGCTTGACGTTGAGAATCATTGAAATAGGCTGGCACAGTAATTACAGCATCCGACACCTGAACATTTTTTTATCGTATTGTATATCGGATATACATTTTACGAGCACATCGCATTCATTTCATATTACCTTTCCACCTAGATAAGTTTCAGCGACTTCCCTCATTTTCGTCAACACCATGGAACTTATTTCCTCCGGTGCAAATTTTTTTCAATTCACCTTTGTATTCTACTTGGATTTTTGGTTTTCCACCGTCACTGACCACTACGAATGGCCAGTGCTTCATGTCTTCTTGGATTTTCGGATCGTCGACTTTCCTTCCGATCAAACGTTTAGCGTCGAACACAGTGTTTTTTTCGGATTCATGGCAACCTGAAATTATTATAAGAAAATCTTATTTTATGATATTCAATCTCGTTTTCACATTGTGAAATATCTATACCGGAATCGGATTCTGTATTTATGACGATTTCTCTGAAAATAACCCAGTAAGTAGTATACATATACACAAAATAGCGAACGATTTAAATTTAGCCCTCTTATGTATCCAGATTACACACAGTCTAAAATTTGATAGTGTATATTTCATGTTATGCAAATTTTAAATTGTAATTTTGACAATGCATAATATTAATGGAAGGCTTGTTGCAATTTCGAAGATGTAGAAAATATATGCGGTCATTCGTTTTTTTAGGTCGCAAAATATGAAAAAAAAAAATAGTAACATAAGTTGTCCATATAGGGAAAGATGGAGGTGGTGTCGAACCCATATAAGGCTATGCAATCATAATGCGTCACCTTCGCCACATGTGGCCGAAGTCATCAATGATCAAATTCTATCACTGTTCGATGTTAATTTGACAATAAATTTGTATAAACATACTTTACTAAGGAAAAAACTAAATATGTATAATAACTCGAAAAGTATAAGAATCAACTGAAACGTTCTCATTGTCAGACATACAATTCGAATATAGTTGACACGAAATTTACTATTCCATGCTCGTAATTTCCAATAAACATGCCTGTCCGATCTATTTGTGAAAAGCGTGGAATTTTTTTCGTTATTTTCCTGACCTAAAAAAATATTTTTATGTGACAGTTGACGTATAGGATATATCGATCGTAAAAAATAAAACATATATAAAAATTGGGGACATGTTTAGACGTTGAGAAGAAAACCTGCCGCATGTAATCCGTTTTAATTTGAGAACTATTCAAAATATACGAAGCGTATCCGGAAAATTAGGTCAGCGTATATTATGTTACTGTGTATTCAAATGATTTAAATTGAAAAAAAAAAACGCCCATTATTCGAATTGCATTCAGGTAAGTTGAAACTTTTCAGCATCTTGGATTGAAACAAGTCACGCGATGCTGAAAATTTTCGTAGGTAAAGTCAAGGTCGTATGCGAATAATTTAATCGTTATATTACGATTTCTCGGTTACTGGAACATTCTTTTCGCAATCGATATAAGTTATGAAATACGAAGGTCGAAAATTATGATCTGCCTACGTGTATTTCTTGTAAAAAAATTTTCACGATGAGTTCATTTCGGATCCGATACGATTATAATGAAAATTCTAATTTGAAATTTGTACGAAAATAACGCAATGTAAATGCAACAGGATATATTTACATCATTACCCAATCGAAGAGCTAATATTAGAGTGTAGTGTTTATTGAATGAAAAGATAAATACGCTGACGAAAACGCTTAATTTGTCAAAATTTAATTTACAAAATGTATTTATAACCATTGAGTTATATCATATTTTTAGTATTTGGCAGATAGTAACGTTCCAAGTTCCAAATTAATCAGTTAAATTAAGATACAACAGGTGCGAACTGCAAAAAATCACAGTCCATCACCATTTTTCAACAAACATTATGAAACTGAAAATCATTATCATAACCAATTAAAAAACTAACACAACACAACAAAACATCAAAACATCATACCTGATTTTTAGCAGCATCACCGATGAGCCTCTCAGTATCAGTAAAGGCCACATAACTGGGCGTAGTCCTATTTCCTTGATCATTGGCGATGATCTCGACCTTCCCATGCTGCCATACTCCAACGCAGGAATATGTAGTACCCAAATCGATCCCGACAGCAGCCACTTTACCCATCTTCTCGAGCTTTCAGCAAAACAACTCAAATACAACAAATTATAGGATTCGCGAGTGAAAAGCGTCCGCGATCGTTCCTTGTATGCAACTGGTTCGGTTTGCCGACAGACCGTCGTATTTATGGACGTGCGTCTCGTTCGAGGCTTTTCTACCAATTTCTGCTGGCTTCGAGCAAGATTCAGCTGAAAAAACGGGTACACTAATTTAGAACGGCTTCGAAACTTCTCGGTTTTATTTTAGCTGGAGTCTGAAAGCTCGCCAAGCGGAATTCCAGCTGTGTATATCTCGCGAATCGATTACGTTTATATTTTATTTATTGCGGATTGATTCATATGTGATAATTTGCGTAATTATGGAAATTTACTCGTTTCGTGATCTCCATGAATTTATTTTTTTAAACTTTGTTGTATTGATTTTTTCGCGAACTTTCTCGAATGATGCGTATTCAGTGTTGACAGAATAATTTATTATGTTAGTATTGTTGAGTTTTGCAATACTTTGATAGATAAAGTACAAATACGTTTCAATAATGATTTTTTTTGGCTTGAGACGTACTTATTAATTATTTTTATGTCTGTCATTTATTTTTGCAGTCTTTATATTAATATAATTATTTGTCGTCGTGTGTCGTTGTGTCGTGTGGTAAATTTGACTGCATCGCGTTGCATCTCAGATGTTAAACATTATGGCATGCAGTTATTCACATGTTCTATTGATGAAATGCTAATTCAGATTTGAAACATGTCATATTATTTATCGATATGCAATATATTATATGTAGTATACCATGGTTTATTGTAGTTTATTTTAGTCTTAATATTCGTCACTGTTTTTTTTTGTTAGATTTTTTTGCGAACGTTTTTAGCGAAAATAAACTGCAAATATGATTTTAAGCAACATTTTTTTTCAATTGATTTTAAACGAATCGAGTGAATAAACGATTATTTATTTTCAGTTGGATTATTATATTGTTAAATGTATGAAAAGCCATAAACTTCTATAAATATATATTTGAATTCTATTTGTACAAATAAACATATTTAAGATTACAAAACTAAAAAAGCTCTATACATGGACATAATATTCAAATTATTTTCACTTCTTCCCCTTCTTTTTTCTTCTTTTGTGCATCTGGCCATGGAAATCCTCTGATTTTAAGAAGGTCCTGAACATTATGACACACATAGTAAGCATTGTCCATGGCAGCTTCGGTGAAAATGTCGACATTACATCTATTCTTTGATTTGCCACTTTTTTTCCCTTTTACGGCTGGTTTTTTTGCTTTCTTTTTATCGCCACCTCCACCGTTCGATATTGAATTCTTTTTTTTCTTGCTTTTTTCCTCCCATACTCGACTATGAAAGATGATTTCGAAAAATGTTTAATAATGTAATGCAATTTAACTTTTGACGTTCGTAAACAATGCTCTATTGAATTTGCGAAGCCCCAAATTTTACTGAAAATGTGAGACGAAAATAAATATTCATAGAGATAGTAACCAGGTAATTGTAGCTATGATGTTGTTTGTTCAATACTACGATTGATCAATAGTTCCAAATTATAATAGGAGTTTAATCATTATTGATTCAATAGGATATATTTTCCGAATATGTTGCGAAATAACTGTCAATAATAGGACTTTAGAAAAAATAGAAAAGTCATTTAAATTTATAAAAATATATATTTTTCAACAAATAATATAAAGATTCAAGATATAAAAAATATTAGATATTTAAAATAAACATTTGCACTATCATCTTATGAGTATTCGTATAATACCATGATTCTATTTTTTTATCTTGAAGGGAGCTTCTACTACGAAGGCAGCTTCTTCACGATGCAAGCTTCGACACCGACTGCTGGGCATGCAGCTGTATCTCGACCGCAGTAAATTAACTAATAAAAAAATAAAAATTGATTATGTAATTGTTTGACTGAATAAAAATTATGCGAAGTATAAAATGTTTTACTTTTCGGCCAGCCAAATTTTCAAATCTTGGTCTGACAAAGTCCAAGCTCCCATATTTCTATGTTCCTCTTGGCTCCATACAAATCTAAAAAAACAAAATAGTTAAATAGAAATATGAAAGTGAAAACGAAACAAATAATTGCATTTTACTTGTGGCATTTTTTATATTTTTTGAAGTTCTTTTGAATTTCCATAAGGGGAAAGGACACAGGGATTCTAATCTTATTATGGCAACATCTTGAATATTTTTGTCTTTTCTTTCCTTATCTAGGGCATAAAAATGTTTTCCACTAACAAATATTACTCTTTTGACTTTCGCAGCATCAGCATTATCTCCTATATCATAAAATTAATTATTATTTTTTGAAAATAGATTGAAAATTTGTCACTAATTATATTAAGTCGATAAAAAACCTATGACAGGCAAAAAAATGAGTTCCAGGAACCATTTCATTCAACGACGATGTTGCTTCTGAGAGTCTTAAAGAGTTTTGGAGAAATAATAATCAAAGGTTTTCGATAGTTTCTTACAATCTGAAATATAATAAAAAAATGTTACATGCGAAAAAAAAATCAAATGAAAAAAAATGAAAATAAGTTAACTTGTCTCCGTAATAAATGGAAATATTGGGAAGGTTTAGTTGGGTTGACAACTTGCATATTGACATCATCACCATCCGAGCAGTTTCTTTACTGTCTGTGAGTTGTAAAAATCTTTCCATGCGACTAGATGAGTGTTCAGAACCAGCACCATCATATCCATGAGGCAGTAATATTACAAGACCATTACTTTTCATCCATTTTGCTATTATATGAAGAAAATGATTTATTTTTTGTTGTAATTTAAATATATATCGATTTGGTCATTAAACAGTTAATACTTTCTCCTGAAGTGATGTAGGCGTCAAAATAATTTGGGCTCCATTAAAAAATCTCCAAATTGAGATTCCCACATATAAAGATTATTAGGTTGGTCAATAGCCATACCATATTCATAGCCCAATACTGCCTCTTCTGATAAAATACTGTTTGCAACCTTAAAAATAATTTCTCTATTTTCATTAGATTCTAAGATAAACCATACAATAATAAGTATTAATATTAAATACTTCAAGGAATCCTTCTTGGTCATCTTTGATTTCATTTAATGGAATATACATGTCATTAGTTTCTTGATCGACCAACATGGTGTGACGATTGGAAAATGTACCTCTTCCAACATCTTCACCACTTAGCCTGACGTTATGTCCTTCTAATAAAAGTGATCCTATGAATTTTAAAAGAAATTGTATTAATAAAATGAAAATAAGTATAATAAATAGCATAAAAATTAAATCACTATTGTACCTATAGCAAGTGCTTCTGCTGCAGCCCAATCAATATCAGATCCATCAGAAATTTTCGAAAGTCTAGAATTCACATGATTTTTTTAATAAGTGTGGATGTATGATCTGAAATTTTATTTAATAATGAATTAACTGTGAATTGTACATTAAATACCAGAAAAAAAAATAATTTTATTACAAAATCAGATGGATATGAAACAGATTTCTTTCCAATTAAACGAAGAGTAGCTAAATCAACACCAGTATCCCATGTTTCAATAGCATTTGGAGCTTGAACGATTTCAGACCATTGTTTTTGAAAATAAGATTGCTGAAATTAAATATATTTTAAATTGAACATTAATCTTCGAATATTTGCTTAAAATAGCAGTTACTATATTTTTATACTTACATCAGGTGTAAAATTATCTACATGTTTTAACTCTTCAGTTAACCACTTTATATGTTCATCAGCTGTATTTTTAACTTGATCTTCTGTTAAAATTCCCTCACCTATCAATTTTTCTGAATACATATCTGGTACTGATCTAAAAATATATGATTTAAAAATATTTTTTTGTACAAACAATTATAGCAGAGATTACAAAAAATGAATACACATTGAACTTTTTTTTTTAATCAATTAATTAGAAATATAATGGAGTAAAAAAATACAGTGACATACTTTCATTACATTGTATATATTGCAATTAGATGGGTGAAAACAAAAAAAATAGTATGGAATACACGAAAAACCGAGTTAATGCAGGAAAACAAACTTGACATTTAAATATAATACCATTTCGAAATATACACCGTTCCTGTAACTGTCAGTAAATTTCAAGATGTGATCTGTTTCGTTTGTGATACTAACTTGCGATTTCGAATCAATTTGTATAATAGAGGATTTGTAAACGTTGGATCATCCATTTCATTATGTCCAAATTTTCTAAAGCAATTGAAATCTATGAAAATATCCTTTCGGAACAATCTTTGATACTCGAAAGCAACTCTAGTAGCTTTTAAAACTAACTACAAAACGAAAAAAGAAAATTAACTCAATAATATAAACATTACATAAAAAAGGAACAAAAAAATATTCTTTATTACCTCTGGATAATCTCCATTTTACATGTAATACTGGTGCGTTTATACTTTTGCCAAATCTGACGCATATCTACTAGATCTTCCTCTTTCTCCAGGAGTTGTGAATCCAATCTGAAAATTTAAATATGTTAAAATGGAAGTCAATTTAGAACAAACAACAAATTTGTAGTACATATTACTTGATTATTGACGATGACATGAATTGTTCCTCCAATATCAAAATTAGGAGTTTGCGCTAACATTAAACATTCTTGATTAACCCCTTGTCCAGTAAATGCAGCATCTCCATGTAACTGGCAAGTTTAAAAGCATACAATTTAAAATTATTATATATATTTCATATGAAAAATACAAATAAAAAATTCATTTCGTTCATTATCTTTAAGTGTTCAAATGATCGAAAAATTTTTTTTCAATGTTTATTAAAAAAAAAAACTAACCTGAATATTCAAAATTTTATCTCCGCATCTTGAATTAGTATCATCTGAATAATCACCTTCTTTAATAAATTGCTGTTTAGCTCGTGTTTTACCCATTGATACTGGATTGACCACCTGATAATACATTATTTATGAAGAATATGATTAAAAACGTTATTAAGAATAAACATTTATTTTATTTAGATTGACAATACCTCAAGATGAGATGGATTATTAAGCATAGCCAAATGAAAACTTTTCCCTTTGATGTTAATATCAGTTGAAACACCTGTTAAAAAAAAAAAGAGTAATTATAAATTTTACGTAATAACAAAAATAATAAAAAAGCTTATTAAAAGTATTACTGAAATGTTGAGCAATATCACACATTGCTCTAGTTGATGCTGGGAATTCAGGTAATCCTCTAAATTTCATAAATATCTTAGAAGGTGGGCATCCTAGTAAACCTGTTAAAACATTGAGTTTTCCTCTATGTGGCATTCCGAGGACTATAGTTTCAATGTTATCTGAATCGCAAAATAAGTAAAATAATAGTATAACTTGTTGGAGTTATACAATTCAGTTATACAGTATAACATGATTCAAAATATAACCTTTGCTAGTTAGTTTAAATAGTTCGTTGAAAAAAGGCCATCATTGCTTCAGCTCCTTCACCACCATATCGTTTTACCATTGAAAATTTGATTGCCAAAAAAGTTATCCCAAGCTTGTGATTTTATCATTTCTTTAGCTATTTCAATTTTTTCTTCATTAGAGAGTTGTTCACTATTAATACTTTCTATACGATTAGAAAACCATTTCTTTTCTTCTTCAATCTATAAGGAAGAAAAATATATTTCTGTACGAAATTACTAAAATAAAATTTTGAAAAAAAGTAAACAGTACTAACTTCAAGATAAAGAAAATTCTGTTGATAGCGGTCCTGAATAAATATCATCTAGTAACGTAACAGCATCAGCAACAGTGCCATTATCTATAGGAACATTTAAAATTCCTTTGAAATCATATGTATCTGTTGAGGAAAGTCCAAATCTGTTTGGGTCAAGTTCAGGTAGTTTGCTGTAAAATAATCATGAGCCAATACATTGATAAATATAATCTAAATATTATATTATTTTATTGTCAGAAAT
Organism: Hydropsyche tenuis; assembly: GCA_009617725.1. NCBI lineage: Eukaryota > Metazoa > Arthropoda > Insecta > Trichoptera > Hydropsychidae > Hydropsyche > Hydropsyche tenuis. The sequence goes on from VTON01000040.1 coordinate 1,470,779, forward strand.
ATTTACTCATAATTTCTTCGTAAATCAACGGGATTAATAGGAGCTCTTTTATGACCTGATTCTCTATATGCAGAAACAAATCTGAAAAAAATTGCTTTGACGCTGTCTGACATTTAATACTTCTTCAGCAACTATAACAAATTATCAAAAAATGTGACATCAACATAACTAACATTCCAATTGATTCAATAGTGTCACAAAACAAGATTTTTAATTTTATACAGTTCAGTTGTAAATTACTTTTTTACATATTATTTTTGTAATCTACGATAAAATTAAAGTTTATCAACTTTTTTGTAGGCATTACTTAAATCAATTTTATTCAATCAATATAAAAAAGTAAAAATAATTCTTCAATGTTCTCTCTATAGTAAAAAAAATGATGACAATTCAGATTCGTCCACGAAAAATATGAGTATTATAGTGGTTAATAATGTTATCAATTTATTTCAAATATGTTTTTTTCATACAAGTTTTCTTAACTATTTCAGATAACAAAACAAAACATAACCAAGTGACCAAATAAGTATCACCCATTTAGCACTACGATTGAACAATCAAGAGGAATCTAGCATAATTTCAAACCATTATATTCATTCAGAGGCTTAGGTCTATGTCCATAGACTCCATTATCACTATGATATAAACTTCTTCCACTGAATGCGAACTTTTAAAATTGCACAGACGAAATTGTCTGTGCATCTTCGACAGTTTATTGGCGAGTATTTTCCAGAGCACTATTCGACGTCGTCCGTGTCAAAACACCGACGAATACTAACAAAGTCGTAATGTCAAGTGGCATTCAACTTTCTTGTTGAAAAAAAAACTAATTTTAGATAGAGCCGAAATGGTTCAAGTTTCGTATGTGTGTTCTCACCATGCTGTGAAACTAGTTTCGAGGACGATCAATATTGTGTGTATTGTAATGGATTCGATCAATATATCGATGTGTTGACTTTTATTGCTGATAATATGGTTGTTTATTATTTATCAATTTAATATTTGCACAATCAACGTGTTATAATGTGATTGAAAATATTGATGGAAAAATTTTCATATTAGAGAAAAACTTTCTAATTGTCAGATGGAAATCTTTGGTAAATGGTTGTTTTTCGATTTTGATAACGAGAAAGAATTTTTATCCTTTTGTATTTAAATGTTTCATTTTGCACAAATCAAAAATTTTTTTTTCTTTAGAAGGTCGAGCGTTATCATCATATGATTCTTATCTTATTTTATAAATCAAACTGATCATTTTTTTTTTGATAACGAGTTATTACGAGTTATCGTTCGTTTTGGCGATTATCTAACAATATATTATCAAAATAATGTTTGAATACATATAAACAAATAAAAATACATAACAATAATCAGTATTTACGATATTATATATGTATGTTGAAATACCGTATATATATTTTTTTCACGGAAAGATTAACATAATAAATTACTATGACATCTATTGACCATTAAAAAAAACAAAATTTTATTCGGATTTCAAAAAAAAAGTTTATGCAGAAATCTAAAGACGATCTTTGGAAATATTTTGTAAGTTTGCAATCAAATTACGAAATATATTTTTTATTAAATCACAGAATAGGTCAACACATGAACTATTGGCAAAAAAAAAAAGTAAAAATATCTATTATAGAAATTTATTAATTATTTATATTTATAAAATTGTAGATTGTAAGCATTACATAATAGTAATAAGATCTTTTTTTATCTTCTCAATATTAAATCGTCAAATTACATTACTCTCCTAGCAAAATTACAACAAAAAAAAACATTCGCTTCACTCACAAAATGCAATCAAATTACGCACACGATGCAGAAAAGAAAATAACACGAGACGAAATCTTAGCCCCAAAGTTAAAACCCCGCACTAAATGAAGTATTACAGGAGCAGTTTCGCCGTTAATATTGGAGTGACACAAATGGGCCTCCTCGGTGAATTAGTGGTACACTATTGCGGGAGGGGGGCAGGGTCGGGCATAAATTACCCTGCTGCAGGAGGACCCGCCACTGAAATTTCCACTACAAAAAAATACGCATTCCTTCGGCTCGAGGTGTTCCGGTCGTTTGTGAATGCTGGACACAAGTAGAATGTCTTCAATTTGTCTTTATATATTTTTTTATTTTTTTAATATAAACGATTTTTTTAGAATTGATAATCAGCAGGATATTTTTTTAGGGGGGGAGGGTCCAAAACAACTTTTTTGTATGTATGAGATACAAATATGCTATTGTTTTCAAGAAAAATTAGTATTCGTGTAAATTTAAGGCGTTTAAAGAATTTATTCACGATAATGTGATATATTTTAATATAATTCTAATAATAAAGTGAAATTTGTAATTATTTTCAAAATTTAGGGAAGGGCAGAACCCCTTGGCTATGCCCGTGGTAACCAGACAGACGACCACATAACAGTTGAACACATGATAGTTGAACACAACAGTTGAACACAATGACAGATGAATACAGTGACTGTTGAATACCATTGCGTTACTATTGTCATTACAATTGAACACAATCCGCAAAAAAGATTTTATACATACATACAGATAGTAAGCAGGAGTTTTGTAATGAAAAATTAACATAAATAATCATTATTTAATGAACAACCGATAAATTTACCTATTCAAGTGACTAAATTTAAATGTTTGTTACTCTCAGAAATATGTAATAGTGAATTATTTCTATAATATACAAATAATAACATCAAAGATTTTATTTAAAAAAAATAGATAACATAAAATCATTTTAAACTTTTTTTTTTGGATTGTGTTGAATAGTCAATGTGAATAGTGTTCATATGTCAATGTGTTCAACTGTCGTATGTTCATATAATATCATGAAACCGTTAAAGTTAGAGTCATAATAATACAAAATTTAATTTGAGAAAAATATTTAATATATTTTTTTTAATATACGAATACGTATCACTTATTACAAAACACACGATTTTCCCCCATTTGATAGAAAATTATTACGAAAAAAGTTAACAAATGGCAATGTTGAAAGTTATCGCCGCACAATCCGCAAGGGTTGTGATCCACGAGTTTTCAAACTGTACGGGTGGGTTGTTTCACGTTAATTTAACGTAGGGACAATGCGAACAAACCGAATGTACGTGTACGTTTTGAATTTTAGGCTCTACTATAAAACACAAGATGCTATTGTTCGAATGAACTATGCAATATCTAAGAACGGAACGTTCATGCGTTGTAATGCCGTGATTTTGTTATACGGTAGGATCTTCCGGTGCAGAGGAAATGTGACCGAAATAATAATTTTGAAGTGATTTATTGTTTTAAATAAAAAGTTTTAATTAAGTTTTTGTCAGAAGAAGCCTGGAAAAAGCTCGCGAACGTTTTCTATGTACTCTTCGATGGTTTTTCAGATGAAAATAGCAGGTGATTTAAAATGTGCTTGTTTCGTTGTCAATGTGCTATAATTTATTATGTAACGGAATTGAAACGAACAAGAATTAAAACGTCAATTGCTTTCTAGAAAAGTTTAAACTCGTATCGCGAAAGAAGTGAGAGAAGAGAGCTTTACTAATTTTCTACAAATTGGCTCAACTTGTCTACTTAACTGTCATGAAGAAAATCCTGTTATCTTTCATTTAAAATACAAAAATATTTATTTAAATTGTATATTATTATATTGTTAATACCTTTCTTGTTTTAATGCGATTTTTTTCTCAAGCTTTATTCTCGATTTCTGAAAATTTCGCGGCAAAACGGAAAACAAAGGTGACTCCCCGGAAAATTCTCTTATTTATTATCCGACATCCTTGTTCATTTTTTTTCCTTAAAATTAAAATCAAGACAGTTCTATAATGAAAATCGTATAAAGTTTTCATTAAAATTACATTCGAACAAAATAAATCATAAAAATTACGAAAAATTATATGAAAGTAACATATTTATAAATTTTCAATATTGAATACATAAAAAATCATACAACTTATGATAAGTACATCAAAACGTTTTATTGAATTGAATCAATTACTCTTCCATCTTTCGCGACTTATTTCCTCAAAAGAGTTTAATATTGCAATTTCGCAGTCTGAAATGATCTTTTCGTACGAATGCGTAGTTTCTCGGATTCATAATAGGGTTTCGTATTTATTCGAGTCACCATACGAACAGAAAGCCCAACAAAGCGTGAACTCGGAGATAAATTCCGTTCTGGTGGTTTGGGAAGACGTGCGACCACACGAGCCACTCGTTTCCCATACAAGTGTGATATTTTCGAAAAAGCGGAAAATCTGATCGTGCCGCAAATAAAAGAAACACCTCCGAATATCGAAAATGATCGAAAGCGTATTCGAGCTTTTGCACGACGGAAACGTCTGGATGTTTATACGAATTCGACACTTTTCCATAGTTGAACAGATATAAACGGGGTGTGGCATCGGTCGAAATTAATGTGTTTTCGCCGAAAAGTAAAATGAAAACATAAATCACACCTTTATCAATCGGTGGAGGCAGCGGCGATATGACGTCGGTGCAAAAGCCGGTCGCCTTCTCGTGCACTACGTAAATAAATAAAATAAAATACATAAACAAATACAATAAAGCACACATAATAAATTGAAAACGTCAATCTGTCCCGGTGTAATTTTTCAGCAAAATAAGCTCCGGTGCCCTCTATTCTGAAACAATTTTCCGGTGATTAAATCGTTGCGAGTTTTCCTGCCCGATACGGTTACGATACTGGGTCGTCGTCTGGGGATAACAACCATTGAACCGCGATTAAAATATTATAGATTAATACTAATACATTGAAGACATTTCAAGGAACATATAAATATTTATTATTTTTTAATTTTAATCACAAAAAATACGATTCATTATAAGAGTTTTATAATGTATTTGAGTAAGATGATATTATAAACGAATTTTTATAGAAATATTCAATGAAATTCCAATGATATCACCCAACTGACCGTTTGCAAAGTGTTGTCAACCCCTTTGAGGCTGTCGAATGGATGAGTTCTCTAGGGGAGGGTTGGCTTGCCATGGGACGTCTTATGTAATTTTCTTCCATTATTAATGCCCGAAGGAGCCTTAATTAAAACATTGTTCGCTGGCAACTGCTGTGGAAAATGATATCGCCATCAGTGCCTCAATATTTTGTTTGACACATGCTCCCCGTTTCCGTAGACGAAGAAAGGGCCAAACACCATCGAACGGTTAACTGCTTAACCGGCGATCCAATTACACCGTTTGCTCTACAAATTGCAAATATTCAAATTCATACTTCACGCGATCGATCGATCCGTATTTATATTGATTATCGATTCAATCATTCGTGTGTTTTAATTATCAAATAGTTTTATAAAGATGTTCTGCTTATTATTAAGATTTTATATACACGTATATTCCTTTATCCTTAAAGAAAAGTTTCATAAATATTTCAAGAAATTAATTATATGTGTTTCGTAGTAAATTTAATTAATGAATGAAAAATTATAATTGGAGATCGTTGTGACTAGGAATGGTCCCTAGTGAATGATACTTAAAGGAATTTTATGTATTGGTTTTGTATAGTAAAAGCTAGTTTTTGTGTATTTATGTACTTTTCATGGTGGGTAATATTCCTGATGTCATTGTGCTTAGAGGATTTTATGGATGAACTGAGCAATTACGAATAAGTCCCTTTAGGATTAAACCTCATACTTACATGGATAGGGGTCGGGATTTTCAGTGAGAAAAAAGCGTAATGTAATTAATTCGTTGTCCGCATTAAAAAAAAGAATATTGTCGTACAAAAAACGTTTGTGTTACTACAAAATCTTTTTATTTCAATAAAAACACTATCTCTTCCGTTGAAAAATAAAGCCTTAACCATCTTAACGCTTTTCATTAATGGAAATTGTCGAAGAACTCTAGATTTTTAAAACAGAAGTGCGGCTTTGCACATTGTGAAGAAGTCGAGCGAAAGAATTGAATAAAAAAGAGAAAATATCCGAAAAGCAGCTTTGACGGAAATGAATTCATAATACAGTTGCCGATAAATGTACATCCTGAACAGACGACATCAAACTGTCGAAATTGATAGGAATTTTTTTTACATTGTGCGTTTGCACATTGACAATAAATACTTTATGGCGAAGATCAGCGTTTACAATCTTTTTGTGATACAAAAGGGAGATTTTATTGAAAGCATCGACTAAACATAAATTGAAATCCGTTTTGAAAAGTCGCATGAATGATCCACAAATTGAGAAATCGAGGGATCATCATCGTCTACACAGTTTTCGCTTTGTTGATGATTATAAAAAATGGCCACTTGCTCGTTTTGAACAAATTAACTCGAAACTAAAAAACTGTTGAGAGTCTGTGTAACGGGTGTGCAAATCTAAAGTGGAGCTACGAATTTACATTTTTTTGAATAATTCAACGAGAATTAGTAATCTGGTTTTTTCCCTGTATTTTCGACGGCTAGTCTTTGGAGGCCATTTCTAATAAACTTGTGATGACTTTGAAAATAAATGATCCGATAAAATATTCGCACTTAAATTATTCCTACATACAAGACAAAGTATTGATCTTGAGATTTTTTTGACGGAAATATTAGAAAATATGTTTTCAAGTATTTATTTTGAATATCCTAGTCGTGATTCTTTTAGATGTATACTTTTTTTCATTTTGAAGGATGAAAGATATGATCGTCACGCATAGATACCGTTCAATTGAAACTTTCATTCGACAGCAAAACGTGAATCAATTTCTTATTCGATTCTCAAAAGATACGACAATTTTTGCGATATCTATACCTAAGTAGATAGATAAAGTATTTACGTATACTTTTCACATATATTAGTTTATTCTATAATAATAAGATTGAATTGATCTATGTTAATAAATTATATGATAATAGAAATAAAATAAATACGTGAAAATTGATTCAGCACTTACTTTTATTTATTCAAGAAATTAACTACTTTTAATTGAAGTGAAAAATTTGAGAAGAAGACTCAACATCTTCGCTGATGAATAATTTTACTGATTATGCGCGAAAATCGTTTGCTCGTTCAAACTCGGAGAAATGAATGAAAACAAACGTTTGTCGCAATTCTATCGAAGCATTGTGTCCCGAATTAAAAGTATGAAAAGGCGATGTTTCGTTTTGAGTCTCTCAGGGGGAACGGCGATATTGTATGACTTTTATTTATTGAAATGGGAGTTGAACCAGGTGTAAAATATTAGTTAACGAAAACAACTCGGCTGCCGAAACAATGGAATCAAACGTCCTAGCACGTTCGACCAGAAGCAATACAACTTCCTGATTACAATTTATTTTTGTTCAATAAAATACAGTGGAAATTGTTTAACACGAAAATACTTAACATGAAAAATCGGTTTGCAAGAAATAATATTGTGATCCTGACAAAATATTATATGTACTATGATGTTTGATATAAACATTCTTTTATCACGATAAATATTTCGATCTTTTCAGTTTCGTGTTTAAAGTTTTCCACTGTATATTTAATTCAGTTAAAAATTCCTATTGATTCAATAAAATGTATTTAAATTAGTAGAAAGAAGTGATTGATAATTGTTTCTAAGATTATTAAGAAAGGAATGATTTCAATATTATAATTTTTGATAAATTTTCTAAGTTAACATAAGTGAAATATTATACAAAAAATAAAAGTGCGTATCCATAGAATAACCAGAGAATATTTGATAAGGGACAGTTTTTAGTATTCAAACTCATCAAGTTTTATCTTCTTTTTATCGCTAGGTAGTAGACACATATGAAAAAGAAAAAAACCTTAACTTCCAATAAATATTATATATCGGAAAGGTTTTTTTTCCTGCAACGGACATTGTATAGGTCACACAAAATGATGATTACAAAAGAAAAAAAGACCCAAACTTCCAATAGGTAAAGGTCGTCGTATAAGTTGCATACGATGATCACATAAAGACACCAAAAAAACACAGTTACAACATTCTTAAATGTGAAATTTCGAAATGCGACTCGAGCGAGGTGTACTTAAGCGGCGTCCGTACATTATTCAGATTGAAATTTTCCAGTTGTATTCGAGTCGTCCCGTTCGATCCGCCTTTTCCTTTTTCATTAATAACTGCGAAATATTAATCAAGTGATATTGCTCGGGAAATTAATTATGAGCGGCGCGAGCAGACGCAGACACAGTGGCTGGCCATTGTCGAGCGGCGAAACAAAATGTTGCCATTGTGCGAAACTTGGACGATGTTTATTGCTGCGATGTCGACATTTGTCGTCAATGTTTGACGAAACGCGTGTCTTACAAATGATGATCTGTCTGAGAATTCGAAGCGACTCCCTTTTCGAATCGACGGGTCAACTTTTGGAAAAATCTTTTTGTCTTACAGATCCTTGTAAACATGTATAACACGAATTGTAATTTTATTATTATTTTTTAATTTATAAATTCCTCGTAATATGTGTTTTTGAATTCGTGTTTTAATTAGAAAGTATATAAAGATATATAAACCCAAGAAACCCGAGCAACGCCGGGTGCTACCGCTAGTATTATATGGTTTAATTAGAAATAGCAAGTCGATATTAATTATTGTTTGTGATTTTATTGTACTTCAGATTCAAATGATAATATGGTATTGAAATTTGTTTTTATATTTGAAATATTAAATAATTAAGTTAAGATTCATATATGGTGAGTGATAGAATTGTGTATTTATATAATCAGGTATAATAAATGATGGCAGAACTAAACCGAAAGTTTAATAAAGAAAGGCGAGACGTTTTTCGATCCCAAGATCAATCACCCTTTCTGTCCTATTTTCTAAATAAATGAACTTTTCTGCGTTTGCTTGATACTTTTTAAAAATTCTCTTTTACAGTTTTTTCGAGCTTCAATCCAAAATGACAAAACTTTGATTATTTCGGCAGCCTATAATAATTTTAAATTTTCACTGACCTTCACAATTGTTTCATGAAATAAATTGCTCGATCGATCACTATTCAAAAGTACGCTATGAAACCTTTCAAAACGTTAAAAAAGCAATCTTAATTGACTGAGTTTTATATTTAAATTTCGAAAGCGCGATTATAAATTATTCTTTATTAATTTTCGAGGTGGGAAATTTTTAATGAGTTATGATTTTTTCCAACGTGTAACAGAGATAAATTTTTTAATCTAGATACTTTTTCCTCTTCGCTCGTTTTTTTTTTTATAAATATTTCTCTTGGATTTAAATATTTCAGAAAATTTTTGCCGGTCTTCGTAAGCGAAGGGCCAGCGATTTTTAAAAAGGGCAAAAATTGAAAGAAAATACAGAGAAATTATCAAGTTCGCCGCGAACAAAGAGTAAAGTGTTGCGGCGGAGAGGGATTATGCAAATGATTCGTTTCCCGGAAACAAACTCGGGTAGAAGGAATCCTGGATGGTCGTGGTCTACGAACGAAAGAAGATTTACCGTAAAAACTGTGTCTGTATTAGAGATTTGTTAGTGAAAGTTGAGAAAGAAATCTTGAAGAATATTCCTTGACGATAGTACAGGAAAAGTATTGTCGGGCGTCAGGAAATTCATTCGTTTCTTTTTTCCGACTCCCTGTTTTATATAATAATACACATAACCAAAGCAAAATATAAATTTGCACTATAATTATTTTATTAAGAATATATTTTTATATGTACAATTTATTTATTTTCGCTGGATTTTATAAAACCGGAACTCGACACTATTTTGTGGTACCACGCTACTCGTAGCGAACGTTTCTCTTTATCGCGAAATTGCGGCTAAATCCAATATCCATTACTCGTACGAATTTTATTACATTGCATAATTTGGCTCGATTTAACCATCTATATGTTAATTATTCAATGAGAAAATAGAAATAAAATAATTATTCATATAAAAATAATTTAAGATTAGACAGTTAATGATTTTTATGTATTGAAATTTATACGATACAGAATGGTTTTAATAAAAAATTATGTGTTTTATAAAGAATTTAAGGAAGTTAAACGTCAAATTGTATTAGCATGGTCATAAAAATAAATATGGAATGAAAGAATTAAGCCTGTTTAGTGTAAAGCTTTCGGGTTTTAGTGGCGTCGTGGTGGTGCGAAATGCGTGAGTGACGCGGGTGTTCACGCCTGTCCGAGCTGCCTTCTAATTTTATTTTCTAAATATAAACGCATATAATTTTGGGCATATATTGATATATGTACATTGAAAAATTCAAAGACATCGGTTGTGTGTTAAATAAAAAGGGCTTTCGGGTGCTTTTGCATGGATTTTTATACGTTGGACGGAACAGAAGCCCGGATTTAACGGGTCGATTTGCAGCTCGTTTTATGTCGACGAAAACAAAATACATACATATATTAACTTGAATAGAAAAAGAGCGTATTCATACATATATATATTTTGAAAAGCTTATTATGAAATTAGTCGAAATTCATATCTTGCGTTCGGCGTGAATAGACATTTCGGAAGCTCCACGTACGAAACGAACCGAGTGCGAAAAACAAATCGCACTCGAGCGGTAAAAATATAGGTTTAAAATTTAAATAAAAGCCATTGCATTCGGCTTATACACTCGTATAATTCACGAAGAGTCGAAAACAATTTCCTCGGTAGTTCTGGACAAGCGAGTGCTAAAATATCGCTCGCGCGCCAATTTTTCACTCGCACGTCCGAACCCGGCTTCATTTTTAAAATTCCGAATTGGGAAAGAAACTTTTCACTGTTTTCAATTTCGAAACTTATATTTGTTTCTCCACTTTTTTGCTTACATAGCGGCACTCAACTTCCGAATCGACAGATGAAACATTTTTTTTCTTTGATCGAAAGCGCCCCAGGCCGATATTCTGTTGATTTTTATCAGCTCTATCGCGCGCTCACTTTGCCCCTCGCATTTTACATATTCGACTCTTATTCCAGTGCTCAATTGAAATATAACTTTTCCTATTATCCAGAAATTTCATGATACGTTATTTTTTACATCTTTACGAAACGATGGAAAAATATTTACGTAAAACTTTTGTTGAAAACATAATGGGTGAATAATACAAAAGAATATACGTCCACATGAAGCAAGTCAATCGGGGCGGTAAATTAATTAATTAAAAAAATAATGGAAACAAATTAAAACAAAAACAATTATGACGCTTGTAATTAAATTTTATACACTGAAAGAAACTTTTCTTCGACTGATTGTCCCCTTTGAAAGGGCATTCATTCGCTTTTACAATAACAAGAATACAACTGCGTAACCTTTTTATTGCTTCAGCATCAATTCTAACAACCCTGTCGATAAAAATCCATCCAATTTTGATTAAAAAATCTCAACGGAACACTAAATTTCCGATACATTTCCCGGTTGCAATTTCACACTAATTGTTTATCATGGGGTTGCACGGCGTTGCATTAAAACGCGAAGGAAGACGCCTCCGTACCTATTATATATACAGCGTGCATTTCACTGAAGCTGAAGTCAGAGCTGAAGGTACTAAAACCGCAATAAAGCTCTCCGGCATTAAAAGTTACAGCAGCAGAATAAAACGGCGTCAAATACGGACGAGCGTATGCAATGGCGGCGACATTGAGAATAACAACGCTCGATATGTCACCTATAAAAATATATATGTATATGTGCGTCCATGGGAGAGCTTGTGAAGAAAATAAAGAATGAAAAAAGATATAGTGGTAAATTGCAGTAAAAGTCGCTTAATGTCCGGACACGAATATTCCATTCGGTCTCTATAGTGCTAATATGTGTCCGAGATTTCGCCACACATGATATACGGCGTTAATTTCGAATTCTGCGCATTTGTATTTTATTATTAAAAGTTTCGCTTTTTTTTGCCACATCCAAAACGAAATTCTTTTGATTATGTGATTTTTATGGTTTTATCTTTGTTGCTTGCGGTGATCTCTGGGTTTAGTGAATCAGTTTTAATTATTTGATGCATTCGTGAAATTTACTTTTTTGAAATGGAACTCTTTTAATGATGTAATTTGTGTAGTTTTATATATATTCTTTTCAGAGATTGGTTTTAATTATTTGATACATTTATAAATTTTCATGAAAGAGAAAGGAAAAGTCGATGTATATTTGATGCTTATAAAAAATGATCAGAGATGTTTGAGCAGTCAAATCCGAAGATTAGTAAAAAACCAGAATGGGACTCGACTTAAGTAAGCAAATATTTGCCATTTTGGGGACCCGTTGTTCGGCTTTGGGTTCGATCACGGAAAATTCAGTATTTTATGAAATACAAAAGATCTCATGTTATTCAATAATGTGGTTTTCCCTTCTCGAAGAGAACATGACATTTTATTTATTAGAGAAGCACATATCTATAATTTTTTTGATTTTAAAATTTGAATGAAATTTTATATATTCCATTAATGAAATCGATAGTTTTTCCTAAGAATTATTAAAAAAAAAAGAATGAATATGCCAATTTTATTTATCACTATCGAATTTACGATATTGACAAGCGAATATTTTATTATACGAAAGTGACAAGTACAAAACCTAGTAGTTGTATGTTAGTCTGAACCAGAACCGAAATGGATAATTTAATTACGGCGTCGGATCACATTACCGAATTGAATTCTGCGTGTGGTAAATTTGACGCATCGTCCATTTTTCAATTAACCACGCGCTTCCAAATAATTTTGTTCTCATACGCTCGTTGAAATTCACATACTGCTGCTTTATTTATGCCTAAATATAATTTAAATATATGGTATGCACACTTCCATTATCAATTTCCTCACAATGGAATGACTAATTCTCGTTAAATCTATAATTCCCAATAAATTGATTAAGATAGTAGAACTTCAGTTTTTCCTCTCAAAATATCAAATATTGAAACTTAAATCACATCTATTGATTCTTAAAAGGCTGTATAAAACGGTTATATACTTATTATATTGTAATAACGTACTTGTACGTAGCTGGCTACATTATAAATGGCATGTATCGTGTATGTTGAAGGGACCTTCGTCGTATTTTTCAGTATGTTGCTTTATTCGGGACGAGTTGTATTGGCCTCCCGATGCAAGAATGTTACTCCTCGCGAGGAATTTTAATACATTTGAATATTTCAAGAATGCCCCCCTTTTTCGGGATCGTGGTGTATTTTCAGCACACCAGAATATAAAACACTGAAGTCCTCACGTTCGCCATACTCAACTAACACGTATTTTCCAGACGATTTAACTATCGATATGATTTCGGAAAGTTTTTTTTTTAATGATTTTATCGATTGATTTGATGGATGTTATGTTCAAATGTATTATATTATGTAGTTCATGAAATGTTTATATTTCATATTTTTTTTTTGTGTATTTTAAGGCTTATAGAAAGGTTTTAATAAAAAAATATATTTTATAAAATATATTTTTATGAGAAAAACTTGACGTAACATCGAGTGAAGCCGAGGTTGCCTTAAAACCTTCGACGAAGGCTTCGACACATTTCAGGCAAGTTGACTGTCACTGTTTGAAACGTTTCAACACTAATCTTCTCTCGGTGAACTGTTGACGTTTTCCTCTTCCTGCACTAAAAACCATTAACACTTTTTTCGTAATTCTAGTGCCCTCGGCAACATTCAATATAACAAAATTTTCGATATTTCTGAAAAACACTAAACGAAACGATAACGAATACACAATATAAAACCAAGCATTCTTCGCTTGATTTTGTACATTGAATTTATCTATGTATTTTTCCATCATGCTTCGAGTATTTTTTGAATTTTGCGCTATTCTATTTATACTGCAGTTCAGAACATTTGCAATAAACTATCGTAGAGAAAGAATTGAAAGATAAGATGACACCTTCGATACGGTATGAGGCTAGGAGTAAAGAGTTCGGTGTGGTGAGAAATTGATGAACATGAGGGCCGCTTCTGGGTGGTCGTTGCTGCTTTTCTGCTAACGTACGTCAAAAGTGATTGATGAATAGCTAAGCTACGTACGCTTCTTCTTCCCTTCTTCTCCCTTTGCTCTATAGATGCACTAATTCGCGACGTTTACTTAATTAAATACCGTTATATCATATTATCATCGCGGTTCTACACACAAGGAAGGCTTTAAAGCACACGAAAGAACCTTGCTAAAATTTTGTGGGTATATATGAAAAACGGAGGATCAATATGTAATTAGCCAAATTAAACACCATGATGTGTTTGATATAATATAATATGGAGACGTTTGGAACCGGAAATATTATATAGAAATTTTTGATAAAACGTATCGATATTTATTTTAATGAAATGTAGGATTTAAAAAAAAAACGATTATATAAAAATGTAATACGATACCAATTATATTTATATGGTTGAAATATCAAATTACTTCACGAAATATGAAAAATCATTCGTATTGATCAATCATATAATATATGCATATTTTTTCGAGAAATTAAATCAGAATCATACTAGAGCTTATGACAAATTCGCAAGTAAAGCACACATGAATGGCTAAATAAAGTAAAACGACCTGATTCGTTATGTTAATTCGCGCGAAGCCCGCCGACGAGATTTGCATACGTGCGAATTATACCAGTTCAAATCATGTTATTTTCTTTATTATAACGCACTAGAGGGAAACTGTAACGAAAAATATCAAACGGTTCGACCGAATTTGAATACATAATGGCTTTTGTGATAAATTGTGCGTTCTGAATAGTAAAAAGTGTCTGAGGACGGGCTTAATTAACGGCGGCGTGGCGGGATTTATTTACGCTGACGTGTCCGTAAGCCGACGGTTGTCCGCGGATGAAAATGTGTCATCAGTCATCATCGGACGGGAAACGGGGACGGATTATTTTCGGGTCAATTTTTCGCCATTTCCCCATCGGACGGACGCCAGATAGCCGAGCCGATCGCTATTAGCGCGCCACACAACGCCAGGTCCGGTTCGAGGCTGGGTTTTATATTACGAAGTTCGATTAATATTTTATTTTTTATTTTTTTTTATGCTGTTGTGGTGGAGAGTTGATTTTGTGAAAGTCATTATATCGTCTCGTGGAAATGTATATACTATATATCATAGAAAGTTTAGGATTTTTTTTAAATTTTTGTGTATCTAAATGGAATGTAAGGGAATGCCTTTGTATGTAATTTATTAAAAAAATATATCCTTTAATAATTGATCTTGAATCAGCGGTATATGCATTCGAGTAATAACTATGCCACTTGTTGCTTGACTTCGGTGATCGGTGAGAATCGGAGTATACAACGAGACTGTTGAAAATTTTATTTTTGTATCTTAAACTTTATTTTTAAATTTAATCGGTTAATTAACGATACTTTTTGATGAGTGAAGTAGTTAATAAATAGTTCTAATCATACTCTATTGGCTTGAGATATTTTGGTAAGGGATAGAATTTAATATTTAAACGTCTTAAAAATCATCTTTTCCTTATGGATAAACGTAATAAAGAAAAATGCTCGGAAAATTATTGCCTTACAATTTAAATTTTATAATTTAGATAAAGCCGTATATTATAAAAATTTAAGCTGTATATGACACGGATTTAGAATATATATGATAATAATTAAATCAATATTAATTAAACTTTTGTAACTTATACAAAAAAAAAGAAAATTCGTATTTTGCAATGTATGTATAATATTTATATAAATTGCATACGATGATCAAAACCACAAAAAAATTATACACACGGAAAAACCGCTTTTCCTCACATTCCACCCCTGCTTTCGACTAACGTTTAAGGGATTAAAGCGATGAGACGAGTCAGATAAACATAACGTTTCGGTGATATAGGTTACCACTTTTATTTTCTTTCTCGCATTACGCAAGGTCGGCCCGCTGTTAATTTTCGCGCCGTTCAAAATAATTATCAAACATTCCGTATACGCAATATGAAAATTTTTCGTATAGTTTCACTCATCTAATTAAAACGGTTTAAATTGAATCTGTCGGGGTGGGTGGTGGTGGGCTTATTCGCGGCCGCTATGAATGCAAATGAGTAATGGCGCCTGTATGCGCGCAATAATGGCCACCTGCACATCGTCCATCATCATCTTTTTTCGATTTCCTGACAAAACTGACCACATTTAGACGGACGACGCTGGAAAAATATATGTATAATCTGATTTGCACCGCAGTTGACGCATCAACGACTTTTTTTTAATATTTGTTAAATGTTCATTCAGATAATGACTTGATACAAAAAGTGCGAAAATCAATCGCTGTTTTTTTTATGAAAACTAAACGCAAAATAAATATCTAATGTATAATTTGATTAAATATTGTTCTATTAATAGAAAATAATTAAAGAATGAAAGAATTCTGTTAATTGAATTTAAAAATATTGCATGATAACGAAAGATGGATTTTTTTTAGTTCTATTCTTGGAAAAAAAATCGTAAAAATATTTTCTGTTATTTTTATTTTGGATTAAAATTTTTTTAATAATATGTAATATTGAAAAATATATAGAAAGGCAAATATATACGGTTGGTAGTGTACGTTATGATTTATTTTGCGATTTCCTTTTAACGCACAGGATTTTAAATAAAAAAAGCGTTCATTACACAGACATTTTATAGGATTAATTTTGGTCACTAAGGAAGGAAAATTACATAATCTTAATAAAAAAAATAAGGAAAAATAATTATTTTTTTAAAAATTAATTATATAAAATATGTACTGATAATTTCACAACCAACAGTTCAATAATTAAAAAAAACTATGTCACTCATTGATGAAATATAATACTGACCGATTACATAAATGAGACACAACATAAATGTATGCAATACAATTTATTTTAATTTTTTGCGGTGAGATATTTTCAATACCACCTTGCAAATTAAGGTATCAAAAAAGTGGGATATTTTTTATTACAAGAGTTAATTGTGATGTATCTCAATCCAATATATCAATTATTCATCAATAATTTTCAGGTCAAATAAATTTTATATTATTATTATTATTTTTATTTTTGTGAAAGAGTTGATTTAATAAATTTCTAGAATTGATTACAATAGAAGCAAATAATTAATGAATTCTATGAAGATTGGTCTCGCTCGAGGGAGCGAGTGAATAAAAGTGCCGAAGCTTCATAAAAATGTTGTGAGATTATTTTGAACCTTGGCGAAACTCAATTAGGACGTAGCGAAAGTTTATTTAGTTTAGTGGGAATTTTTTTCGCTTTCGCTCGTCGGCATTATCTCGAGATATTACTCGGCACTTACAAACTCCTGAATAAATTTCGCGAAGGAAACATCTTCCAATTTGTATTCAGGGCTTACCAAGCGACGGTACAAGAAAATGATAACAATGGTTGAGTTATTGAGGGAGCGTTTCCATTTTTGGGCAGCACGTATTGGACCCTCCAAACAAATAAACTTTCACTTTGTAAGAGATCTGCTGTTTGGACGGAGACCGAAAAAAATAAAGGGAGCTGAAAATATTCGGCGACAATTGTATTTATTCAATGTTTTCGATAAGATTTACGCTTGAAAGTTCAAAATTTATAAAACGCGAATTAACGATTTTCGAATAAAAATACTTTTGAAATATAAAGTGTTTCGGAAAAATCGTTAAGGTTTCGCGTAAGGGTCTTTTATATCTTTTTTACGACCTAGCGAGGATCTCGAGAAATACAATGTAAATGGACGAAGTTTTTTCGATATGGCTCGATTTTATGGCGGCGTTTAATTGCATTATGTATTGAAAGCGCAGCAAACTTTGAGGAGGACTGTTGAAAATTAACTACCGCCGTTGGCTTATTGAGTGCTTATAATGTTTGAAGTGTTTTGCATTCTGAACTTTCCGCTTTTTGAATTAATTACATCCGTTTTAATTGAATGAACGCGGGAGAGGGGCGCTTCCTTGCACGCTTTTATAAATTTAATACTGAATTGAACAATCGAAAGAAAATTTGATTCTGCACTTCTATTTACTAATAGAAGCGTAAAATCAAACAATCATTTTTTTATTTACATTGAATTGAATTATGCTTGTAATATAAAAACCTGAGATTTTTTTGGAAAATCTCAGCATTTACTATGATAAGTTGATGAAAGTCTTAAAAAAGCTTTTAGATTCTATTTCGAGTTTTATCACAAAATTTCAGTATTTCGAACTTTTACCATCTCACTGGTAGATTCAAGAATTTATAGAAGAAAAATAAAGATTTATCAGACTTCAGACTTTTACAGCGACATATGTATGTATATTATAAGATAAAAAAAACATCAAGAAGATTGTGATTTATAACAAACTAATTGTCATATCTAATAAAAATATTTTGAACTTCAATTAATTTCGAACGCTTGATGAATTTTTATAATAGATTAAACGGAGTGGTTTGTTTTTGAATTTTCGTGCATTCCAAGTTGAACGATGCAAGCGTTTCCCAGTGCATTTAATTTGGCCTTAGCTTGTGCGAGCGGTCAGTGAGAATTCTCCGACAAACTTACCCTTTTGGGATATTACGGTGGAGGCGAAGCCGTGCCAGGAGGCTGAGGAGGGTCCGAGGGTACGATACAATAATCTGCATAATAGTTTACAAAGTGGAAGTTCTCTGGTGGCTCCGATAGCCGGACCGGGAACAACCTGGCATTCTACCAGATCCTTTCTCCGCGACTTCTCCTACCCACAACAAACTTTATGTTTATGTTTCGCGTACTGAAACGCATTTTTATAAAACAACATCGATATATTTTGAAAATATTATGAATCCTTTCAAGATTTTTTATTGAGACTCTTCGAAAAGTGGTCATCTTTTGCGGTATTCGTCGGCACGGGTTTCATCCACTAGTGGGAAGTACGTGTGCGTCTGAAAGGCTGAGCAAGCCGAGAGAGCCCCACCCATTAAAAGTTAGCGTTTGGTTCGCCCTACAAGTAAATGCACTTTGCGTCGACTAAATCATCCGTATGACAGAATAAAATGGTAGTGGCGCGTGCAATTTATTGCACTTGACGTCGAACGTGCACCGGTTTCGACTTTTTCGACCGGCACGCAGCCGCAAAAAAGAGCACCCTTCCTTCAGAGTCCAATTAATGGCTCAATTATGCGAGAGTCTATCTAAGTCGGAGTACCGACGACTTGACTGCAGATTAATCAGTCTGAAAACGAAGCAGCGACCCCGTCGTTAACCCTTGGCTGGTCGTGAAACTCTACACATTTTTCAAAATTGTGCCTCGTTAAGGTTCCATGTTCGGATTACGAAAACTAGTCTTCCCTGATATCGGAGGGATATAAACATTATTTTTGTTTAAGATTCGATCATTTTTGGTTAAATAATTATTATGTTTTTGGTTTCCAAATATACCATCGATAGTGTAGATGCTGATTTGAATAAGAAAATATGTTAATTTTGAATTCAATATGAATTCTCTTGGTATTGAAGGCTTTACAGTACGTCTATCACGAACGATATTTTTTCTGCCTACTTGGTAAATTTAAATTGTTCAACAAAATTAAAACCATTTGATCGTTCCAAATATGTTTTTGGTAGATTGAAACAGAAGTCTTTGGTACTTGTAATTATTTTACAAATATAATCCATTTCATTGTTGTTGCAATTAAAAATCTAGGTGCGAATTTTTTTTATAAGGAAAGTACATATATCTTTTTCTGTACTGACCGTATTTTCTAACTAAAAAAGTAAATATAAACATAAAAAAAAACAATAAAAGTAAAATAAAATAATCAAAATCGAATCAAATTAAAAAATAAAATAATTACGTTACTTTACTTTACTTCATTTCATTTCATTTCATTTCATTTCATTTCATTTCATTTCATTTCATTTCATTTCATTTCATTTCATTTCATTTCATTTCATTTCATTTCATTTCATTTCATTTCATTTCATTTCATTTCATTTCATTTCATTTCATTTCATTTCATTTCATTTCATTTCATTTCATTTCATTTTCATTTCATTTCATTTCATTTCATTTCATTTCATTTCATTTCATTTCATTTCATTTCATTTCATTTCATTTCATTTCATTTCATTTCATTTCATTTCATTTCATTTCATTTCATTTCATTTCATTTCATTTCATTTCATTTCATTTTTCATTTCATTTCATTTCATTTCATTTCATTTCATTTCATTTCATTTCATTTCATTTCATTTCATTTCATTTCATTTCATTTCATTTCATTTCATTTCATTTCATTTCATTTCATTTCATTTCATTTCATTTCATTTCATTTTTCATTTTTCATTTCATTTCATTTCATTTCATTTCATTTCATTTCATTTCATTTCATTTCATTTCATTTCATTTCATTTCATTTCATTTCATTTCATTTCATTTCATTTCATTTCATTTCATTTCATTTCATTTCATCATTTTATTTTATTTTATTTTTTAGTTTTAAATTAAGTAATAATACATATTCTTATGTAGCATGGTAATACATAAAATTGAATTTCAACTTATATTTTTTAAATATTTACTTAGAAAATTGAAGTGTTCAAATATCTCCTGGAATGTACGTAGTGTATGGATGAATAAAAAGATTTATGAAGAAAAAAAAAATTGCAAACGAATGTGTTTCGTTATAATTTGATGTGTAATTTACGACAGTTAATGCTACCTTACATTGAGACTTATCTAGGAGAACGAACACGAAAAAGACCCTCAAAAATCAGAAGAGTCAGTTGTAAGGGTCGAATAAAAGCGTCTGGCGTGGAAAGTATCAGTTAAGCTAAATCAAGGATAACGAGTGATAAATTGACAGGATGACCGCCCACCGAAACAAAGGTCGGCCGCGTTTTTCACATCGGATTAATATCGATTGCAGCTTAGCTCTTGTTCAGAAACTATAAACGTTCGTGTGCGAAAGAAAAACCAAACCAAACGTACTATGTATATGCGTAATAAAAATTAATTGAACAACAGTATTTAGTTCAAACGAGCGCAAATCGTGTCCCAATATGCATACGTTTGCTTTCAGTAACGGAAATATTTCATCGGGCCAAGCATGACAACTATGTGGCTAAATTAAAACATAGCTTCGGGTCTGCAAAATACCTGGACTTCTACCATCAACCGTCGACTTTGTCAGGATTCCTCGATAGGGAAAAGGCTAAACGCGCACAAGACTCAAGACATATTTTCATTTACATAAAAAAAATCACATTATACATAAAATATACGCCAACCGCTCGAAACGAATTTACGTAGATTAAGCCAAACCCATGTCAATTTTTCAGCCGCGTTCGGGAATAATTTAGGATGGTCGATTGCGATTATTATGCAGTGTGTGCGGTCGGTGTGGACGGATGGACGGCAATAGCCCAAAATCCCAATCTGGTTCTGGCCCTAGATCAGGCCCGTGAAATTGAGAAGCGTCTAATCTCACCAACCAAATCTCCTCATGGGCCACGGGCCATGGTGTGGGGGAGGCGTGAGATTTCAAAGGAGTTTGAGGTGGAAGAGACTCGGACGATTTATATCGTGACCGACAAAGCGGATATTCAAATACCAATATATAACGCTGTTTTGTTCCGTATTATAATGCTGCCGCATGCTGGGAGACTCTTCGACCATATTATAGAAAGATGTGTGTATGTGCGATGTTCGTATCATATATGTATAAGTGAACAGAGTTATAGTTCCGAATTAATATCAAAGGCTAACTTTTTCGAGCGGCGCAAAAATTGCAGTTATTTGATTCTGGAAGTGATATGGCGTCAAATGTGAGAAGGCTTCCTTATTGTTGTAAGCTATAACATGACGTCTTGACAGAGATTTTAATTTGAACATGAAACTTGAATCCAGACGGAAACACCAGAATAAAACAAACTAAGAGGGGTCGAATGACAAGCGAAGGGTCTGCAAAACGAGTGACGGATTAAGGATACGAGGGAAGAGCTTCTGCGAAAAAAAAGTAAATAAAATACGTATATGTTAGCAAAATTTTCTTCGACTTGAGCAATTCAAGCGTGAGAAGCAGTTCTAATAAGGTCGCATGCACCCAGCTGCATTTTCGACGTCCGTACGTTTCCTCTGGGTCAAGATTGGACAGATTGTTACCATTGTGGTGGGCAAGATAAGGGAGGCTCCCCATACACCGGAGATAGATTCGTGATCGTCCCGGAGTAAGGAACCGTGTCCGTTCAGGTGACAAGATAGTACCCCACTTGCCATCTCCAAGGAATTGCCCGCGGCTATCTAACTAACTGCGAACATGCCTGGACGTATCTATAATACGATACCACAAATAAATACAAATCATATGTATACGATATGTCGTATTAGAAAGCTCGGCAAGTGGACGTTATTACGTATTTGAATTGCATAATTGCGGTATGCGCATCATGCACTGAAGAGGTATTATCGAAATTTTGAATAGCGAATTAATTCAGGATCGTTAATTGAACAATAGTGCAAAATATTAGTTATCAGACAAAATATAATATTTAGCGTATAATCAATACATTTAATTGATCCTTTTGTGTACTTATGTTAATATATTATATAATTTTGAATCATATATTATTTTTAAAATGAATAAACTGATGAAAATAATAATAAGTTATAATTAGGTAACAGTTTTTTTTAATAAATTGAAAAAAAAAAATGCATCACGTCTGAAAAAAACTTGTAAGGCACGACATCGGAATGCGGTGCGGTAGGTTGGAATTGTCAGTGAGCCAGGGTAAATATTAGAGGTCCTCCGGGACGAATTCTTGAACGGACAGTGAAACAGCCGAGACCACTTTATTGGCGCTTAGGAAGGGTCGCACCGCCATCATTATTTGCTCAATGTTCGGAGTGGTGTGGTGCGGTTCACCTGCCTCACGTGTTGTACAAATCAAACGTGTTCGGTGCCCACTGTTTGTATTTGCACGTGCGCTATTTGAACGACTTCCATTGAAATTTAATACCACGAATATGGGTATTCAAAATAGTTTTTATTTCGTATAATATTATTCGGCGAAACTTCGCGGTTTAAGTTTTGAATTTTGAAATAAGTAGCGCCCAAGTTGGAGCGCAGTTTTCCCTCATTTCCCATTATAATTAGAAAGATACACAAAAGCGGGAAGGGGTGAATGCATATTGTGATTTGTTTTGGAAAGTTGGATTGATCCTGCAGCCGCGCATTGGCGGTCGCGATTGCCACAATGCATAAATATGTACTTCATCGTCAACGTACTATATGCAAGTATTCTTACGAGTGGAAACTTGAGGCTGTGCAAAGTTTGTTTAGCATTATTGTCGCTGGCTCGCTCGCATCTCTTTTATTTCAATTTGGTCGCGGTAACCATCTGCGCCACGTTCGATGCAGATTCTTGGCAAAACTGATTCTGAAGTTTTCACTAAAAAAAAGACACCGTAAGTACATACCGGGAAAGGAAATACTAACCCTTGAACAAGATGAACCGTCTCGAAGTCTCGGTAAACGTATCTGTCGGATAAATATTTCGATATCGCAATCACCAGGTGCAGCCGATGGTTTCTTATGCAAACAAATTAACTCGGCCTTGGTGGAATTATGGGGTACAAACGTGTTAATTGTCTATGGTAATTTATTTTGGAGGGACTCGTAAAGACAGAGTCGGAGTCTAGGAGGACACGTACATGTTTATATACGTTTGATGCAAATGGAAAATGGAAGGACCAATCCAAGGGTGTATAAGACCCTTCTCTAGATAATCTGGATTATTTTGCATCGCTGATTTTATTAAAGCCTATATCATAAACGATAGAATTATCAAACGTTGTTCCAACGACGCTTAATTTCGTATTAAATTTTTTGAGTGGTATAATACTACAAAATATATTTTATTTGTATTCAAACGAACGTACAAGTTACTATGCGTGCCTGTTTGCATTTGTATTTCTGGAAAATCGACGAACCAATATGTCACAGTCGGTTTAGAGTATGCATACAATAAAAAGTGGAATTTACGGCAAATAGTAATTATCGGACGTATTCAAATAGAAGGTGTAATGGTCTGTGAATCGTTTTTGCTAAACATATACAAAAATCATTACTCTCGTTTGATCGGGAGGATATTTAATATTAAAAACATGTGCACGCTATTATTTCTATTAATTTTTGATAATTTTTATATTAAAATTATAAAAAAGTGTTATCTATTCAATGAATTAAAATTTATTTATATGAAAAAAATTAAATAAATTATAATTTTTTTTATAAATCATAAGAAAATAATTGTAAGTGAATATTCTTTTTTAATTTTCCAAATGAAAATGCAATAAAATTCTTCAAATACATTTTTATACGAAGTCCGCTCATTTGAACATTGCACTCGGCGTTGGTCGGTTGCACGGGCGTCCAAATAAATTTGTTCCTGGCAATGACAATGACGAATGTACCACATTCATAAACCGTAATCAATTCCTACCTTTTGTGTTCAATTAGTCGCGGACCGTCACCCATTGCCTCTCGACCTGATGATGCTATATATTTTAATTACCGGACCGCCATCGATTTGTCCGATCGACACGCATACGTATCATACAACTTTTAAAGAAATCCACGGCAACACGAAACCTCCGAAGCAAGAAGCCTTTTGTCAGCATCCGATCCCCGGAATGGACGGGCGATAAATGTGTAAATGGATGAGTAATGGAATTAAATAGTGTCGTTTGGATCGGTCGGTAATTTTATTGACGGGGATTATGAGGGGGTGGTGAGAATGGTGAGGGTACGCTATCGGAGGCCCCGTTCATTAATCATGAGGTCAATAGATAGCACCGCGGTGGCACGACACGTTTCGATTCATACGTCATTTCGCTCAATGAGATGATTGATACGTAGTAGATATCATTATTGGACACAGTTTTATTGATGATTAGAAAATGTCCCTTCCGTGTTATGGCGCCGCGCGTATGTCTCGGGGCGTTGTGGGTTTTAAAATATTGTATACCCAAGTCTCCTTTTACGCGGGGGATATGTTTTAGAGACTATCATGTAAAAAATGTATGGTGATTATATCAAAATTGAAGATAAGTTTTATGAGTATATTGGGATGGAACTTCCATCTAAATATACTTTATAAAAAATATGTAATGTGAGAAATTTTTGCCATATGAAATCATCGAAAATTTTCTTTTATAACTATAATTGCATACTGGCCTGCATAATAATACATATTTTTATACCAAATCAGTGGAAAACAGTGTAAAAAATAATCGTATTTTTTAACCATGTTATTACGGAACCGTGTAAAAAGAGTTTTGGGTGTACAGTGAAACCCCGTGTTCTTCACGCCGGGAATTCACGTTTTGAAGCTGTTTGTATTTGATTTTTTAAGTTCCGTTTCATTTCGGTACATTTTATACTTGCTTTTACGTTTTTATTTCCCGCAATTTAGATCTGAAATATTTAAAATTCAATTGATTTTAGAAAAATATTTAATTAAATTCGCGGCGATTGACAATCTTTGTTCAAACGTATCGATCGGTTTTCACTGACATTTGTTAATTTGTATTTTTTTGTTTATACCAATTAAAACAATTTTATGATCTTGCCTTTCATGTGATATCGAAAGTTCAAATCTATTTCCATCATCGAAAGAGCTTGTATAAACTCAAGAATTTTTTGCCAAATGCGTGATTTTTACAATAAAATTTTTTTTTCAAATAATTTGAAACCCTCAATTTACGTTTTCTCTCTAATTACGTTTTTTTATCGATCCTTTTGAAAACTTAAAAACGGGATTTCGCTGTAAATTGAGACAATAATTAACATCAATTGCAGGATAAGATCTTCTTTCAAAATATCATCAGAAATTTAGACTTTTTGTCGTATACATTTTTTATCTAGTAAAAGAAAATTTTTGAAGAATTTGAATACTAAATATGCACATTCGTGTATTAAATTAAAAAAAAACACTATTACATTTTAAAAAATCCATTTGAAATGTATGAATATTGAAATAGTGATAAAAATTCATAATATCACATACGTTGTTTTTTTTCAATTGCCGCTCAGCAGCGTTTAACGAGTGCGTCGTTCCCAATATTTGCCAAAGTCTCGTCTCGTTGTTAATTAATTTCCGTGGGGGTAGGTTTCGTTCAACCCCCGCTAGTAATTGGTGGTCAACACGAGGATCGAGTTACATGCGAACTCAAATGGATGTTAAACATCCTTTGCCGTTCGGTCGGTGGTCATTGCCCTCACCCTTCAGAAAAAAATATACGTTCCCGTCAGCCTCACTATATTCGTGTTGTGTATATGAACCTTTAATGCGTAATATCGTTTATGATGCGTACGTACAGTTTTATGGTGTAATTGTTGGTCATTTTAATATTATTACGTGTCTTTATACCACGAAAGCGTCAATTGAAAATTCTCAGACTGGGAAAGTAATTTGCACGATCGTAGCCGACGAAAGTATTTGCTGAAATGTCTTTGACAGAATGCGCTCGAGAAAGTACAAATTTCATTTATCTCTAAATACACAAATAAATGGCAATTCACAATAAAACTCAATTTGCATACTCATTGAATTACCTTCATATACTTAAAAAAATACATATTTTTTGTGCGTGGAAATTATTCAAGATTTATTTCAAGAGCTTCCTTGCCGCTTCCGTCTTGCCTTTTTCGTTTTTTTTCCCACCCGAGAAAATATGAAAAAAATGCGCATCTTTTAAAAAAAAAATTAAAATTACTCGGAAGAATTCCGCATTACAAGATCTTAATAGGAAACAATGTTTCACGGTGATCTCGTCCGGTTAATAAATTTAGTATAAATTTGAACGGATGAGAATTAAAAAAAAAATCACTTACATTATACATATTATATTTACGGAATATTTTCGCGCATTTGACCGAAAGATAAATTTCCAATTAGCGCGCTCGATTTGACAAATCGAAATGTACGCAGAGTGAATGTGTGCGCATAATACATATTGGTGCGCGATAAACAATTTCCACCGCATTAAAATAAAAGGGAGGCTGTGCATAATGGCGTGTTCCGATAATTGAAAATATTCGGAGGCAATTTCCACTGCAGTTATCAAAGCCTTCGGGCCACGGCCAATATGCGCATCGATAGGTGAAAAACCAGACGATCACGCAAAATTTGTCCAGAAAAGCTTTTCCGCTGTTCCGACTACATTTTCGCTAATTGGAATAGTTTGGGTGAAATGTTTCATTTTCGGGAAATTGTAATAATGTATTGGAAACGCGTGGTTTTTTCGATATATTGACGTATGAAAATGTTTTTTTTTTTTTTGGTTATATTGCGGAAAATTTCTCGGGAAATTATGGCTAATTAATTCGTTTCCGTGGATTAATATAATTTATTAACTTGTAAAAATTTGAGCATCGCTTCGTTTATTTTATTTATGACCTATTTTTTAATTTCATTATTACCAATTGCTTTGTTATAATAATATAAAGTTGTTGTAATTAAGACCCCACCAGATTTAAAATAAAATTTCCAGAGCGAAAAATATATTTTTTTAATTTCGTCTACCATCATAATCATTCAGCTAAAACGAGTGCCGAATGATGGATTGGCATTAACGCATACATCAAAATTTATTTTTAATTGACGCAAAATGATTTATGACTTAAAAATAATCAAAGGTGAATATTATTGCATTTGAACAAATTGAAATTCTATTAATTCGGCATTAAAACGAACGAAAACGCAAAATTATACCCCCGCATATATAATAATAGTCGGGGTCAAACTCGTTCCAGAATGCATAATGTCCGATCGAATCGTATCAAACTCGCAAGCGATAAGTCACAACTGCGACAGCGATCTCCATTAGCCGATTGTTAAAGTTAAGAACACCAATGCGAAGTTGGGGCCCAATAATATTTTTGTAATCCATTAAAAGATTTGCGCGCGCCAAATGAGCGGCTTCAAAGAATAGAATTTATCCCCGATACCCGACCGGGAGGCAATAGCGAAATTTAATTATGAAAACGATCGGGCAAATAAATAATTATCGGCGTAAATAAGCGCACAAAGTGGGCCAGGTAGTGTTGGATCGTAAAGCCGCCATTTGTCGCCTGCGCGCCATCCATTGTTGTGCGTGACAGCTGTGTAAATAATATTCGCACTCTGTAATTTTCCGAATAGACCAAAACCCGAACGTCGATTCCCAACACTAATAAACATCCATTTTTCCCGCATAAAGGCGAACCGATCCTGTGTGTGTGTTATATTTTTTCATCCGTGCGGTATAGAAATTCGAACGCCGGAAAAACTCCTGGCGGAAATTGCCACCTCGACCGAACAATTTAATAAGCCCGAACTCTGTACCTCGTTTTCTTAATTGCAAAATAAACGTTTTCGAACTGAATTTTCGTCTGAATTAATTTCAGTTTAAGCTTGAATATAAAAAAAGAGCGGAAAAATTCCTATATCTTCGATATTCCGAACTTCTTTAGTGTATTTTTTTTTATACAAAATGAATTACTTTCGCTCCCTATAATTCAGGGGTGGAAAATTGTTTCAGATTGACATTTTTTTGGACCATCGCGGACCAAAGTCATATCTAGTGAAAATAAAAAATCATTTTCAATTTCTTTGAAATCAGCTTGTACATAGTTCTAAAATACGTAAATTATAATATAATTTTGGAAATATTTTTTTACTAAATTTTCATAATATTTTTGTTTAGTGGGAAAATGATCGACTTCTTTTCTCATATATTTTTTGAAAAAAAAAAAAAAAATTATTCGGTCATAAATGCGTCAAATGAAATTGTATAAGTACTTCAAATACTATTATTTATTTTCTTTGTAATTTAAAATTTAACTGTTTCAAATAATTCAGAATATTGATCGAAAAACAAAAATCGTTTTGTCAAAAAGTCTGTAGTTCATGAAAATCATTTATTTTCTACTTAATTTCAAAAAATATGATAACATCCTCTTTTAATTCTCACTCCACTGACTTGTTTTTATTTAGATTATTTATTAACTTTTTTACATTGACTTCGTTAGATTTTGAATTTTGATTTTCATTAATATTTTTTTTATTATTAAGTAAATATCGCCTTGGGCCGGATAAAATCAGCCCGCGGGCCGCATTTTGCCCATGCCTGCTCTAATGGAATGATTTAGAGATATTTATCGTGTAAAAATCGAAAACGGGTATTCATGGAAGCCTCGTCGGAATACATCCAGACCCGTTTCGTTGGAGATTAAAAAGCTTAATCGACGTCTTTTGACCGTCGTCATTTCGACATTGCAATGCGAAACCGCGCCGTTTCGCAAACGGACACGACCACCGTGTTGTGTTATATTTATTTATTTGTTTATTATACTAATAGGTATATTATAAATACATAGGTGCGGGATAATTCTTGGCGGGTGGGTATATTCGAAGTCGGCCATCGCGCACATATCCGTGTGACCCTTTCAAATCTCATTTTATAGGGGCACTAAACCTCAAATTTACTTGCGACAAGGGAAACGCTGAAAGGGTGTCGGACCGCTTCGCGTATATAAATGTACTTTTAGCATTTTGGACAATTTGCCGGAACGAATTGAAAATTATTGTCATATATGTATCATATAATGGAAATATACTTTTCTTTGTTTTTTTTTTAGTTACAGCAATGATTTGTATTTATTTTGATATGGAAAAATGTAAAACTTTCGAAAAATCATATTTCGTTATATTATATACAGGTATTCCTCAACTTACGACGAAGATACGTTCCTGAATCTCGGTTGTATGTTGAATCGATCTTTAAAACGAATTCATACAAAAAAATCAATCAATTATATTTATATAAAAAATTTCATATCTAATACAATAATTCGAATGATTCCAAATTTTTTTTCAGAAATGCAGTTTGTGATTTACATTAGTGAGTAATTTTTGAAAAATAATGAATTTAAATAAATATGTATATATTTTTTCGGTCGTAAGTCGAATCGTCGCAAATCGAATCGTTGCAAGTTGATGACTATCTGCATTGATAATTGTTCAGTTTCGCTTAATACATAGATACTTATTAATCACTGAAGTTAAGTGATAAATGACGTGGTTCTAAATAAATAATTTTTCGATTTCAAAATAAAAAAAAATTTACCCCCATCATAACAAAAAAAGACACTCGAATTTCTAGTGTCATATTAGAAAGGTCTGACTGTATATATAATATATAATATATAATATAATGTATATGATATTTAAATGAAAATATTGAAAAATTTAAATTGAAAAGAGAAAAGAAAAGCCACGACCGTAAATTGCAGTTGAAATTTTATTTGGAGTGCATAATAGGAAGGCGTTTAGATGCAGTTTTCGTCGGACGGGATAATGCTACTGCAGATGCAGCATTACAAGATGCGCACCAGCTCTCACCAGCTGCCATTACACACTTACATTTGTGTGTGGTGAAATTTTGCATTTGCGGCTCTAACACTCCGTAATGGAATGCGAGCGTGTATTGTGAACGCTAGCAATTGCCGGAAACGTTTTTTAAAAATATACATGTTATATTCGTAATAAAACATATTTTTATATCGACTAAATAAAATGGTGTGTAAACCGTCAAGTGCATTCAACGCAGTGATTTTCTTCAATTGTATCAATTGATAGTAAACGGTTATTAAAGTGGACGTATCAGATCAATTTACTTGTTACTCTATTCCAGTAATCCATGAAAGTTGGCGCATTTGTCATAACAAAATATTTACAATGAATGTTATGTAAAGTTGAATGAGAAACGTGGCTAAAGTAACGAACAATAAAATTTTAATAAAGAAACTAAAACGATAGTGAACCGGTCACGTTGCAAGACGTACATGAACACGTGAAGTATTGAAATGGTTCTCGAGAGACTGTAAAGAAAAAACAAAACATATTCAACTATAAAGAAAAAAATCAGAAAAATGAAAGGGTTGAAATAGTCTTTGTTCAGTAGGGAATGGTAAATAAATTTTCATGATGATGAAATAAAAAAAATGTTTTATAACCAAAATGACATACATATCATTAAAATCAAAATATCATTATGTACATACATATATCATACGAAATATTAAAATATTATTCTTGTATATAAAACTCAAACGGTGTATGTATGTATGTATGTATGTATGTTTGTATGTATGCACGTACGTACGTACGTATGTATGTATGTATGTATTTATGTATTTACGTAAGAATGCACATACATATGTATCCAATAAATTCAAAATTTGGCAATAATGTCCTTTGAAACCCGGAAAAACTAAGTAAGCATTCAGTTTTTTTAATATCGTTTCGCCCTTAATTTTTTTTTCAGTTTTTTCTATCGATCGCCATACAAATATGCCGGCGTCGCGATTGATTGTGACAACAATTACAATCGGTACACAATTTATTTTCACAATCCGAGCAACACCGGGCACTACCCACTACCATGAACACAAAAGAAACACAATACGAACAACATTAAACATACAAAATCAAAAAAACAAACAAAACAAATGAGAAAGAATCGACGACAAATAACTTCGCGCGACAACGACGACAAAACAAACACATATTATAATCCAGCCATACACGAAAAACGGGATTGCACACTGCACCAGATGATAAGAAAGTTGGCGTCGTTGTGTGCTGCGGGGGCGGAGTCTCAGGGTGTGTGGCGATGGTGGCGCGCGCGCTTCGCCCTCACTGTCAGTTGTCGTGGAGACTCCGCCCGAGGCGGTACTACCAACCGCCGGTACTACTCGCGACACAACTTTTCCCGCCGATTTTCGATAACTTCCCAAAAGCTTTTCCGATCGGAAAACTCATCGGACTTTTCACAAAAAAATTAAAAAAAAAACATTACGTTGAAAAAAATATGAAAATATAGTGCTTTTCGGAATGAACTGACTCGTTTTTATAATGATTCGAATAAAAATTTTAGTTATATTCAAAATTTTTGAAGTTGGAGGTTCGCGATTGTCAAATCAACGGGGCTTCGCGGGAGACGCCTCGGCTCGAGTGCCTTCGCACCTTTGAACTCGCGAGTTCTTCTTTTCGGTTTTTCTCTTATTTGTTCCGGGTGTGTACTTTTGTTTCGCAGTCCCACTAATAAAAGGTTCGCCGTCGCAACAATCACTAACCGGAGGCACAAAGTGTTCAGTCATGCAGTCAGAGAAAAAAGAACCACTTGGTTTTCGGAGAGGGGTGAAAGAATTCGGTTTATGTTCTGGGAGTTCACTCGCGCAGTGTTTTCCGAAGTTTGGTCCCCTTGTGAAAGCAAAAACAATGGAGAGAGAAATGACTACGAAGTAGTAGCGCCGCGCAAACTTGCCGTCGTCTATCTTATATATAATATAATATGCGAAACATAAATATGTACACATTTAAATTAGCGCACGGCGATTTCGTTGCCGAAAGTTGATTTCGCGTATTCGCTCACCTCCGCGTATTATATTTTCATATTTGTTTTAATGTAATGTATGTATTCAAATATATTTCGGGGGAAACTTTTTGTTTAGAAATGCTTTCGCAGCAATATGATATTATATTTGTCGTACCGTGCTGAGATTAACCTTCTTTTTATTAGACAGAGTTTACAACCCCATTTTCCCGGCCGACTGATACGATTTCGGCGCCCTGCTTAAAACTTGAAGCATAAAAGCGTAAACTTTTTGTATGAATACGAAAGTTTTTATCTGAACGAAAAGTGACACGTTTCTCAGTAAAGCAGTGATAATAAATGTGATTCAGATGGAGATATGGGAAATAACGTTTTCTTCGGGAGACACATGCAACAACCACATGTGAGTTCGATATTATAATATTTTTCAATTTAACTACGCGATAAATTTTTAAACGAACCAGCATAAATCTGGTAGAGATTTAAAAAGCGACTCGTGGCATTTAGATTTATATATAGTTAGGGTTTGAATCAGGAGTAATGTATCGGCAAATCGGGAAATTTTCAGGAACGGACGCTCTCGAATTTGGATGCATGAAAGCCTGAATGCATTGCGGCGACGACTAGTGCGCTTATCCATCGCATTTGTTCGACAATGGTCATATTACACACATGTACGTGTGTTGGAATGCATTGTTGCATTTGTCGGAAACGGACGAAAAAAAGGCACGTTCGTTCTCGAACTGATACGGATGCGGGCGCGAGCCGCAGAAATATTTCCCATTCAGCGACAGCATTGTGCCGAAGAGAACTTTGCAATTTTTCAACCCCGTATTTGCGAGCGCATATTCGAAATGAAGTATCGCAGGATTCCGTGACTGCCGGTAGCCGCCTAGGAAAATATTATATAACGATTTCGCAAATCGCTTCTTGATATTTCGAAAATTTTCCATGTATAGTCGATCGAGCGCTCTATATTTGGAAAAGAAAAAGTTTAATATGGCGTTCGTCGAAATATGATATTCCATTCCGTTAACAAAGGATCGGACATCCTTTTGTCAAAGATACATATAAGAAATAATTTTATCGGTTAGTTGATTCGACCGCAAAAAATCGACGTTTCTTTCGTAGAAAACGGCCTAATGACGCTTTTCCGTACCGGAAAATGGACCCGAATACTAAATGCTATCGAAAATACTTACAATGCAAAGTCGAAAGTTGAAATTTTTATACATACTATGAACGAATATTTTTCATATGTGAAATTATATTTTATATTGCGAAATTTTCATCTATGATAGTTTTTTTGTTCCTAAAATTTACGCACTTTTTTCAAAAGAAAGACGTATGAAGGAAAACATCTAAAGGCTATTGTAATAACTTGCAAAAGTTAAATGGGTTTTTGTTCTTGTCCGCTTATCTCTCGTTCCCTCGTAACAAGTTATCTTTTCAAGATAATAAAAATGGAATTGACTTTGATATGTAATATTCTTTATATATACGCACTTTTTTATTATAGATGAACCCATAATGTAGGTGTCGACGAGGCAACAGAGTCGATGGACCCGCAGAGCAAAGCCTTTTGGCTTACGGCTTTTTTCAGCATCATGGTCACAGGTACGAATCATACGAACATAAACTCAAATTGAAAACTATCAAAATTATTATTGTTATTTGGACACGGCAAAGTTCCATCGCGTGACTGTCCGTTTTGTGCGTGGGTAATCCGATTTTGAAGTTGGCGCGGGTATCATAGAAAGTTGGCCTCAATCGAAAGTTTATCCTAGGTGATCTGACCCTATGGAGTTAATGAAGGAAACCGAAATTGTCCTTTCTGTCTCCGATTTTGCCTAAATTGTAACGTGGTGTCGATCGAGGAATTAATCATTTAGTCGTTGCTGACAGAGTTGTGATCGCCGATAATACGTATTTGATTACTTGAAACTTTCCACGCCATTTCCTGACGATCTATATTATGTATATTTCCGATGGATTGATATAGGTATTGGATTTGAAAAAAATGGCGGGAGGCGATCGCACATAGCCCGGAGCTGAAAAGCTGTAAAAATTCGTATAAAAGCGTCATATTGAGAGTGCGGTCTAACTGAAAGTTCCGTTAGGGGCGATCAAGCGCGTCGATAAAGGATCCGCTAGAAGCGGAACTAGAAGTGGAAGTCCTAGACGAGCTCGCTAACCGCCACCACCATAAAATTCCTCCATCGATGGACGGTGGTGAGGGAAATCGGCAAATAAAATATATTTTTCGCCAACGGCAGCTAACCAGAGATCAATCCATAAAACTCAAACATAAAATAGAACATGATCTATTCGACATAATATTTAAATCTCACTAATGGAAAATATCTGAACGTATTCAATTGAAATGGTGTAAAGATATTATGAATATAATTTTTTTTTGAAATACGAAATCATTTTTATGCGATTTTAATTTAATTAATTTAAGTCTCTAAAATATATACTTGTAGAATATTTAAAATGTAAATTAATTAGAAATTAATTTATGCAATGTACTTTTTTAACTGGCTATTATGTCGGAGGAATTTGTGCAGCCTCAGGTGAGGCGAACCGCCACACTTTCGCGGAGCTAATACGTTTTAAACTTTCACGAAAGCAAAGTTGAATTAAAAATAGAAAATAAAAAAATCGTATAACGTGCAAAAAAAGTGAGGGTCGCGCACGAGCCCAAGGAATTACTTTTTAGCGCGTTGTCATAGTCGCCCCGTTGAAAAAGTTCGCCAACTATCTTAATCCGTTTTCTGCTAAAAATTTATCGTTAGTAAGGTTTTAATTTTTTGAAAGAGTTCCGACCTGCCATAATTAGACCCGTCTTCCTTTTCTTATTTCTTCCGCGAAAACTTTAATACCTTTGCATATTTTCATAACAATGAGATCCGACGATAAATCGCAAACGCATCCATCTCGAACATTCTCGACGGACTCTCACCGAGTTCCTTGATACATATTTGATTATTTCCCTTCACATACATTGTGTACGAGACGGGAATAAAATGCAACGAAAGCTGGATACGGCGTTTGCGCTCTGGAAGCGAAACTTTGTTCGTAAACTATGAACGGTGCGGCGGACGCGTTTAAAAGCCCGGAATTTCAGATCGGAACCCAGACAGGCTTATGGGGGTGCAAGGGAGATGGTCGATGGGGATTTCGCGAATTGCTGATTGCCCCGTGTTTGCCGTGCAAAAATATTTGTCTTCCGTAGTTGGAAGGAGCGCATCTCGTACGACTTCGCGATGTTTCAATTAGCGATGGCGTAATTCGACGTGTGATGACGTTTGTGTGCTTTCAGGACAGATAGCCGTTCAGCCGATGGTGCAACCTGAGTTTTTGGCGCCTTTGGAAAACCATACTGTCACGCAGGGGAGGGACGTTCATTTTACGTGTGTTGTCAACCATTTGGATGAATATAGAGTGAGTTTTTGGTGTGGTTGAATCGTTTTAATTTTCGATCATCGTAATATGAATTTATGTGAATTTGTTTAAATTTTTCATTTTGAATTGCTTCGAATACTGTTTTACAGATTTAACATTACAAATTCAACCTTATACAAATCAAATCCAACCTTTAAAATTTAAAATTATACCCTTTATAAATCGAACTCAACCATCTAAAATTTATTTTCTTTATTTTTGAATTTTTTTGTGACTTCACGATAAAATATAAAATAAACTTTAGGTGCAGTTTTCATACACTGTTTTCATATGCAGTTTGAACGCTTGAAACTTCTAATTTAAAGTTTTACATTTCAAATTAGACGTTTTACACATCAAATTCAACTGTGCATAAGAAAGTATTATTAAAACCGTTGGTAATTAAATTAATTACTATGAATTATTTTTGATTTGTTAAATTTGAAATGTAAAACATCCAATTTGAAGTGTGAAAACTATACATATCCATAGTACCTATTTTCCAATCAATTTATTAAAAAACGTAATTAGTTATTTATGTAAAAATTTAGAAAAATCATATACTGAAGTTATCAAAATCAAATTGAAGAATATATTCAAGATCGTATTTTTATATTATATAATAATTACAAAAAATAAATTTACGTTAATGAAATTTTGATAAATTTTTGAAGGTTGAATTTTATTTATAAAAAGTTTAATTTGAAGTTAAAAGGTTGAAATTTATTTGAAGAATGTTAAATTAGATCTGTGTAAAATTGAATTTAGAGTGTAAAGGCTGTATCATGTTATTAAACATAATACAGCGGGTTTTCCGATATATCGAAGACGAATAATAAAAGAATATCCTTCAGATAACTGGTATTTACTGTTCACATAAATTATCACTCGATTAGTTTTATGGTTTACGGTAAGACAATCGATTAATCCGATAAAATCATCGACAATTTATGCGAAACGACATATATTTTTTTCATAACAGTCTCAAAACACGATTGTTAAATATCGACGTTAAAACGTTTTCGATTTCCTTTCTGTTTGAATATTGTGAAATTTCCCATTTTCGTCTGCGAGCGACACTACATGGGTTATCTGAGTGCTCCCTATAAATCTCCCGTTTGGGCCACGTAGCCGTGTTGCGGAGAAGGGTTGCAAACCCGACACGACGAGGGCATCAACCGTCGGTTGTGCCCTTTAATATTTTTGCTAAACAAGACACGATCACCGTTCTATTAGGCGGTGTTAGAATTTCGCCCGGGAAATAATTGCCTAATTTAAAATTTACCCCTCAATCAAACTTACCTCCGTCGACGTCATGCTAAATCCCCCCCGTTCCCGTAGGGAGCGTAATTTGTTTCGCACATGACAACGAGACAAAAAGCGTATCCTTTTCAATTTGTATCGCGCGAATACGGGATAATCTGTTGGGGATTTTCGCGCGAGATCAAAGTTTATTTTCGAGTGTCATATTCGGTCGCCATTGGCAGCCTGTCAATAAAAGTCCCGATAATTTATCAGGCATATCCTTTATGGGTCCTCCTCCCCTAGTGCGCCATCCAGTATCCCGTAACGTTTTGACACCGTCGTTATATCCGGGAAACGGCGTTGTACGAAACGATATTTTACAAGAAAACTGTCTAAGTGCCTCGCGATATAGACGTCGTAACAGAACCAGGTAAACCGTCCACTCGCGATCCAAAATGAATCGTTCGGTGTGTTCTAACATGTTTTATGTATACTCAATTACTGTTGCGACAGAATTTTCATTAACTTTATATGCTAATGGGAAAAGTTTCGAATTGTTTTTCGAACAAATTTAATTTTCATATCAATCAAAAAAATAAATGTTTTTTTCCGGTCGGAGTCGTTCGTTTTCACAGCGAGTGCTCGTTGAGGGGTTTCCTTTGCCGCAATTGAATAATTACGCGATGTTGCGTGTTTTTAGGTGGCGTGGATCAAATCCGACTCGAAAGCCATACTGGCCATAAATACGAGAATGGTCGCTATAAATCCTCGTCTCTCCGTCACGTACAATGGCCATAACACGTGGAGGCTGCACGTGGCCAACGTCCAAGCAAACGATTCGGGGACTTACATGTGCCAAATCAACACCGATCCCATGAGAAGTCAGGTGTGTACACTCGTTCTTTTTTTACATTTGATTTAGTTAACAATATCGTTTCGAAAATTATCTGAAAAAAATTTAATTTAGATTTTCATTTTGTGATCATTTTCTTTGAAAAAGTATGCATTTGTTCGTTAATGAAAACATAATATTTTACATTAAGAAAATATCGTTCGAGTAATTCGATATATTTATTTTTAGACGTAGAAATCGGTAAGGTAAAAATATTAAAATTTAATTAATAATTAAATTTCAGGGTTTTAACAAATTGATCTGAACAGCTTTCAAATAACGATATCGCAAATTAAATTTCACACGAAATTCCATATGAATATTTTAGTATTATATAATATATTAGAGATATTACTGTACAAGTCGGAATAGTGTTAAATTTTAGTGTTACTAGTTAAAAGGGAAATCATTAAGTAAATGACTCAAATAAGAATACGGTAAATTTTCAATATTTACCAGTAAATAAAAAAAATTTTGTGTTTCAAAAATTTTTCGAATACTTTTAAAAAGTGTTGTTGATTTTTTAAGAAAATATTTTTTTGAAAAATTCCATTTTTGTATGTGTAAATTTTTTTTTTTGAGAAAATATTTTTGATTTTACGGTTTTTTCGTATTTTCGTAAAATTTTTTTTTTCTGATTTTTATTTGAAATTTAATTGACTGATAATTTATCGGTTATTAGTAAAAAAATACCGGATTACCAATAAATAAAATTTTCGTTAAATCTGACATTTCCACTAGTTAATCTTTGAATTTAGCATTGTGTGGCGATTGTGTCCAAAAAAAAGCATGTAGATGTTTCCTTGTTTGTTTGATAATAATTCTGATTCTTAATTGAGTTTTCTTGTGGTTTTTTTAAATTTTTCTTTTCCTATATAAATTACAAATATTTCCACAACTATTTATCTTACACAATTCGATGAAATTCAATTTTTATACAATATCTATACATATGAATAATAATCACTACAAATTCTATACTTTCGCCAAAAGCGTCAGTTCGCGGAAAGACATATTTCATTAAATTTTTCTCGCCTGGCATTCTTTATGACCCCCAGGACCTTCGCGATTGCTTAGTTAAAATTAAATGTAAAGTTCCCAATAAATGTAAACGTAGCGCCCGTAGTTTCGCCTAGTGTTACTGGTACCCAACTAAGCTACCTCAGGAAGCTGGCATAGAGTGGGGTGCGTGGTGAGCTTCCCTTCGATATAATCACTACAAAATTCATTAAAAAAAACTCACATTCACAATATTTTTTTCCAAAAATCACCAAATCTAAACCCACCAACCCCCAGACTTTTACAGCAACCCCAATACAACCACATGTTTAATTTCGATCCAAATTGACATTGTTTCAATATAAATTTGATCACTGCAGACGGGATACTTGGAAGTGGTGATCCCTCCGGATATACTGAACGAGGACGAGGGAGGGTCCGGCAACGTGGCCCTTGAGGGCGGAGCCATCAGGATGAGGTGCTCCGCCACCGGCACTCCTGAGCCCACCGTCACGTGGAAGAGGGAACCCGGAAAGAGCATCGTTTTCAGACACGAAAGCGGCAGGGAGAGAAAAGGTAAAACCGCACATATTATCACGCGTTCGTTCGTCTATTTCGGGAGGACGCGCGAAACGCAAGTAACTTTTCATTGTCCCGTGGAATGTATCCCGTTCCAGGGCCGTTTTATATGCTAAGGATGGATCTATCGATTCGGTGTGTGAATTTTAGTTTTAGGGTTTAATTTTGGGATGAAATTCGAATGATTTTGTGATGTTATTAATGTGTCGGATTAATTGGATTCTTCTCAGAATTGGTTTATACTGTTGGAGTTTTTAAAATTAGATTTGTTCTAAATTTTTATTGATAAATTCTTTGTTTGAAATCGTCATAGTGTGTTAATAACCACAATGTTTATATAATCGCGTTTTTTATGAAAAAACGCAAAAAAATCTTGCGTTTTTTGTGAAATTTGATATTCGTATTAAAATTATTTTTTTTATTGGTGACTCCTCGACTTTCACCTTTTAAAATGAGCTCTTTTAAGATTTTTAAAACCGATCCTTGCATTTGAGGTCTTTAACATCCTTTTTAACCACATTATGACACTCTGATGTCAAAAATGCAAGTCTTTTCTAACCTTGTACAGATATCGAAAGACACGTCAACTGTCATATTTGACAGATGAGTTTAAACATTAAATTTTTCAATAAATCAACAAAAAAAGACAACCCACAACAGTTGATATTAAATTTCACAAAAAACGCAAAATTTTGAACATATTTCATAAAAAAACGCGATTAAACAAACGTTATGTAACATATACAAGAAGATTGATGACCTGTATAACGCTTTTAGGAGAGCTATTTACAAAGCGAACTTTTGCAGGAAAATCGCATCGGAAAAGTATAGAGAGAGCTTAATTTAGGTTCGAGAGTTTCGTATCGAACGAGACATCTATTTACGTTTTGTTTAGTTCGATAATAATAGTTTTAGTCGTGGTGTTGGTGGGTGTCCGACCTGGAGCAGAAATATATTGCAGCAGTCAGCAATGGCGGCGGCTCCCATTAGTCACCATTTATTTCTTTTAGTGCGACTTTAAGGCTGCGGCCAATGTTCGTCGGGGCCCACACAACCCCACCATTATCTTCACCTGTCCTCATATTAAACTGCCGCCTGTATTATTATCTTTATATCTATTAACCCGACCGCGTAACCCGTTCGTCCCAACGTTAAATTATTATATCTTCCGCAATAGATATTATATTCGCGCGCGAAAAGTGCAATATTTCACGTGTACGGACAGTTTTTATTATATCGTCGCGTGTTTTTAGCGCGCTCCGAAATTTTCGAATCGTTTTTCAATATTCACTTATGGTAATTTATTGGCAATTCTCAAACTGTCGTTATTTTTCTTCGCATTCGCGTGTGCGACCTTCAGTTTTGGCTTCATCTTTGAGCTGACGTAAATGGATTAGATTATTCGATGTATATAATATGTGTACGTATGTAGCGTATACGTATGAGGGGTTTGATTGACATAATCAATTTAATTATATTTAGAACTAATTGAAGTGAAATTTCAATTGAACCGAAAATTAAAGAAATTATGAAGTTTTTTCTCTTATCTAATACAATTTAATTAATTTTTAAAATATCATAATTTTTTCATAAACGAAATTCTGAAAAGTTTATTTTTGTTTGTGATTTCATTATAAGAATACTCTTCGATAAATTTGTATGCATTCTACCATATATATTATATGTATAGGGTGGTCCGAAGGTCTAGGATGAGTTTTAAAGAGGTGATAGGTCATGTTATTTGGAACATTTTAAATTATACATACCTTATAGCCCAAAATATCATTGTTTTTCAGTTATTATTATTATTTTGATTTTTGAGGAAAAATATAAAATATTGCGCTTCCGCACTAATAATTTCCAAATGAAAGGTAATATGGCAGACAATTCTTATTTTTTTTGTTTGTTTACTATGTATTTAATCCTTAAATAGAAATACAAAAATCTATATCAGCAAAAAACTATCAAAAATACATGATTAGTTATCAAAAAATTACTAAAATAAAAGAAAACAAGAGTATTTTTTATATTTCTTGATTAAAAAAAATGAAGTCTTGAGTTTTTAAATATTTTTAAAAACCTTCCAAAAACATTCCGAAACTATTACAAATAACACGACTTATCACCTGTTAAAAACTTATCCTAGACCTTTGGATCAACCTGTACAATTTTTCTCATTATTTTCCATTATGAAAAGAATATCATCACGCATAACGCATCAGAAAAGTTTCTATCGCTTTTTTAAATTGAAAATATTATTCCATTTAATTCAATGCACATCTAAAAGCTTATCAATTAATATTTATAAAAATTCATGATATGAAGTTTCACTCCGTAAAGTACTACGTATACATTTTAAAATCAAATTCTATAGAAAATCAAAACCTGCATTCAATCGAACACAAAGACAAGCACCACCCCTCAAACTGAAAATCTAACAACAAACAAAACAAAGCAACAGAAAACGATAATCGCGTAGGTGTGTTCTATACGCTTTGTGCTCCAGAGGACGCCGTAAGATGCACAATCCGCCATTGTGAACGCAATCGTATAACAACAACAACAACAACAACCGAGCAGAACCGAACGAAGGACCGCCGGGATTCGTCAGTCTAAGTGGCACGGCTTTCTTCGGCAATAAAAGCCTCCTCGCACTGAGATCAGCATACGAATGGCGGGGGCTGTGCCCTCCGCCGCCATGGGGGCCCCCAACGTCGCCTTTATTCAGACCACGTGCCGACCCGTCTCGGCCCAAACTCGATAATGGATACGGTAAGTGGCCTTTATGAAGTGTTCTGTTTGAGCGATCGTCGCAATAATGCGTTTATTGTATGTATCGAGATTGGGCGGCGCTAATTTACAAAGCGATACTTGCCGCGGAATCTGTACGAGTTGGGTTGTGTCGAAGATGCGAGGTCGGTGTTTGTCTTGTGGAGAAAAGTGATGTGTGCTTGATTGTATTGGTTGATGGAGGCTTTTGGTTGTGTCGTTTCTTGTGGTGAAAATTTATTGGAGAAATTTAAGTGATTTTGGGGGTTTTCGATGAAAAAACGTCATCGTAATCATGGGTGGTCATTTGAGATT
Source organism: Hydropsyche tenuis (assembly GCA_009617725.1). Classification (NCBI taxonomy): domain Eukaryota; kingdom Metazoa; phylum Arthropoda; class Insecta; order Trichoptera; family Hydropsychidae; genus Hydropsyche; species Hydropsyche tenuis. The sequence goes on from VTON01000040.1 coordinate 1,513,332, forward strand.
CGTTGTTGGATAAAACCAGACTGCGGTGTAGCGGTATGTTCCACGAACTATCAATATATTGATGATGGTTCAAATCGCGGGTTGACCAAGGTAAGACTCCGTTTTTAACACCTACTCGATCGTCTCAGATGGGAATTTGACCATTAGACCCAAAAAATGAGAGTTAAATCTTTTGTTTGCTTGTATCAACAATTATGAGCAGTCGTCGGTGATCGGTGCACCTCTTTCCTGCTCTGTTGATATAATAATTTAATGATTTAGCCACCATAGCGACTTTGGGGTAAAACCTGTTATGTCATGGTGAAGTACATAGATGTATTTGTGTGTACACAAAAAAAAAATCTCTTCAATTGTTATATTTAAAAAATAATAGTAAACATATACAATGCAGTTTAGAATTCAAATATAATATGTTACAATCTAAATGAGATAAGTAATAAATAGTACAGTTATTATATCGAACTAATTAAGTCTGATTGTGAGTTATATTATATAATAGGGTGAGGTGAAAATGAAAACTTTTTCGATTACCTATGAATGTCTGATGAAACATATTTTCATTTCAGTGATGTTGTCTATACGTGAAGTCTTTGATATTGGTCTAATGAAAATCTTTATTAACTTCATAAATTACTAGTTATTTCACATAAATTATTAAATATGTGGTTCTTATTGCTACTTTGTTTGCAAATATTATTGGTATTCTGGCTGTACATTTTAAATTCAACCTTTTAAACATCAAATTCAATCATCAAAAAGTATATTATGACCTTTTTATACTTTCCGATTGTTGAATTTTTCAAGTTTTTCCAAAAATTTTAAAGGCTGCATAGTATTTATTTTATATTACTAAAGTTACTGTAATACTTTATAAATACATATATTTTCAAGTAACGTAGTTTAATCCATTTAGTTTCCTGACTTTTGTAAAATCGCGTGAACTAAAAATCAAATTAATCGAAAATTCATAATCACAAAACACATTTTTCCTGATGGAAATTGGAAAATTTCATGAAGCGTTTAAAATCTTTTTTTAATTAAATTTTGCATTTATTAGCACGGAGCTATTCTTGTGCAATACAGAAGTTGGCTAACTGCATAAGCGAAAGAACGAAAACCGTCTCGTCTAGGTGGTGTGTGTGCGTTTTTATGGCGAAAATGGAACCTGTGGAAAATTCAAAACGGAAAAGCTTTCTATACTCATTTTCCACTCGTGAAATTCCACTCGCTTTATGCACCCAGCTTAAATTCACACACATTCATATTTACATAAGTATAAACAACAACACAATTTTCAATTTATGATTTTCAATATTGAAAGACAAAACTTTTCATTCGCTATAAACGCCACTACACAGACAGTTATAAAAGTGAGCATTCGTTCGCGATAAAATTTCAGCACTTTTCACGTGTTTCAAATACGTTCACTGAAAACTGAGCAACGTGACACGGCACATTTGAAATAATAAAAAAAGATTTCTCAAACTTTCGATCGAGTAATGAGCGTGAAATTAACATTTTAATTCGCACGGAGGGAGTAACAAATTCGCCTACGCGACGAAATAAAGTCATGTGTAACGGCACCATTTTAACATCCATTGTCGGGAAATTGCTCGGCAGGTCGTAAAATTTAAAAATTTCGAATTTCGCGAAACGTCACGTAATCCCGCCGCCGCGTAATCCTTCCCTTGGGGGAATTGTGATGTATGAACGCATTAACTTGTTATCGCGTGAAATATGCATCCACACATACGTGATGCAATTTCCCATCGATGCGGCGAAGAAAGTATAACACACACATCCAACACATGCAATTTTTTCCCTCATTAAAACATACTGTTTATACCAGTGCTTCGCAACCACTGTACCTCGAGATGATGCTGGCTTTTCCACGGCGCATTTTCATATTGAGAAAAATCAAATAATCTGTCTATAACAAAAAATTTATGTAATTTCTTTAAATAAGAGAACATTTTTATAAAAAAAAATATTTTTTGTATGCCTAAGATAGCCAAACGTCCAATTTTGGTCGAAACAGTCTCGTTTCTTTTTTTCTTTGCATTTGTCTGGTTGCTTTCGAAACATTACAATTTACTATAATTATTGTTAGAAAAAATTATGTTATTATACTTCTTAAAAGAAGAAATGAAAATAAAATTTTTAGTTGCACATAATTTTAATAATCAAAAGAAACTGAGAATATCTTTAAAAAAAATTCTTAATTTATCGTTCATTTTATATGTTTCAGAAAAAAAATCGCCTGTGGCGCTATAATTATTTTTATATAAACATCAAATATTAATATATATGTTTTTTATTTTATACAATTGTGCATCCTAAAAAAATAATATTTCTTTAATAATGTCAATAATTCTCGACGTAAAAATTGTAAAATTATTGGACCTTCAAAAAAAATTTTTTTTTTTATAGAGGATACAATTTTTATTTGTTTTTACGGACCATTATATTTTAAGCCATAACAAATATAACTAAGCACTTGGCTCGGTGTGCCTCTTTTGGAAACACCATTAATGCGTGGCGTACGGAAAAAAGTTTGCGGAGCACCGCGCTCACATCGCACTCGTATGCAACGGTGCAATTATGAGCGTTTTACATTAGCAACGGATGCGCGGTGCACTCTGCACCCCTCCCCAACACACACAACATTAAATGCAACGGTATAATAATACGCAGCCGAATGAATGAATCCTAATTAGCGGCTTCGACCGCAGCACGGTGCTTTGTGCAGTGCTTGGATGGGGCTGGAAACCGCCATCACGCACGTCCGTCGACCGCGTCATCGGCCATCGTCATCGGCGTCGTCGTCATCGGTTCGGGTGTCGTGTCGAAATGGCGACCTGGCCACAAACTGACGGGTCGTGTGTATTATTGTGCGGCGCGTGTGTGTGTGTAGTCTGTGTGCAATTCGGCGTAATGCCGGCTTATTTCCGACGGGAAATTAAAATGATTTGCGTGGAAGTGGTAAGTTGGGAAAAAATATGAGTCTGAAGTGTTTTTGAAAAAATGGCAAGTCTAGTTTATATTTAAGTTGTTTGTTCAATTTGTTGTTTTGGGTGGAAATGTTTTAAATTTATTTCGTATCTAACAATAAGACAAAAAAGTTAATACAAAACAAAAATAAAAATAAGAAAAAAGACTAAATAACACTAGCCTAAATTTACTACTAAGGCGAAACAAATTTGAAATGATTTGAACGGTAAAGTTATTATTTATACATAAAAATAGATCATTTTCTTATACGATAGCGAATTTCGTTCATGACGCACAATATAAAATAAATCATAAAAGTTAGATGTCTTTTTATGATTTCATAAATAAGTTAAACTATTTTTTTTTACTTTCTAATAACACAATTAAATAATTTACGATTATTCCCAACATCTACGATACCCAAAACTTTTTAAAACCCTTTTCAATCAAAATTCGTTCAAGGTGCATTAACATTTTTATATATATTTTAATCTGTAATTTACGCAATTAATTTAAAAAATATTTTCTATAAAAATACCATTTTTATTTATTGAAATAAAAATAAAAACCTATATTTATCTTTGTTTATTGAAACAAAAATAGGTTTTCCATTGATCCATCAATATTGAAGAGACTTTAAATCCCATCAACAAATCAAACATACACATAAAACACAACACAACAAAAGCCAGATAATAACAACTATAATATTTAAAATTGATACGAGATCGCGTTCGGAAGAATCTGCGTATGATCCTAGAGGATTTTCCGCTATGTCGGAAAAGTCACGCGCGCGTCTAGGATGCGATTTTCCTTAGCGTTCGCAAGGATCAAAACGATATCACACGGTCGGGACCATTGTATTTACGTGTTATCTTTGTAAATAATGGCGTGTTCGCTTTCGTTCGGCCGATTCGTCCCCGTTGTGCCATTAAAGAGGTTAACATGCGTGCCTCGGATTGTTTTTATGTACACATTAATGCCACTGTGCCTTGGGTCGTGTTTGCGAAATTTTATTGCACGCTGACAATCGCCTTTCGTGTATTGAATACATAATAATTTTTTTTCGAAAATATCAAATGAAAAGGAAACTTTTTCTACTAAACCTATTAAATTTAATGATATTGTTTTTTTTTTAAACATTATATCCCTTTTTCAAATACAATAACATCGTATTCATTCCATCTTTTATATTTTTCTATACGAGACTTCAGCTAAGTGGTGATTGAAATTCAAATACAAAAATCACAGAAGCTACGAAAACAGTAATAATCGTTTCGGTTAATGGATAACTAATCGCGGTTTTCGTGAAGTCGCTAATATTGATACAAAGCGAACGCGAAGATATCACCGATCCGTCACGCCATCGCCGATGCGATCGGTTAAGTCACGCGAATTTCGCGCCCACAATGGATGTGTGTGTATAATTTGGTGAAAATTATTAAAGCGAGCCATAAAACTTTCAGACGTGTATAGTTTAATGTGTAATTATTGAACGGAGGCTTCGAGTTTCGCCCAATTTCGGTGTCGGTGTCGGAAAATGCCTTTTGCCAGTCACGGAGCAAACAATGAAAAACCTATTAAAACAAATTAGAAAAGCCAACGTTTAGAGTTTTCACAAAGATCTACGAAACGTTTTGGAATTTCTCTTTTACAATGTGCATTTAAATTTTCTATTTATAATTACAAAGTAAGCGCATATTTCTAATTTTTTTAGTTTAAGCACTATTATTTTGAGTAATAAAATTTATTAATTGAAATATTTCACATTTTAATATGCCCACAAAAATAGACTAATGTCCTATTTTGGATTGAACTAAGTACATAAATTTATTTTTATGGTACTTATTATTAGATTAACATCTATATTATATAAATTCTATATGGTATAAGTGTCGAAAAGAAATTTTGATAAAATCATTATATTTCCATCGAAATTCTCATTTAAAATAAAAGCAGAAAAGCGAACATAATGGGCAACGAGAATAACAATGAAATTGCAAGATTTCACCCTACATTTTTCAAAGCAAAGTAAGATATATGGGAGACGATACGTCTCGCTTTGACATAAATAGAAAATCTTTATATCGAACGCTGCAATTGCAGCAGCGTTTCCCCAAAAAATGCAACGAAGATAAAGAACGCGGTGGAAAGCGGGTAGGTGCATGAAAACAGCTGAAGCAAAAACGATACACACAACACGTATAGAAAGACCCACGGAGCGGGGAGCGAGCAGGAAAATTCAGGAAAGCTCGTCCGGATCCGGCAGAGGAAAATTGTGCCCCCTAGATAGACGTCTGGGGCGCCAATTTCCTTTTTAAATTCCATGCCGCCCCCCAATCGCCGTATAAATCAGTCGCTGCGCTCATCTGCCCAGATAAATATTCATTGGGAGGATCGGAGTCCCTCCTCCCTATTGGCACTCGATGCCTCAGAATATATTTCATTGTAACAAGCGAAACTGGATGCGCGGGGAAACTAAGGAGCAAATCCCGGACCAATTTATATAAATTGATTTTTTTGTTCCTTAGCCGAGCGCGAAAGAATCTCGCCCACCCGCTGCGACAAATCACCTACACACCAGCACGTCTTTATTACTTACACGTATAAATTATTACTATGGGAATCGCTGCGAATGTTTTCAAAATCGCCTTGTACTCTGTCTATTGCTATCTATGTATATGTTTTTTATGTTATTAGATTTTTTTATATGATTTTTTTGAAAGATCTACATTTTGTGTTATTGAATACGTTTACTTGATGTATGTCTGAAGATTGGTGTATATCTTTTATTTTCACATTAAATTTTAGTGCTGATGAAGTGGAAAAATGTTTATATTTCACAATCAGATTTTTATTAAATAATTTCAGTAAATACCAAACCTATAAGAATGTCATTACCTGTAAATGACCCAAAAAACACGTATCGGTAAATGAAAACGATTTTTTTCGTTTCGAATATTTTTGAAAAGCGTTGTTGTTTTCTTTTAAATACATATGTACAGTTTTTTTTTTATGAAATGTTGCTGTTTATTTTTTGGAAAATATTTTTGGTTTTACGGTTATCTCGGCTTGTTATATTTTTCGGTTTTTCTGGGTTATTTTTTCAAAATTCACTTTACCGGATTAACGGAAAATTAAATTTTCGGTAAATCTGACATCCTTAACTACCTATTTTTGGTGATAACCTATTTCATTTGATTATGATTGGTTTTTTTTTTAAATATTCAATTCTTCTTCGAACACAAGTTTTACAATATTTTTACAATCGTTTATCATGAATAAACATATTTATGAAATTGAATTTTTATAGGATATCTGTTGTAATAAATACGCATTGTTTTGATTGATAACATGATTGTTTTGAACCTAAAATGATTTCCAAACTTTTTTTATTATGATAAATATCAGGATTTACCCATGAAATATAAAATTTATCAATCTTCAAACATACAACACGAATATTTTTGTCGATTTTCAAACCATTTAACCAACAAAAACTCGAAAAATATGCAAGGATGAACTCACTTTATATAATATTAATTTAATAAGCGGCAGGTTATAAACAGCGCACGGAAGATACGTTACATTCTTTTTTTTTATTATTTATTTACGCGGTAAATTTTACTCGCAGCCATTTTTATTTCGGTCAATCAATCATCGGAGTCCGTCTTTTTGCGGTGGCGTGACGTTAAAATCGCTGCCGCTCTATTAAATTCTATATACGACGAACGCGTCCCTTCGACTACACGCCGCTACAAAAACGAATGAAAACCATATCATATTTCTCAAAAAAATCAGGCTTCAATCTGATAAAAATTCGATCGTTCAAAGTATGAAATTTCAAATATTTAGGATTTTCACTCGTTCGCTAATTCATAATATGTTAGATCAATTGAATGTTAATTTTTCTCAAGAAAATCAGGCTTCAATCTGATAAAAATTCGATCGTTCAAAGTATGAAACTTCCAAATCTATGATTTTCACTCGTTCATTAGTTTATAAAATATTAGATCAATTGAAAGGTGAGCTTTCTCAAAAACCATTCATTTAACGTAAATGAAATTTATATTCGAAAAAACCACAAATATTTATTATAACAGGTTGTTAGAAAGGTCTCCTTAAAGCCTTAAAGAGGTTGTGTTATTTGGAACATTTTAAACCAAACATAACTTATTGTTAGTCCAAAGTATCATAGTTTTTGCGTTAGAATCATTATTTCAATCTTTAAGAAAAATATTCAAAATTTCGCACTTGCGTACTAATAAATACCCAAATAAAAAGTAAAACGGTAGGAAAATCATAAGTTTTTATTTGTTAAAACTTAAAAAAAAACGATATCCAAGTGTTCAAGTATTTTTAAAAAGATCTCTGTTTAAAGTTCTTTTGATTGATGTATTAAATATTTACATAGATATCCAAACGATTTTCAAAATTAGTATACGAAAATGAAACCAATTCCAAGCCAATCAATTGGTTCGAAACCAATTTTAGACATAGTTTTTTTAAAACAAGAAATACCAAAAAACTCTAGTTTCCTTTTACTTCAGAATTTTTTTTAGCTAATCATTTATTTTAAATAGTCTTCTGTTGATAACAGTTTTATTCATATTGATGTATTAAATATACAATTAACAAACAAAAAAAAATAAGATTTATCTACCATTTTACCTTGCAATTGGGTATTATCAGTATACTAATGCGAGATTTGGATTTTTTTTCTTAAAAATCAAAATAATTCGAATAACTTGAAAACTGTGATACTTTGGGCTAAGTATGTTTGGTTTAAAATTATCAAACAAACATGACATATCACCTCTTTAAATCTTATCCCAGACCTTTGGATCACCTGTATAATATTATAATATAATACATCCCCTGCATATTTTTCATAAATTTTATTTTTTTTTTTTTTTTAATATACAGAATAAATTTCACCTGCATCCCACGTGCATCGCGCTGATTTCGAATTCGATTTCGAAATTCCGCACGGATCAAATGATAGACGTCGGGCGTTGATTAGACTACCCCGCAGCCATGGGAGCTGTTTGCCCTTTGAGACGTGATTCGAGATTAGGTGATTCATTACGCGTGTCGTGTCTATTGAAGGCAGAAGTAACAGATTAAGCAATCGTTGGTCGTGTGACGTTAAAGGTATTCGCTCGTGTATCCGCCGATAACGATAACGGCCGGAAAATATCGGTCCGTTTGTACGCGGAATATTGGCACGCCACATTTGTCTTTATTTTTCCGCTTTGTTGGTCCCGTTTTTACGTCTGACTTTCAAATAAAGCGTTCGCCCTGCAACGATTTAGCTCGCTCCCTTTTCGGGACCCTTCTTGGTGTTTTTGCTTCGGCTGCTCTGTTCTTTTCGATGGGGATTACGGGCCAACACACCCGATGGAGTGATTAGAAGATAAAGAATCAATTTACAACGTCCGATGGAATGAGTTGTTTCTTTGTGTATGCGTGTTTTTTATTTATATATGAAGGTATGTGTTTTGGTTATGATTTTCTTGTTCGATTTTCCCGGAAAGTACAGCCACAGGCGGTAGTATTACGGCCGTTAACATAACCGATGTCCAAACGACCTTTCGCCAAATTACACATCAAATTATCACAAAAATTATTTCGCTTTCTATGGTTGGATAGCTAAGCCGATAAGACGTTGCGGATATAATCGGGAGGAAATTCTGTTACACTAACATTTTCCGTATTATCTTTTAAAAAATGTCTTTTATGTACTACAAGTTGTTGAATATGAAATAAATGTTAATATGTATCATTTGCTAGGTTTATGTTATGAAAAATTTTCATATGGAAGATATTACATTACATATACAAAAGTTTCTGTGGAAATTAGTTAATTTAAACGTAAATTTAAAGCCGTATGAACAAAATACAGTATAAACATAGAAAGCATAATTCTAATAAAAGAAATTCTTAAATTAATTTGAAAATTAATATAAAATCGAAATTTAATATTTTCAATATAATATCGTACATTTAAAAAATAATATTTCTTCTACGTTTAGCGGCAGTCTGAAATATAAAATCACAGAATTAGCAACGGTCACGTGCGAGTATTGCGAATCGCCGACGAATACAAAGCACTAGATTCATTTTGAAATCCTTCTTATTTTATTTTTTCACAAATAATATCGCATGTGAGTATAGGGCGTAGACTCGTAGGTATGTGCTGGAAGTGATACAGTGGTATCTTGTTCTTTGCGGAAACGGGGTGAATTTATGTCGGGGATTAGTTGGTTAAGCGGATACGTAGGCCAGCCACCGAGGAGACGTCCTGAAAAACCTCGTAACTAACGCCCGTAATTAAAAATGGACAATATATTGAATGTCAAACGGTCTCGACGACTATTCAAAAAACATGTACTCTTTTCACACAAAAACCTCAAAAAAATTAATGAATTTATCAAAAAAAAATTAAATATATACCCCAGTTAACTAATCGATGGATCTATTAATCTTTCAGATTGTTTCTCCTGCCGCAACCTGGATTATTTTTAAATTTAATATAGTATAACAATAGATTTTCGTCGGCGATCACAAAAGGGCAGTCGGCGTGAAGGGAAGCGGGTGTGTATGTATCGCGATGGCTATGCTCTCGCACAATACGGACATAAATCGTGGCTTAAAACAAAACGTATAATAGCCCCGCGAAAATAGGGTCATGCTTTTTCATTGACGTTGTGTACAGGCGGTTGAATAAATCCGGCCGCCGTGCAAGTGACACCCCGCCATATGACACATTGTGTACGCCCATTGTTGGACGCACGTTCTCGAATCAACCATGCTTCGACACGTATCTTTAACTTTTGCTCATTGTTCTGATTTCGTAATATTGTCTATTTTAATATCATCATGGTTATAGCGCAAAATGATGGACGGAAGCTTTTTAATGTTATGAAACGTTTGAATATTTTTTTGATCGTCCTAGTCGGTTATGTTCATTATTGGATTGTCATGTTCTTCAATTTGTGAAAAATCGCTTTTGATAAGTTCGTTAGTAAACGTTTACGTATTAAAAGTTAACGTTATGTTACGTTAACGTTAACGTTACGAACACGTTGTGTACACCCATTGTTGGACGCACGTTCTCGAATCAACCATGCTTCGACACGTATCTTTAACTTTTGGTCATTGTTCTGATTTTGTAATATTGTATGTTTTAATATCATCAAGATTATAGCGCTGAATATTGGATGTAAGCTTTTTAATGTTTTGAAACGTATGAATATTTTTTTGATCGTCATAGTTGGTTATGTTTATTATTGAATTTTCATGTTCTTTAATTTATGTGAGAAATCGCTTTTGATAAGTTTAAATGAAACATTTAATATTATTTCAAATTGATAGTGTGTAGATATTTGTATTGACCATGTTTCAACAATGGGAGCGACGGCTGAAAATCGAATATACAGTGAAATCTAAAAATTCAGGAATATAATTATTTCTGAAGTCCTGTTTCTTTTTAATACATTTTATACTTGATTTTACGTTTTATTAACATCAATTTACATCTGAAATAATTAAAATTCAATTTGTTTTATAAAAATATTCAATTAAATTCGCGGCTTTTACGTTTTATTAACATCTGCTGACATTTGTAAATTTTTATTTTCTGAATTTATTTTAATTAAAATTCAATTTGTTTGATATCGAAAATTCAATTCAATCTATTATTAGGGAGGCCATTACCGATAATCCGATACGGTTTTATTTGAAAAATATTGATTTTTTTTTTGAAAAAATTTTTGAAGATATGTTGTGTTGTTTACGAATTTTTTTTTCAATTTTTTTTCAGGTTTTCCCTAATTTTTATATCAACTTAATTTACCAGTAACTAGTTAAAAATTTACTGGTTTACCAGTAAATGAAAATTACAGTAAAGTTGGCCTCCTTAATCTATATCATCTAAGGAGCTTATATAAACCCAAAAATATGTGTCAAATGCTTGATTTTTTCAACAGAATGCATTATTCACATGATTTTTTTTTAATAAAAATAATTTTCGACCATTCCAAATATTTGAAACCCTCAATCTATTTTCCCTCTAATGGCGCATCATTTTATCGATCCCTCCAAAACCGCAAAAACGAAACATCCCCGCAATATTAACAAAAAAACATTTGCATCCTTATACAGCACAATCGCACAGAACACACACTCGTATAAAATAATCAAATAAAACGACCGTAGAGAAATACACGTAACCGGATTAGGACAGAAATAAGGCGAAACCGAAACCTTTTGTGTAGCCCTTTTGTGTTCACTTTGAAATCTTCGCGATGTGCCCGGGCCCCGGCGAGATTCACGAGGCCCTTTGTCCCCCAGGACTGATGTATCGCACATGTACTATTTTAATGTTATCTCGATGTCCAGCAGTGGCTTCGTACGAGGACGCAGTCCTGCACCTGAGCAGCGTGCAACGTACTGACATGGGCTACTACTTCTGCATAGCCAGCAACGGGGTCCCGCCCTCGGTCAGCAAGAGGTATCTGGTGCAAGTGCAGTGTGAGTGTCTTTTATTAGTGGCAGAGATGTCGCTAGGGGGGGTAAGGGGGTATAGAGACCCCTGGGCGCAAAATTGAGAAGGGCGAAAAAAACGAGATTTGGAATATACATATATATTTTTTATACGAAAAAAATTTCGCCTGTGGCGCCAACTTTTTTAAATTACTTACAACGATACATGATTAATGTTTTGTTTTAAATTAATACTTTTTTCATTGAAAGATTTACAAACTTTTTTGATTTTGTTATATTTTAAAATGGCCTGTATTTAATTTATCAGTAAAAAAAATACTATTTTGATCAGTAAAAACAAAGTATATGGTTGTTATTCGGTTCTGTGCATGTGGAAACCTGTTTGAACTTGTTGGATCAAGTCTCAATGTAGTCACACGTAGTAGTAGTAGTAGTAGTAAGCTAACCTAACCTAACCTAAACCTAACCTAACCTAACCTAACTGATCATTTAACATTTTTTTACTGATCATTTTAGTTATTATTAACTAGCCAAATAATTAGTTGCCTTTTAAAATTAGAGGGAGGGGTGCCAATTTTTTAATTTGCTCCCGGGCGCACAATACTCTAGCTACGCCACTGATTAGTGGTAGTTTAATTTTTTAGAGGATGCAAATTTCTATTTTGTTCTCGACTTTCAGTTCAGCCGCTTATCAAGGTGTCGAATCAGTTGGTGGCGGCGCCGTTGGATAGTGACGTTGTTATTCAATGTTATGTTGAAGCGTCGCCGACGGCTATGAACTCGTGGTATAGAGATAATGGTGAGTGTTTATTTGTTTATAGTATACTCTCGATTGTTCGGGCTAATGTGGGTACGGATAATCCATACTATTGTTTTTATTTTTATTTTTTTACGCCCGGATTTTTATGTATAAGATTGGAGGTGGGAAGTAGGAAGGAAGAAGAACCATCGATTCCAAAAAACACCTTGCATTCACGATAAAGTGCATCGTATTTTATTTGGTTTTACAATACAAATGAGCTTTTTTTTAAGTGGTATAAGTCCATTTTAGGAGAAAAGTTAATGTACGTTTTGGTTAGATATCATCTATTTATATTCAAATAGATATCATCCTTTTCTATTCATCATAATTTTTATAATTTTTTATTATCGAAAATGGTATAAGTTCATTTGTAGCTTAAAAAAAAACGATTATTTTTTTTAATATTTTTGCATAATAAACTTTAACATGTTGACAATACATTATTTTACTTAAATTCATTAACAGGTACCAATATTTTTATACCCATGTAAACGCAAACCTTTAACTATCTCACAATATGGAATTATAATAAATAACTTTAATTCTCACATAACACTTTTAAAAACAACAGCTCAAATAATATTTCAATGTATGTAATGCACTCAAACGTAACATATATGGAGAAATAAGATTTTCGCAGAACATATAAAGACTTATTGTCAAGATCGGCTCGTGGCGCATAAGACCATCTATTTCTCTAAAGTCCGACTTCTTTGGGTCGTAAATATTCAAACGATAATTACAACGCATTATTATATTTAAAAAGTTAATTGAATGTATTTTAGGCTCGGATGATCCGCAGCCGGATAATCGAGAGTATACTGTAGTTTGTTGTAGTTAATTGGTTTTTTTAGTATAATATTATTGTTATTCAGGTGAAAAATTGATGGAAAGCGGAAAACATGTAATGACCGAGATCGCAAACAACGATTTCAGCCTCTACATGAACTTAGCGATTAAAGGATTAGAAAAGAAAGACTTCGGAGGTTACGTTTGCGTTTCCATTAACGCGCTCGGCAAAGCTGAAGGCAGCGTCCGCTTACAAGGTACATTTGATTTTCAAATTCAACTAACGAAACTTATCTACAATCTTTGTAATGAACAAACTTTTGAATCCTTCCGATAACAAACTTTTTTTCCCTCCCAACTTAATAACGAAAACTTCAACTAATTTACACATCTGTGAATGTACAATGCATGCATAGAGCTCCAGCTGACGGTGAAGATGACCACGATACCGGTGACGCTGGAGCCAGCCAGGCCCTCGCACAAAAGGCCCCCAGATAACAAGCACAAGAACAGAGGTAGGAAGCCGGATAACAAAGGCAGGCACGACCTGACCACCAGGTCCTGGATGGACGCGAAAGGATCGGATCCTACCGAGCTCGATCAGTGGGGGGGTACCATGCCCCCGTGGGTGGTGGGCAGTTCCGCTTCCAAGAGGTCCTTGTCTGGATGGGTCGTCGCGTTTGTGCCGATTGTAGTGTTTGCCCTTCGTATATGGTCCAAAGTTGGATGCCAAATGTTTTCTGTGTTTTAAGGTTAAGTTTTTTTACTGGTTCGTTTTTCGATGTGAACATCGATGTAAATAAAATCTGAATATGTATCTCATATGTATGTATAATGATAGCTTGAAAGTGTATTGATATTGAAAAAATATTTAAATGTCGACATATTAATAAACATATCTATATCGTTTCATGACATGTATCAATTATCGAGGATAATGTGCTCACAAAATTCACCATTTTATATCTTCTATAGATTTTCCAAGTATGATAATTCCGATGGAAAACTTTTGTAATATCGTGTTAGCGAATGGTGTTGTATTCGATATTTTTTAAGGGAGATGCTTTGTGATAGTTTGAATATATTTTATTTTTTTGTATATAATGTGAATAATAATGGAAAGAAAAAAATTGAAAACGAATAGCTTATCTATCAATATTTATGTACAATATAATATCCATTAGATGTTATATTTAAATTAATTTACGAAATTGTTGTCTTAAATAATATCCCCATATATATGTATGTAAATTGAAATGGGAACGTTGAAATGTAAATAAGTGTTTAAATTTATCGTGTGAAAAAATTAAACATAATTGCTTGTAAAAGTGTCATTTTTATATACAAATTATAAGATTATAACGTATTCCGCTGTCCCATAAGATATTGTGTACATATTTGTTTATTATTTACGAAAATCTCCCAAACGAAAGAATTATACACATTTTCCGTGTTAAATTTTTAATCTAAATATATTTCACTTATTTTCATTTATGTTTTACATGGTACATGCATATATTATATGTTACGACGTGTGTAATCCATACATACAAGGACAATAAATAGGATTGTTAAGAATAAATGTTAACAAAAATACCTTTTTTTTATTTTTAAATCATTTATACTTAAAAAATTATAAGATATATAATATATTTCAATAAAATATTGTAAGGTAAGTATTATCAATATTTTTATTCATTGACATCATGTGAAAAAATGTAATTTATACATAAATGTTTATTAAAGAAAATTGATAATAATCTTAAAAGGCTTTTATGGAAGTTTGAATGTATGGCACGTGAAATTACATTTTCACTACGACATCCGTTCTCATGGTGAGTATAATAATATTATAGTTTCACAACATCGTAAACCTATTTTCTGTTTTATCATCACATTATACATAAAAACTTATCCATCACACACAACATTTACAAAAGTACATTTTCCGAAAAGAAAAAAACGTCAAAAAACCCACAAACGAATCGAAAATTTTACCACGCTTAATGAAAAACATACTAGAAAATACAATAGAAGAACTGGAGTTAATTTTCGGTTTTGGCATCGCACACAGTTGTGCGTGTAACGTTACATGGAAGAGGCTAAATGCTGGTAATTACGTATAAAATATAGTAGCAAGGATTCGGTTCGGTAATGCGTGGGACAGTTTGTTTTTCATTTACTTGAGCGTCGGAAATAATAATTACATTCCATTAAGCGTCCCTCGGAGGTGCAATAAGATCGTTGTTTACCTGCCATTAGTTGCGGATATTTAAATACCAGTCCCAGAACCGGGAATGGACATAAAAAGGATTACCGCCACTCCCGGAAAGCAATCCTCGCGTTTATTTGTGGCATTGAGAATGTGAACGAAACCGAATAGGATTTGCACACGTACGCGACACCGCCGTTTCAATTTATATAAATTATTCATATGTGTATAAGTAAATGTGTTTATAATGCGGCGATTTGAAAATTTCGGAAATTTCGATTTCGATTGATTTTCTATTTTGTTTCGCTCGATAATGATTTGTATACAAATTTTGTATTTTATTGAGAATTATAAACCTTTTCAGCTATCGTCGATAGATAGCCCATTGCTTTTTTTTTTGTGAAACGATTCCCTCGAGAACAGTTCGAAAGGAAATAAATGGAAATTTCTTTGAGCGCTATACTGAGTAACAGAAATTCGGTACAACAATTGACGGAGATATTTTTTCCGAAGGTTTTATTATTTTTATTTCTTGTCGGAAAATGTATACAATCCATATCAAATGACTAAATTTATTCTTTATCCATTTTATACAAATACACACCGATTTTGTTTCGCTTTAGACAATTTTTCCCACAATAAATAAAGAGAGATTCATTAGAGCCGACATGCATTCAAAAATACTCCAGCGCATGAACAAAAGCAATCCCGTAATGGAAACGCAACCGGCATTAAAAGATACAATTACTTTACACGTCTTCCAGCTATAAATCTTCAACATTCAAACACCACAATTACCATTTGATTCGACCGCTTTACATGCAACTGGCCGCCATTATCCGGCTCGCACTTTTTCGTCCATTGTTAAAAAGACGCCGCGTTAATGATGCACCGCGACAAAGGCTTCGCTCCAATATAGCCTAAGTGATCATTTGGCTGCATCCGAGAGACACACAAAAACACTTTGTAGCCGCGACCCACCGTTTGATCATAATGCCACCTCTGCACAGAGCCATTATACGGTTTCGCAGAAAGATGTATCGCGGCAGTGCCTTCGTGGTAGCCGACAAAGGCTTTTGAGCGCATGCGATAGTGCGTTTGCAATTACTATATGCAGCGAGTCTTTGCGAACGTTGGGTACTCGATTTAATAATATGCAGAGTGCAGTCTGATGAGATCCGATTGAAAGGATTCTTATGTCGGGGATGCATTTTGGAGTGAGCTTATTTGTTTTAATTAATTTTGTTTTTTATATAAAATTTTTAGATTGCATTTGATTTTATTTGTGAATATGTGCAATCGAATCGATGAACCAGATGTATAGAAAATGCATATCGATTTACGTAATAACAGTTTGAACTATTCAATATTTTTATAAGAAAGATTGATTTCGAAAAAATATAAAAAAAATCGTTAATACACAGCTTCATTTCATATTAGGGATGTCAGATTTAACATAATTTTCATTTATCGATAATCCAGTATTGTTTTTGCTAATTACCGGTTTACCGACAAATTAAGTTTTGAATAAAAACCGAGAAAAACCATAAAATCAAAATAGTTCCCAAAAAAATCGCACACTTACAAAAACCGATTTTTCCAAAAAAATATTCGAAACATAAGGAAAATAATTTTAATTTATCAGTAAATATTGAAAATTTACCTGTAAATTACCTAACTGTCATTTGGAATTTACCAATAATGACATCCTTCATATTCATTTACGAATTTAGAAATTTTATAACATTCTCATTTAAAACCAAATATTTACTAATCATCGAACTATAATGTATCGAAATCAATTAATTTGAAGTTAAAATATTAATTCATAACATAACATTTATTAAATAAAAATTAAGTATCGTGAAAATATATATATGAATTATTTGAGGTTAACTTCTTTACGCTTTTTGATATCCTTCGACATAAAATAGGGGGAAAATGTGTAGAAATATTTCCGGTTAAGTACGTACCAATAGATTCTGGTTAAACGTACAATAATTCTCGTAGATATCACAGTATACGCTTACATGTGTACGGAGCGCGGATAAAAGTCTCCTCGGAGATAAATTGTACGCTAAAAGAGCGAAACAGGCCACGCGGAGAAGAAAAGGTTAGAGGTGGGTCTCGAAGGGGTCAAAGCTCAAAACCCAACAAATCCTTCTTGGGACCGAAAACGATATAAATTCGCGCAAACACTGCACCGCCGTGCGTGAATAACGCCACACCCTATTGCGAATTCAATAAAGCTCGCATGCTAATAACATTGTCAATTTAAACTTCGCCCAACAATCCGCGTTAAAGCTGAAACTTTCCGCAGACAGCTTTCCGGCATACTGAATAAGAAAACGATGCAGCAGACAGGTGAGAACTGCACTGGCTTTTCCAGAGGTGAGGCTTTAGATTGTCCGAGATTGAGGCTCTGTTTTGAAGAGGAAGTTTGATCGTCGTCATACGTATGTTGGCTTCGAGATCGACCGGTCCATGGCCGGATGGGACCGTGCAATTTATGCGACACGGAAATATTTAATGAAATAAGGATGCCGGTAATCAATTTACCGTCTCGGCTAATTGGTTGTGGCGGAGGTCGGAAACAAAGCATCCCGGCTCTGGAATAAATAGCGTAGGGTTTGGTGTCTCGGGAGGAAAAAAATTGCGTCTACGTTGTTTTAACGTTTTGACTCGGAACGATGTTAAAAATGTGTTTTTTAACTCGGTTATTTAAAAGATGGGTGTAATTATAATAGTTTGAGTTAATAATATGATTTACACGTAATAGTTTATAAGTGTTGACTATTTATATTGGAAAGATTTGGGATTGATAAACGTGTAATATATTTTTAGTATAAATTGAATGATCGTAAAAGAATTGAAGCGAACGCGAGAACGGTCATAAAAAACCGAAGCTATTTTACTGTAGTGAGAACTTATCGTCGATTTCGGATATCATGAGTATAGTGCTAAAATATTCAATTTTGAATTTTTTAAATGATTCAAATCTATTTTTTCTTATTCTTTAACGAATATGAATTATGAAAGTCGAATAAACACGATGAACGTAAACGAATCATATCTCGATTACGTTTCAAAACGAAACTTTAATTATCTACATACAAAAAAAATAAAAAATAAAAAAATAAAATATTCATTTCAACATATTCGAATATAATTAAAATCTCTCCGAAAATTAACGATAAAATTTATTTAATTGAAAATTTAATTAAGCATCATAGATGTCACTGATTACGCACCGACATTTTATTCCACCGACATACAAACTATCAAGAAAATTCCCCACACACATCGAACACCCATTTCAGCCGACCGAGCCTGAATAAGAAATCATACGCTTCAGACGCACACTTCAAAAGCGCATGATTCCTCATTCATACGGAGGAGCTCGCCGGCGTAAAAGGCGGATAAAGACGCGGCTGAAGTGGCCTCCCCGATCCAGACGTACATTACACCCCCCATATAGTGTACAGGACGCTTAAAAAGTTAAGCCGCAGTTAAGTCGACAATGGGTGGCTCGTAAATATCGCGCCCATTGTGGCCGCGCACAAAACACCGCGTCGAAGGTGATGGCGCCGCCGAACAATGGGGTGCTCCGCCCCTTCAGGAGGTCGTCTTCAGCTGAAGGCTTCGATGGTGTCGAGTTTGGTTTTCGGTGTCCCACAATCGTGATGGATTGCGGACGCTGACCCGTCTGGGCCGTAGCCGCAGAGTCGTACCGTCTGAAAATTTAATTAAGGCGATAATGCCGGGGATCATTCGATATATATATTGTGAAAAATCGGTTGTTTTTAGGTCAGTTTGACGTTACGTGAAATAAAATGTTTTATTTCATTCGCAGCGACAACGCGAGTGAAGGGAGCGAAGGGAGAATTCTCCTATTGTTATTCTGGACATATTGCAGTGTGTGTGTGTGTATGTGACAGCGACCCCCCCGGTTCCTGATGGCTTGCAGAAGTCCTGTATGTATGTATATACTGAATATACCAGTATGCCAGTTTGCTGAATAATCCTGAACAAAAATCGCTACCGTAGCGTACAGGACATTCGACGATGCCGCGCCGTTATGCGACAGCTACGACTCGCGTTTTACAGATATCGACAACCAATACCGTTCACATCTATTTTAATTTAAATCAAACGGTTCGAATATATATAATCTAACATTTGAATATTGTAATAAATTGATTTAACGAAAATATTTCAAGAAATAAATCTTCAATTAATAAAAAATTGTAATGATTCGCTCGGTTGATATTTTCAATCAAAGATTGATATGAAATAAATATTTCTTTGCATTTTTTAAAAATATTTTCATAATAATAATGATGATTTTTGAAAGATTTTGTATCATAAAAATTTATAAAATAATATTTCAAATGTTTAGAAAAATAACGAAAGATGAAATACCACTGAAACATTTACGTTAAAGCATACATGTGAGTTCGACTATTCAATAGTAAATACTCTCAATTATCGTTTATTACATAGCATTTTTTATATGCTTTTAATAAATTTCAGATAAACATAACGTACAAATATTTGACGTATCACAATCCCACAAAAAGCCAACCTGACAAAAATAATACACCCGAGCACAAAATGAATTTTTGATAAACAGTTTCCGAAGAAACGGCGCGAAAACCCGCAGCGGCGCAACTTCCGCGAAAAGAGCACACTCCCCGACTGGCTTATGATTCCGAAAAACAATATTTCACCCGCGCAAACACGAGCGTCAAAATTAATTTAAATCTGCCCTTATTTAAGTTGGATTCGTATTTGATCGGGTCAAAGTTGCGTGCGGTCCAAAAAGTTGAACGGGTCGGCGAAGACGATCCGGCCGCAGTCCGCCCACCGCCATACACTTGGGCCGCATATATTGCACGAACGTACTACGTCTACGTTTTATAATAATACGCAGAAAACGTTCGTTTGTAATATACCGAGTTGTAGGTCGGGTCGTCCCGGCTCATATCGCCGTAGCCCCGGGGCGGCGCAAATCCGCCAAAAGCCGAATGCTTAATGAACTGACTGCGACGCGTTCAAATATAATATATACGTTATTTATATAATGTTATGTTGTGTGGGTGTGTGTTAGTTTCGACGTCGTGGTTTGTTCTATTTGATAATATCGCCGCTCTTGGTTTTCGGCTGTTCGTTCTCGCCATATTGAATGCCGCGCCGGTTTGGAACTTGGGAATTATTAGGCCCGAGCAAGGCAAATAAAAGGCGAGTGTGCTGACAAAAGGCGAGTCCAGAGTCGGCTTCCTGAGCGGTCGACATATATGAATAAACTTTTTCAATTTGAATATGTGACGATGTGAAACAATGACGGCGATTCGGCCGACAGGCCGGGTGTCAATGCGCTTGCGTTCAGCGCGAAATTTAACGCGTGTTTGCGATAAACTTTTTGGGAATAAATATATAAAGTTTACGTATACGAATTGGAGAAAATTATTGAAGAACTAAGCAATTTGTGAATTTAGTTCGAGAGGATTTTTTTTATGGTATGCTATTTACGTAATTTCAATTACAGTGCAAGACTTTTCCGATATGTCATCAAAATTTTGAACTATCTTTATAATTTTTTGAATATGAGTTTAAATTAATTACATAATCACAGTAATTAATTGACTGTTTTATCTGTTACTTAACATTGATGATTGATGGAAAACAATATATATTTCAGTCATCGGCAACCTATGACCCGCAGGTCACCGACCGACCCATTTGACAATTTCAAGTAACCCACTGTATTAATTATTAATTATTTTCTCAATGAAATTTATAATATTATACACTAAAAACTGTTTTGAAATATACCTACTGATACAAAATACTTCATAAGAGTGATATTTTGGTTGCTTCTAATCCACACCCAAAAAAATTAAGAAAATTAACTAAAATTTTTGAATGAAACCTATTGCAAATCATAAAAATTTTATCAAATCTGAGAAATTCGTTCACTAAAAAGTCATCTCAAATCAACAGATACAACTATCTACTAATTATTTTGTTATTTTCTTAAAATTATGGATCAATTTGAGCTTACGTATTCGGGAAAACTATACAGTTAACTATACCTAAACAAAATCAAAGAATCGGCGCGATGGGAAAACCGACTAATTTTCAAATAAATCCCGTTGTTCTTTTTTTAGATAGTATTCAAATGAGCGAAAAGTTTCGTCATGTTGACACACATTTTGGGTGCATTAAGGATATGAGGTAAACATAAAAAAGCGCGGTCGTCTCTTTTCTCCGCAGGGACTCGCAGGATACTATCGCCGTAAGTAGCGTTCGCAGTTCATAAAAAAGCTCGTATTTCATATCCGCGCACCAAGCGAAAGCATATTTTTAAAAGAATGATATTCTGTTTCTTACTTTCTTGCATGTGACTTTTATGCATCCGTTCACATTCAAATTTTACGACTTTTATTTTTTTTATCGAATTTTTCAGAGGGTTCCACTCGAATTTTCCAATTGAACCAAGCGCACGATATATGGAGTGGTTACATTGTCCACCGGACTCTGAATCATACTACTAGGCTATTATTCTGCAAACGAAAAATTTGCATAGAAATAAAAATGCATATCTTCACTGACATTTGAGCATTTCGGTTAAATTTTGCAACCGAATTCACAATATCACATGTTTTGTTAAAAAATTTATATTGATATTAGAATGTATTGTATGTATAAAATATTTCGGAAACAATTGTTTTGTATAATATATAGAATACATGCGTATTCAAAAAACAGCCGTTGTGGTGGCGTGTGAAAAGGAGAGATATTTTTTTATTGTTTTATATGATTTTCACATCGTCAGATATGTTACAACACCACCAGATTCTTCCATACAGTGTGACCAAACATATTAAATTATTTTATTTAAAATATTTTATACAATTTCAACAAAGTTTCTTTTGAATTGATTTTATTCTCTTAATACATATAATATAATATAAAAAAATTTTTTGATCAGAAGATTAAAATAGAATATGCTGATTTTGAATGAATATCTTTGAAAAACTTTTGTTTAAAATAGAAAAATAAATGGACGCTTTTTTTAATTAGTTCGAATGCGGTGGGTCAGTATGTTTCCAATCCAATACGTTTCTTTATAGGGGTGAAAAATAAAACGGATAAAATTTGTTTGGTCTAATTCGAGATTTTATTGCCTCCGGGTGCGTTTTCCCTCTCGTGCTACACCGCGCCAGAGGGTTTCATATTGTTACCGGGATATTAATATCGGAGTTCCGACACCGACACATCGGATATTAATATCGGAGTTCTACGCTCTGCAGACACCGTTTTTTCACTTTTCGGTTTCGTTTCATTGTCGGGGCCCTTCCTTTTTTCATTTGAACAATCTATAGCGCGAATAAACGGGAAGGCACTTTTGTGCGTGCGGGTCCGCTGCATGTCCTTTTTATTTAATTTTGTCGTAATGCGTCTAAAACGTTCGCATACTTTTTGAGACATTGTTTCCGTGGAGGAGCTTGTCTTATTGGAAACACCCCTCTTGCACATATTGAATACCAATATTGGATACGTTAACGCAATGACAAGAGATGTCTGGTTAAATCAGGAGAAGAAACGGAGTCGCTTCCGACGTTTATCCTAGAATATATGCGAATGCATACGACTGTGAAAAAATGCCAATAAAAGAAAATATTTCAGGATATATATGCATGTATCAGAGCCGATATGTGTGCGAAGGATAGTTTTAAAAAGCGCAATTCGAATGTAATATTTTGAACAATTCGATTAGATATCATTTTTTTTAACAATTATCAAAGTGGAATCAAAAAGTTTTGATCATTAATGCAATATATTATATTTAAGATCTTTTCAATATACCATTGAGAATTCATTATATAATATTTTATTTACTTGTGTAATATAATATAATAAAAATAAATTAACTTTTAATAGTCTTAAATATTTTTAAATAATTTTTCCATTACCATCTATAATAAAACATATATATGTACTGACTGAACTGTTTATACTCAACTTCAGTGTCCAACAAAAACCATTGCATCCATACAAAACTTTTTATTTTTTATTATATTAAATTTTAAATTAATTGATTCAATGATAAGTTAATAATAATAATAATAATAATAATAATAATAATAATAATAATAATAATAATAATAATAATAATAATAATAGTTATATCATCCATTTATTCATATAAAAAGTACATACATACATACATATTATACAAATATACCACCATGGCATAATAGGTTTCCCCAGATTGCCACAGTAGTTAAAACAAATGCAATAAAGAAAAGTAAAACAATATAAAAACATACAACACACGAATACACACAAAAACACACACGTATAAAATACATTCGTTTATTTAATCGAAAACATTGTAATATAATAAAAATCAATCAATAATCAAACATTTCACAATCGTTCACTCAATATGCCCAATTAGCGTCATATAAAAACGACCAATTCATATCTTAACAGATATAAAACAAGGCTAAAATCATACAATTTTCCAAACATAAACGATTGCGAATTTCGGAAACACACCCCTCATACACACGGAACACGAAAACGGTATGTGTGAGCAATCGAACAAGGAGCGGGCGCTCGCGAACGGTTTTCCGCGAAAATTGGAGTAAAATCTCGGGGCGAAATATTGCAGCGCGAGATTAACCTGAGCCGACGTGTTCATAATTTATGTCGGGAAATTTGATTGCACCAGGCTGCATGTGCTGCTGCTGCTCTCGCTAAATACACAAGATTTCCTTCATGGACGCGTCGGAGGGTATGGCACGTTCGCATTAATCAACAGCTTAATAATAAATCGGCCATGTCCCCAAATGTATCTCGTGGGCTCGATCTTCACTCGAACGTAATTTCGTTTATTAATCAAAAAGTTTAATTATTTTCGCTTGTTTGTTTTGTGGTTGAAGATGCAGTTGGTGGTTGTTGTTTTGTTGTAAAAATGTTGAGTCTCTTTAAGGTGCATCGGTTTTTATTGGTTATTGATGTTGAGCTGTTACGAGGTTGGTAGATGCTTTCTTGTATTGCTAGACCGTTAGAGAAATAATTTTAAATGAGTGGATTTTAGAGCTTAAAAATTCTCGTTCTGCGGTGGACATTATATAAATTTTATTTATAATATAAACCATTCAAAAGCCAATGCAATAAAGTCCATTGAAAAAATGGACTTAATAGCTGCTAGAACTATAATATACTACACAGTTTCAGAAGCCATTAAGTTCATTTTCTCATTTTTTTTTAGATAAATTTATCACATTCAATGGCTCATAAAATGATAATAATATTTGAAAAGATATTATAAAAGCAATTAATTAATATTTCAACGAGATATTTATTATGAATATCATGTACCTACAACAAAAATTTATTATTTATTAATGATATATAATATTATACAAAAGGTGAATCAAAAGGTCAATCGTGACTTTTCAAGTCTTCATTCAACAACGATTAATAAGTTACTACAGTTTTTACATTTCAAATTCAATTCATAATAATGAATTTCATTGATAACTTACTATCACATTGGTCTTAATAATACTCTCTTATAGTTAAATTCGTAGTTTAAAAGGTTGAATTTGAATTGTGAAAACTGTATGCGTAAAAATTATGAGGCAAAATTCAACTGGTATAATAGTCAGCAAACCTATTTCAAAATACAAAATATCGAAAAGAGACACAGGTCGTCGGAGGGTTGAGCGTCGGAAGCGGTTAAAATTTAAGCGCAATAAATACAATGATATACGATTCGACGTGTTTTTTACGACTCGGCATAAGCCTTCGATCCTATCAGGGAGAGCGTTTGACAGATATCGTCGAATTGCCCGTACGAGCGATCGTAAGGCGATGTATTAAAATATGAAAGGGCGTCTGGCGGTTATATGAGAAAATGCGTCGAGGCGAAAGGCCTACCCGACGCACGACGAAAAAAAATATCACACAACCGGAGGGAAAAGCGGGAAAATGAGAAAATCGCGCAAAAACATACGACCGCGCTCTGTATGGAGGTGCGTGCGGTTTGCGACCCTAAGAGGTGGTCGCTCGTGTTTACAACCTTATACCTCGTCGTAATGTACGGGCTGTGGATCCATTTTCGGGGAAATTGCCGAATTTTCGCGCGCGTTTTCATTAGGCCCTGCAAAGATGAATATTTCGAAATAAATTTGATTTATCCGTGATTTATGCGCGCGCGGGCGCCGCCCCCTGTGCGAAAAAAAAGCGCTTTTGCTCGATTGCACTCGTCGGCCGCCTTTTATGTCCGCTCTTTCATTTATCAACGCGCCGTTAAATTTTCGCATAACAAGTTTAAAGCGTAATTTATACGAGTGCGACTTTGATGGAATTGACTTCGGCCCCCTTTCGACCGCCGGCTTTTTTCCGGGCCGCTGCGAAATTCGTGCAATTTATTTCTCTGGGGTGGAATTCGGGATGACCATCGTATCGGCGCGATCGTTAATCCCATAAATATTGCGACGTTTTACTATCTGTTCGGTATCGTTATGGTGTTATGTGTTATGATGATTCCGTCTCGATCGCAGCTCAAGCATTTTTTCGCGTGGTGACGTTGACGTTTGATTTGTCAACGAAAGCGTCAACGCTGTCGAAATGTCGTCATTCACAAACAATCCACCAGATACGTATATAAATGCGATGCAAGCACACGATCAATATTCGATATGCCAATCAAACAACCCTCAAGTGACTGCTGACTTGAGCCTCGACGCATATCCCGCACAATGCGTGTTACAAATTGAATCATCACAATGGCTGAACTTAAATGGCATTGTCTATATGTGACATTAAGTCAATCATGGTTAATTTAGACCCATATCATTTTAACAGTTTAGTTTTTTTCAATTGACATATTTATTAGGTTTAGTACGTATACAATATTTATCGGAAAGTGGAGTTGATTTCTAAGGTTTTGTTCATATAAAATATTAAGCAGATACGCCTATTTCGGCAAAATAGAACATATGTAAGTACATATAATACGACATCGAGAACAATGGGCGTTTAAAAATTGACTAGAGCCGATCGACAAATCGTTGTCTACGTGTATAAATATAGGCTTGCTCGTGTACGATTTTCCGTTATAAAGCGCGCAATTTTCCCGCACGGACCGTTTCGGGTAAGGTTTTCTTATTCGAAAATGATTTTCGTCTCGTCGTAGCAAAAGGGGCAGCTACCTTCATTTCCCGGCGATATCCTCGGGCGTCCAGATCTCCGCTCACAAATCTATTAGGGCCCCTTTCAACCCATTTTGTCTACACATCGACACAACGGATTCGTTCCGCAACGAGATACGTCCATCCCCATTCCCCCAGAGTGCATACACACACCTGACACCCAACAATCCAAAGCGATTTCTTTAAGAATCCTTTAAAACACTATCTCTGAGGTACTCAAACTTATTTTAAAGAATTGTGTACGTAAACAATGAAAAATCGACGATGAAATATGTCGATGTTGAAAAGTTAAATAAAGCGAATAAATGTGATCGGATTCAAATTTGATCAAAGTAAGCGTTGGGTTTATTTGAAAATAGGATTCGTAGTCGTAAATAAGCGACTTTTATCGATTTTATAAAATATTAAATATTTTTCGTATAATTCGCGAGCTGAAGGGTTTGGGTTGTTTGTAGGCCGGAGGAAAATATCCTCAGAGTCGTCCCCTTATTTGATAATGCCCATTGTCTCTATATCTCTTTATTGACCCTCAGTCCGAATATAAACTAATTCTTATTTTATAAGCTTTTTGCCCCCTTGGGGGTACGAAGGAATTTCGTTTTTTATACTTCGCAAATCTGTCGCCCGAAGCTTGTTTCACAGTACCCCAAAGTGGTCCGCTATATCGGAGGGAAAAAGCTTTTCAAAAATATTATATTCTTTCCTTTATGTATGTTTAAATGGAGTTTCATATATTTACAAACTTTATTCTTAGGTTTTGCTTTCCGTTTATGAGATTTGAATTTGTATGTATACAATTTTTCATTCAATTATTTTGAATGCACAACATTTATTCGTAGTAAAATAACAAAATCCGAAATGCTTTCAAGCTATTTATTTTAGATTGTTTTGTTTGCGGCACAAATTGCAAACAGTATTTTAGTGATGACGTATGCGAAAATATGGCGGATATATTGTATAGCACATAATATATGTATCAGCGGGAATTCTTGCAGGAATGAAAGTCTTTCAATTTTCCCGCATTCAACTCCATCACGAGAAACAAGACGAGTAATCCAGAATTTTCCTTTAACACATTTTATCACACAATCCACGTTCATTGACACCGCCATCTCTCGGCAAATATTTTCCCGAACAGACACTGAAAAGGTTTCTTTTTTGCCTCTCCCAATCCGGAATATCTTTTCCCCCGAAGTGTGGAACTTTGTTTCGCGTATCATCACTCTCCCGGTGGCGAACTTTTAATTTAATTTCTTACAAGCGAACCAACGTCGTAAACATGACGCCTTGTGACTCCATTTTATCGCGCTGAAATATAATAAATCGACCTCACTTCTTTCACGGCTCTGAGTGAAATTCGTAAAAGTTCTCTTTAAAAAAAAAAAAAATTTATTTCAACACACCTGAGTTGGCGAAAATGTTATAATTGATAATATACTGAATTAATATATTTGATTTGATTTTTTTTTGGTTATTTCTTATAAATATTATAGTTGATTGGAATGATTCATACTAAAGTTTTGTATTTTTAAATTATTAAGATGTGATCATATTATATTACAGGATAGTTTCATTATTCAATTATTTGTTGAATTGTTTTATTTATTTATTTTAACTACTAAGAATATAAGAAAATTATTTAGGAAAAATTGGAATATATTAGGAAAAATCTTTATGTAGAATGAAATTCTAAAATAAAATCGTACTTATGTTTTACCTATTTTTCATATAACATAAAATAATTGTTGTTTAATTTATAACCATACTAAAAATTCAAAATAATTGACTACAAAATAAAACAATGGTACTTTCAACATTATAACATCAAAACAAGCATATATAATAGCAATGATGATTCTAAAAATAATGATTGAAAAATCAATCAATCTCAAAAAATTTCCATTATACTCAATTTTTCTATTATATTATATTCAAAATTAAAAAACGTTAGTTTTTCCATATAAAATTTTTATAAAACATCGAAAGAATTGATTAAAAAATTTGGCATTATGAAAATAATCAATTACGAAGAAAACTTTATATTTTAAAATAGTACATTTACACTAAAAATTTAGTAATAAACGGAAATTTTATATCACATTTATAGATTTGGTTTAGATCGTGCGATTATTATTTTTTAATAATAAAAACAATCAATCATTACAAAAACTATTAATCTCACCCATTTTCCTCAACACCAAAACCAACCACCATTCTCCTCAAAACCATCCCAAACTACCCGCAAAACCAAACCGAAAATATAAAGAGACCACTTTTAGCACTACACCACCGCGCCCACAGCACGTCGGATGCGAAAGGTGAAGTTATATCTAATAAAGTGGCCCGTGATTGGTACATTTGTGCGGGCGGCGCGCGCGTAAACGAACCCATTGTCGGGCCGGGGTCGGTCGCCCGGGGGACTCCCCCAAATACCTCATTAGGGATTAATTCTGGACCATATCTGGGGTCCCGAAAGCCCCGGCCCGCTCCCGATCGTTCCCCGATGCCGAAATGCCGAAACGATTGCGATTTCGGCCCGGGAGGCCTTCGCTGGGGCGTGTATACATTCGCGCGCTTACCGGCGGCTGTTTGATTGTTTAATTTGGTTCTGAAGTGGGGTTTTGTTGTGTTATGAAGAAATTCGGTTTGATTTGAAACGGGTTATGGTTTTTGGGTGGTTTGGTGTTTGGGTGGTTTTTTGATAGTCGAGCGTGTGAAATATGCGATTGTTTTAAATTTTTTTATGTAAAAGATGAATCGATTATTGTAGAATATCAAAGAACGCGGTCAATCAAAATAAATTCAATTTAAAAAAATTTCACTCTGAATATTCAAATTTCAGCAGGAGAAATGTCAAGGAAGTTCAATTTATTCAAACCGTGTAACAATTCTTTAGAGAAAACTCGATTTTCCAACTATATTGCTTAACAGTATCGTATATCAACTTTCAGTCAATAACTTGTAGTATTGAACCGATATATTTTATTTCACGTTCTATAAGAGATTTTCTAGTATAAAATATCATCTGTTGTAGTAGATTTTATATTATTACAGAACTTAAGAGCTTCTGTCAAATATGATTTAGGTAGACAAACGAATTATCAAAAAGTAACATTATACCAATTTATAGAATATCATGTAACAGTATGTATCTATTAGCTTTAGAATCTTATTAAATTATCAAAATCGATCATATTCTTCAATTTGAATATGTCTCAAAAAATATCATTATAGTCATTTTCAGAAGCCGAAAATTGGCCAACCATTCACTGCATCTATTGAACGAAATAATAAACAAATCCTCTACGAATAGTCGAATCGGCATAATTATCTGTTTATTTATAAATTCGGCCGTTGCGAATATAATTAAATTTCACGTTCCACATTCAAAGTTCCGAATTCGGTTCAGTCATCCATCAAATTTACGCGGTAAGTTTCGCGCGCGCATTAAGATTTATGCACGTACGCATGGAACACCCACACGGGTATAATACGTATCAAAATCACACGAACGCCCGATATGAATCAGCCCTTCCATAATTTATGCCCCACTTAAATATTCTGCAAAGTTTTATCGAATTCGTCCAAAACAATGGGGAGGAAAAAAGAGAGATTCCTCTCGATGTGTTAGAGAGGCCTTTTGATACAATCAAACTCATAAAACAAGCGCAAAGCGGTTGCGAAACTTTTAAATTGGATTAAAAAAGTAGGAAGTGGGGCGTGGCAAAAGTGATGAAGAGATCTTTAATGCTGTCACATTTCCACTTATATTCTTTATCACCGCAATGTCTAAATTGCCACTAGTTAAATTCTTATTATAATTTCTTTTCTTTACGTGAGAATTTCTCTGAGTTGTATGGAATGTGAACCATTTTTAAAAAAAAAAAAAATAATAATAATAATAAGGAATACTTACGTATCTTATAAAAGTTCTTCAATTTTAATTTTATCTAAATGAATAAAATACAAAGTTTATAGATATTAAATTTATTTTAATTCATATTCGGAATACATAACAGATAACGATTAACATGATACAACAATTATTTGTTTTGATTATGTTTGATTGCTTTTTACACTTTTGTTTAAATATGTTACAAATATTCTAACTTAAGACTATCCTTTTGATATACATATGTATGAATTTGAACTAATTTCAATATAAAATGATATAAATACGGAATTTTGGATAGTGTCCGTGTTTACAAAATTTTGGCCGCCATTTCGGTTTTTGACGACCCAATAAAATTTCTAATAAGTTATATATTAATTTCTTATCGAATAAAAATAAAAATGCATATTTTTTACATTTTAGTTTTAAATTTGTATTTATACAAATAAATTCGATTTTCTACTTTAACGTTTCTAACTATATTTTTCAGTGCTTTCCTTTAATTTTTCGATGTCAATTCATTTCGTCTACTGAAAATATTTCCTATTTTTCTTTACCCCTATTTTGTAATATTAATTTATACAATATGTTGATAATATATTTGTTTGAAAATATTATTGTCTGTAAACCGAATTTTGATCCCGAGCATGTGAAATTTTTCGATCAACTTTTTGAGTATGCTATTACAATTTCAGAAAAATTTTAAAAGAATCAAAATAAAATATATGTATAATTGATCTAAAAGCTTTAAAAAACATAATGAAAATATCATTATAATAATATACAATCCCATTCAATTTTTTTTATAGTTTACTTACATGTATAGTTATAACAAAACGGAAGACTTGTTTTTAATAATTTACATGCATAATTTTAATACATAAATATTATACGAATCACAGGAAATATCAAACGTATATGTACGTATTGTCAAATTTTGAGTATTTTGTATAATATTACAAAATATGATAATAAAATTCTATTAATTATTGTCATTCATTTAGATTTGACTGATTTTTAAAACAGTTACGAAGTGTTAATACAAAATCCTCCTCATATTTTTTTATATGTGTAGAAGTGTGATTTCAATAATTTATTTTTATATTATGTAAATATTTTATTTATAAAGTGTAATATAATAAATATTTATAGTACAAAATCAATTTATTTAGACATTTTGGTGTATTTTTCTATAATATTACACATCGTCGCTCACAGGGTTAAAACTTAAACGCGTTTAATTTACAATTTCTCGCATTTTGATATTTGAAAATAGAGATCGTTTTTTTTATTCTACAGAAGCTAAGCTCTAGTTCTGTCCCCGTACGCGATTTCATTTCTCTAAAACTCTTCGGGACTATTTCCAAAATTCATAAGTAATACAAATTTCGCACACGTGTTAATTGATATTATTTCGAAAATTACCCTTTCAATTTACAAAAAATTCAAATTCAATTTCAACTCAATAAATAAAGAACAGAGAAAACGCGCCGAGACACAAAAGCCACGTACGTAAGCGCATGGAATTTCCTTTGTTCAAATGCAATTTCCATTGCGGCTTAGATGTAGGCTTGGAAATTTTTTCTTTCTTGTCTATTAAATTATTCCCCACATCGACTCCGGGATCTAACTCACCTGCTAACTTCTGACCCGTGTCTTCTGGTGATAGAATGTGATTGTTGACCTTTTTATCTGTCTGCTTTCCGCCTTTTCCCGTTTGCTTCTTACGCGTCCTTATCGTTGTCGGTGCTTCTGTAGTGGTGGTCGTCGTAGTCGTAGTCGTAGTAGTTGTCGTAGTTGTCGTTTTTGGAGGTAAAATTTTTTCTATAATAATTATATTATGCTGTGAAAAATATCCGTGTTATCTTTGATCGATTCTAACTACCGTTTTACTTACCTTGAAGTTTAACAGTGTCCTCGGCTTTTCCTAAAGCGTTCGCCGACGCGCATACATATTCCCCGAAATCGCTCTTTTCTAAGTTTTTTATTGTCAAATTCATCAAAAGGGTATATTCGTTCACGTATATTTCTCTCAAAACGTGCCTGTTGCTCAACAATATTTCCTCACCACCTTGCGAATAGAAAGAAATCGTTAGAAAAACAATCGACATACAATTTTGAAGCGCTGTTCTTGTTTGTGTCATAAGTTGTTTTCATGTGAAATATAATTAGGTTGAGTGTTTCTTTAACTGCGATAATGAGAATCGCGTCAAACTCGTCACGGGCTGAAGAACTCTAAGTGATAAGACATGTTTCGGTTAACCGTTAACAAACTTTTGACAATACTCATTAACCACCGTACATTTTGAGGTCATCCATGGCACTGAAACACTCTAGGTCCCCGAAACTAACTGCCAACATCAACAAAACCAAAACACAATCGCGAAATAAAACGTAAACATTTACCCGCCATATCAGGAGCGATATTAATAATGGAAACTTACACTATACAAAACGAGAGGCGCTCTAGCTCGATTCCTTCTTTCCACACCCTGAAAACGCCTATTTGAAAATTTATAACAATACCGAAATAATGAAAATGATTTTTAATTATAGAACGTTTATCGAAAACAAAATTTCAGTATAACTTTTTTTATATAATATAAATATAACATTATCATCAATATAAAAATTATACATCAACATACATAATGTCTAGTTTAAAAATAAATCTTTCCAATTTATTACCAAAAGTTCAAATGTTTTCAATTATAAATGAATTTTAGTGTTATAAACCATTTCTTTTCAAATAGTCTCAAAATAGTCGATTACAGCCAATGTATTATAATAAAAAGTCCACTTTTTGCTTAACTTTAAAGATGAATCGATATTAGGGATGTTAGATTTACCGTAATTTTCATTTACCTGTAATCCGGATATTTTTTACTAATTACCGGTTTACAAGTAAAAACCAGAAAAAAACAACGAAAAACCGAAAGAATTCTAAAACCAAGAATGCTTTCCGAGAAAAACTGACTTTTCCAAAAAATATTTTCTGAAAAAAAAAAAACAACACTTATCAAAAATGTTCGAAACACAATTTTTTTAATTTACCAGTAAATTACAGAACTTGTATTTGAGTCATTTACCGATACTGATATCCCTAATCGGTACATTCAATTTACATACATAAAAGTATTCAAAAGACATTACGACACTTCATAATTAAAAATTATACAAATACTAGTTAACGCAGCGTTAAAACGTTGAAGCGCTCAATAAGGAAAATTTTCCGACTAGCGACCAGTTAACACTTAACTTTATTGCAAAAAAGGGAAAATTTTAATATTTTTTCCAGAATATGATGAATATTCAGTTATTATGAGTTTAAAAAAAATGATTAGAAACACAGGAGCATGAAAAGCAGTGTCCAAAGCAAGCCGGAAACAATAGAATCGCGGGTTTCGCATACGGTCAGAGTAACGGTGTCGAGATTAGGGGTGTCGCGAGACAACCGACACCACTATATGAGTATATGTCGTGGTCGGGTCGTATCTCTATCCAGATTAGGCCTCGGATATAGCCCCGTTCCCGGATTATCCTCCCCTGGACCCCACTACGGCTCTTATCTCGCGTTAAATCACCTGTGTTTCGCCGTCCAGACTGGGGACTAAACATTTTCTATATTTTTTCATATGCATTTTTTCGCAATATGATTCTATCCCGTGAGAACGATCGCTTCAACTTTTTTTATAGCCATGAAAAATGTCAGAAAGTCTGTTTTTATATGTTATAGATTTAGTTTTGTTCAACGCATCGGTTCCGCGTTAAGCAACAAATGGCGCGGTTCGTGAATGAAATCGATTACGTACTGTTGTGCTAAGACCATTTGAAAATTTTGTTTTTTTTATTTATATTCTAATCTCCACTAAAATAATAAAATAC
Source organism: Hydropsyche tenuis (assembly GCA_009617725.1). Lineage (NCBI taxonomy): Eukaryota > Metazoa > Arthropoda > Insecta > Trichoptera > Hydropsychidae > Hydropsyche > Hydropsyche tenuis. Next base: position 1,547,645 of record VTON01000040.1, read on the forward strand.
TAAATACTTTCAATTGTAAATGAAATTTTTATAATATAATATAATGAATATTAGATAAGCTAGTGGTGATGATTTAAATTTTAGATAATAGCTCTTTTAGATTTGAAGTCCAGTTTTATTATTTAATACATTGGAATTCCTTTGTGAAAATTAATTAGATTTTTCTAGCGCTAGTTTTATCGTGAAGGATTTTTCTGTTATAAAGGTAGAAGGAGGTCGTTACGCGTAGATCTTTTAAGGCGGGTGTGTAAGAAAGAAATCGCTTCGGCGTTAAATCTGTCGGATTTTCGGTCTAGGAACGGGTTAAAAGATACATTGGCGTAGATAGTGCGCTGATCCTATCTTCTAATTAATTGAATCCGGTGCAGCGGACTTCATAATTGGATACGTTTGGCTTGCTCGCTTTGCCGTGTCCGTGATTATTGGGATTAGTCCGTGTACTTTGTAGCGTGAATTTTTCCGCGAAAGCTCAAAATCACGCTAATTAAGTCCGTATCTTTAATGAAGATTTTCTTTAACGAGAGCACTGCTAAATTCGATTTGCGAAATATGGATTCAAGAAAATCTCCTTTCGAAAAATATAAACTACCCAGAGAGAGTTCGCGCTTCAAAGTGAACGTGCATATTTACATTTACTGAACTTGCAAACGTGTGTAATATGGATTAAGTCCTTACCGGGATATTTAAACCAAGTATTCATGGCTTTAGGAGAAGCTTCCACTCTGCACTGCAACGTCATATCTGTTTCTATGGGCGCTGCTAAAATCTTATCAGACACACCTATTAACGGTTGAACTGTAAAAAAATATACAATTAATACACACTCATCATAATCTATATTTAATACAAAATCATCAACTTACACAGAATTTTAACTTCGAATCTTTTGGTGACAGTTGGCGGTATTCCATTACTAGCTATACATTGATAAGCGCCCATGTCCGCTCTCTGCACATGCTGCAGCTCCAGCGTCTTCCCCATAAAATTTGCTATGGCTGTGGACAACGAAAACAAGTTGAAGAAAGCGTTTTCGCTTTATATTCACGAAATATTTCAGCACGATCAGACGCTATCTCGCTATGTACGCAAACGTAGGTACGATATACGCGAGAATAGAGACCCTACTCTGGAACGGTGTGTGATTCAATAGGGTAATGCTAAATAAAAACATATCAGTGAGCATAAAATTTCGTACGGAGAAGAGGAGGTCCATATTTATGCGAGGTCGTTTATCTTACGAACGCTTCACTGTATGAAAATCGGCCGGGTCAGTGGAGAAATTCGCGGCTTATTTTATATATGACAAATACACGGGGACATTTCGTGAATGTCCTCCCGATAATTTATGTCGAAATTAAGTCTCGTTTGGTTTTTTCGCAATGTTTTATTTAATATGCAAAAATATAAACAGTTTATGTGCGAGCGAACGATACGATTTTCGGCGGCACGTAACGCAAATCTCGCCCCTCAAAAAATACATTGAAGGATCATAAATATCCGTAATGGTGCAATTTTTGTCGCCCTCGTGTGACTCCGGCAGAAAAATAATTTTTACAAATGACCCGCGTCAAGTGCGCCAATTATATTTTATAAGTTCATAAAATTTTACTCTTCCACTCTTGTACGTCATCATGACTGTACGTAAATAATCCACAACTTAACATTAAAAAAAATCAGATTGGAGCTCAAACGTGAATCGATGCATCATTAATTGTGCGCGTGGCACAAATTGCCATTTTGTCTCAGTAGAAACGTTATAAAGGCCACTTACGATAATAGAATTCACAATAAAATCGTATTTACTGAGCATAGGGGGGAAAACCGGAAGAATACCGCTACGGGAAACAGTATTAAAATACGTTCAATCTCATAAAGACGCCTTTTTTCTCTTCGTAGGACAACTATCGCCTTCGATACATGCACATATTTTTTTCACGTAAGCCGATACATTTTTCTCGCGACTCGCATATGGGCCCCGGAGAATTACATTACGTCGAATAGCCCCGGCTTCGCGAGATAACGCTTTAAATTTGCCAGTGCATCGCACAGCTTCGTTTCGCGAAATGAAATTTCAATAAATCGCCGCGAAAGCCTATTTTTGCGAGTTCGGAGGTGACAAAGCGACTCGAAATATCGGACCGTTACGTGAACCGGATGTTATCCCGTGGACTAAGACACGTATGATATTATATTTTCGATGGAACGTGTACGTGTTGCCGGATAACTGGGTTATCTGCTTGCCACATTATATCGGTTGAATAAAATAGGAAGCGCAGCGTCGGGTTGCATTTTGTTGTTATTGGGGATCGATAACAAGGAATAAATTTTTATTTCTTCGACGCTGTGACGATTGATAGAAATGAATTTTGCTTTGGTGGAGTGAAAATCAAAAAAATACGATCCGGAAATATTTTCTCGCGTTTATAACGGACAAGGAATCGATTGAACGGAAAAGCGTCCAGTCATCGTTTTAATTAAAACATTCTCGATCGTTCGCAGTCCGAAAGTCGAGACTTCTTATTTGATTTTTTTCTCCCTCTTCGTATATTTTATTAAACGATCGAAATTTTATCATGCGCGCGTGTGAGTTCACTCTAACCAACCGGAGACATGCATAGTTAATATACGAACAGTTTCCTTAGATTGGATGCGTCCGTGTTTTCGTTGAAAATTCGTCAAATGTCTCCGTCTGTATGCCTCCGCTTATACACGTAGAAGATGAGAGGATCTCTCTCTTATATTTTATACGTTTATTAGGCGAGGGTGGTGAGAAAATTTTGTATAGACGATGTTGCTGAAACGGTGATGTGTAAGCATGAGCGCGTCCCCACAGGCCGTAAACACTATATAAAGACGCTGTCCAATCAAATTTGAATTCTATCGTCGAGCAGATGGAACAGCATCCCACATACACACGCAAAAGGCCCCTCCGAAGACGTAGCGAATAAAATTTGAATAAGTTTATATGAAAATGTGCCTTTTAACATAATAACGGGGATAAAAGTTGGCAAGAAGTTACTCGACCACATATTTACGTGAACTATTCACCCGGGCCCGAGTTACAAACGAGGCGTTTAAGAATAATTCTCGCAAATAAATTTGCCTCATTATTGCGTGTAATTTTAAATAAATTTATGTTTTATTAATCTTCAGTTAAATCTGATTCATATACATGTATGTATATTATATGATGCTATTTTACATTAAAAATTTCCATTAACTTATTATCTTTTGAAATTCAAATATATTTCTTAAAAAAAAAAAACGATTAAAAGTAAAATATTTAAATGAAAGATAATATGATAAAATAAAATTAATAGTACTTACTTGTTGCTCGTATAATACATTAGGTATAAATTGCTTAAATTCGAAAAAAAAAATTTAAAAGAGAGAGTTGGATGTAAAAAAAGATTACATATTCAGCGGGTATCGGGAGAGCGTATCTCGCTTTTATCTATTTCGAAATAACCTTTCCCGTACTGGGTGCATAGAAAATAGAGAAGAAGTCCTTTCAGTAAGCAGCCATATAAGTGGGAGGATAATACCCGGTGTGAAGAAGTGTGAAGGAAGGAGAGTGTCAGTGTTACTGCCAGGATTGCCGCTCGACTGGCTTTATTGGCGAGGATATACTTGCTTCTGCAGCAAGATACGGAATTCTCTAAAAAAGAAAATAGAAAGAAGGACAAGATAGAGCTTCAAATTCTCATGCGTTGACCTTCAGTGTTGAGACGAAACGTCCTCCTATTTAAAAATGAATCGCATTTTTTGTCGCAGCATCGAAATAAGTCACCCGGTATTATTGTGTCGCATCCTATGGCAAACTTTAATATCACATGAAATACGTTGCTACATAAAATATGTATTAAAAAGCTCTCTTGTGATTTTGTACGGATATTTACACTAGCTGTGTATTCGTCCAAAAATAATACATCCAGCTTAATATTATATAACCTCCTAGGCCTGACAAAGAGAATAAAAATCTCGAAACGTTCATATTATACGTATCACATACACGTCATCGTACAAACATACAAAATTAATTATAGATCGTTTCGATTCGCATCAAATCGGATGGCATTTCGATAAATTGTGCAATAATAAAACATACATAATTTTCGGATGTGTCATGTTAACGTCAACCATAACTATTTCGACGAATCGTAAATTTGAAAAACTGCCTTTGCGCTCTCTCCTAGAATACGCAATAAAATATCAACATAAACTTCCCCGACGATTTTTATTCATTACATTCGAAATGAATTTTTTTTTTTCAAATTGATTTCGTTAAGTTGTTTACATCACATTACACAGCGAACACAATTTAATCACAAAATCGTCGGACGTTACTTTGAACAAACACGACCGTACAAAAACAAGAGCCAGATGGAGGATTGCAGCCAGAGCAGCATCAGCATCAGCACGGACACAAAGAAAGACACGGCCACTTTTGTGCGACACTTTGCCTAGATTAAGGTTATCGCGGCACGCCCCCGCTGAATACAAATGCTCGACGAGGAATCCCGGGGGCTCCGCCACCTTGGGCACAATGGGGCCCCACCGCCTTCCATGGAGGGCCCCTCTACAATTCCACGTTTATACACTTCGTACAATGTATGTACACACGTAGCCGTCGGCGGTGACGAAGGGACGAGGACATCTCCGGCCAAAATTGAGCAACCAACATTGTGTTATTGTATGAATGAGTTTGGTTTGCGCTCTAGGAGGCAATTGTGTGCGATTTAAATAAATCGCATGCGAATATAAATTCAATCGTGTCGCGATTCACAATGGGGACTTTTGTGCGAATGTTGCATTTATATAGTGTACAATGTTCTTAGTCTGGATAATGCGGCTGTTATTTTTTGCCGCCGTTGAAATGTTTCAACTCACCTCGGCAGAGCTTTTAGATCCCCTCTTATAAAAAAGCTGTTGTACTAAATCTCTGCTGAATCCTGCGAAAGGTGTAATTCGCATAAACCGCATTATACAGTACGTAAGAAAATATGTGCGGCCGGGTATTATCGGGATTACAAATAAATTCATAAAATTTTATTATCGAATCTTCCGATACAATAATCATCTAACCTTCCACATGCAACCATTTTCAATTTCGTGCAACGAACACACACACTTCTTTCAGATGCATGTTTACTACGCGGCGGCGCGATTATGCCTGCAGCTTGCAACAAAGCTCGATTTCGCTTTATATTCCGACCGCCTAGTGAAAAATGAAGTCACAAAGAGCCGAGGGTGTCTGTCTATCTCTCCGGGTTGGCAGACGCCACTTGATATTCAGCCGTCGTAGCTTTTGATCGGAGCTTTTCTATTTCGCGCGCCACTTCTGGCTCCGCGCGGATATGGAGCTTCGCGACCGTCCGCCGCATACCGGAACACCCATACGTGATCTTCTAAATGCACTCGAGCGACCATCAAAAATACATCAACACGCCGACTATTGTTGTCTTTTTTGTTCTACGATAATGTTTTTCGTATTGTTGGATAAATTATTCGGGACGTTTCAATCGTTTTATGATGTACGTTGCGGGAAGATTTTCTGTTTTTCTATTAAACCATTTTTAATTTTCTTTAGGTAATGTTTTTTGTATTTTAGAATAAATTATTGGGGATGTTTCAATCGTTTTATGATGTTCGTTAAGGGACAAAGATGTTCTGGTTTTTCATTAAACCGTTTTTAGATTTTCTTTAGGTAATGTTTTTTGTATTTTAGAAAAAAATATTGGGGACGTTTCAATCGTTTTGCGTGGTTTAAATGATGTTCGTTGCCGAAAAAAGGTTTTCTGATTTAACGATTAAATCATTTATAAATTTTCCGGAAAATTAATCTTGTGTGTGATGATTTGATAATTACGTCGACTGTTATGTCATGGTATTTTGATAGAATTTGTATGTACACAAATAAATTTAAAATAAATAATTTTGATTCCGCATTTTATTCTGTGCATCATTTACTAAATGATATGAAATTCAAATTTCATTTAAATTATATATTATTAATTAGTCAAAGTTTATATTCGATTGATTATGCAATTCGATTTATTTTGCAAATCAAAATATTTAAACGCTAACTAATGAATATTCCTATCGAAATGATACTTTTTTTTACAAAATATATCTATATGGAATTATAGGCTGAATTTGCTGATAGGCAAATTTGTTAGGCAGAATTTGGAATGAAAAAGCTATAACTACAGCTTTTACGTTCCAAATTCAGCCTTTCAAACTCCAAATTCAATCTTTTAAATTTTAAATTTTAAATTTAACCCTTTAAACATCAAATTAAACCTTCAACAAATCAAATTCAATTATGGGAAAGTATTAAGTTCATTGTCATGATAATCAATGAAATACATACAATTTCTTCTTCAATTTGACTTTAGTAATCTCATTGTCAGTTTATGATTTTTATAAATTTTCACATACAAAATTAATTCAATTTGTTAAAAAATTCATCTGAAAATAGATACCATGGATATGTACCTAACGTTTCTTTTATATTTTTCATGAAATCATAAAAAAAATAAAAATTAAGAAAATAAATTTGCAATGGTTGAATTTAATTTGTTAAAGGTATTTGAAATTTAAAATAATGAATTTGAATTTTAAAAGGTTGAATTTGATTTGTTTTATGTTGAATTTGGATTGTAAAAGCTGTAAGAATTAGAAAATTTAAAAAAAAAATTAAAATTCAATTAAAAACATTTTTTAATATTAATTTCAGCCCCGAGATTACGTGTACACATGTTCGCGCGAAAATAATATACGTATTCATACCCCAGTATGCGTAAGTGTTGGATTTCGGGCTTCGGCCCCGGGATAGCGACGGGTCCGTAATCCTCGGCCGTAAAGAGTTTATTTCCGTTATTGTTGCAACAAGGTTGGCCGCCATTATGCCGTTTACAATGGCCGCCGCTGCCGGATTCCACAATGGCTCCCTTTCGCCCTCACCTAGGAACGCGTATCGCTTTTTCATTATGGCGCCGGAGAACCGAACTCTGAACCCGACCGCCGTGTGGCGAGAGCGTCGGCATTTCTGTGTGCTAAACGAAAGGTCATCATTCCGTGTCAAACCCATAAAGCCGAACTCTGGTCCGCATACAAACTCCGCCCGTTCATAATCGTTTACCACGCATTGCACACGTACGTGTGTTTTCGCTGTAAATATTTGGACGTCGCCTAGTTTCCGTTGAAAGTGTCACGATCGGTTGACGGATGCGAAATGAATTATTGCCGAGCGAATCGGGGATGTTTTTAATTGCAACAGTTTGAAATTTGTATTTATTATGATTTAAAATGAGCGAGTTATTCGTGCTAATGTTAACTGAAGTTTATTCGGGCACTTATCTCGCGCGAGAGAAGCGATGTCGACATTTTCGCGGTTAGAAGTTAACCGCGTTCGTTAACCCTTTGGCTCATTATCAAAAACCGACACTTTGCGTTGACACGTCTCAATCTATAATTAAATTAGTATATAAACGCGGCATAATCGGGAACGAAACGCCGCTTTTAATAAACGGCAGGAGTTCGTGCGCCGTGTCGATGTTTATTTATTTATAAATATTGTAGGCTTTGTTCGTTTTGAAAAGTGAACTGTTTCTTTTCACGGGTCGTCAGCGCGCAAGATGGCTCAAGTTATGCGACGCGAAACACACAATTGCGGGGAGTTTGCGGATGGCCATATCTGGCCGCGCAGGTTCCATCTCTATTCAGTAGGCTTTAGTTAGTCCTTTCGGCTTAAGTGGCTGGTTAGCTGTCTCTTTATTCCTTTTGTTCGAGCGAGTTTTCCATTATGAGTTGAGCCCCCGGTTCTGCTGTGTTGTGCTCGGCAAGAAAAGCGCCGCGAGAAGAAAATAAGGAGCGAATTTTCCGATGTCAATTTCACTAAGATATTTATGTGGGGCACTTTGTGCGCGATATATTTCCGCGAATCGAGAGCAGGTGCGTCTATAAAGACACCAGGATCAAAACAATGAAATTTATCTGGATTTGTTTATCTTAAGTTCCTGGGGGAGACCTACGGGTCTGGCCCGCGCGCGCCGATACACTCCCACACACTCAAAATGGCACTCGACCCCTTATTAATCCTCGGAGATTTCCCTTTACGCTACACTTTTGTTTTCAATTATTTGCCTGAGAACGAAACGGAGTTGTATATATTTTGCTTGCATTTTTTTTTTGTTTTTATTCTTTCGAATTTTTTTTCTATCGTTTTGCAATTTATGCGACTTTGCAAAAAAATATTTGTCGCTGTTATATTATATTTAGCATTCGTAAGGCGTGTGAGCTTATCTCCGAAACTATAAACACGAGTTATAGTCGAATATGTTTGTGCAAAGATGAATTCGCGTAGAAAGTTGTACAATTATGTTGGAGAGAGATAAAGATGCTTTAAGACGTTATTTCATTTCAAACGAGTATTGTGTGTTAAGATTAGCAACCCTTACACATTTCCTCGCATATATGTGGAAATATTTTGCGTAATTAAACTAACCACATATATGTATTAAAATTATTTCGCAAATTGTCGCTGTAAATTTTTACATTATTAAAAATATATTTGACTATAACAATAAAAAAATATCAGAATGTTTATAACCCATATCTTATCAATTTTTTTTCACGATTTACCTAAAAATTTTACCTGTTTTCGCTTAATAATCGATACTTACAATATCAATAAGGATTATTTATTTCTATATTATTATTTTTGAGAGTTTTCTTTACTTAAATATGTTATTATTTGTAATATTTCACCAAATACAATCATTTGAGAGCAAAAAATAATGCACGTTTCAGCGCGTCTCAATTGGAGATCATGGCAGAATATGGGTTTTAATAACTCCATTTTATAATCTCATTTGGAAATTTTTCACTGCAATTAAGAAAAACCCACTTTTCCGTCGATCATCTACGCAAAATATCTAAAAAAACAACTCCGAAAAACTATCACGTTTTTTGTCCATCAAATCGACACGAAGCAACCGTCACAATTTACAACACGTCCTTTAAAAACAGGCAAAGTATGAAAACGTCGTCAAAGTACAACCAGAAGTAATAAGGTCGGTATCGCAAAACGCGAGGAGAGGTTCGAAACTCTCGGCGAATTTAACTATTGGGATCACGTTCGAGTGTTGAATCCAGTTTTAGTGCCGCTCGGCTTAGCGTTTAAAATTGTGGTTGAACACGGAGGCGAAGGCGACGTTGTTTTTGAGGGTGAACCATCCTATTTGTACACGAAGGGTAGGCCCTGGAATTAAAGAGGAACCGGAAGAATGGAGACGTGTCTCAGGTTTTAAGTCCGTCGACGTACGCCACTTACGACGCCGCATTATTCAACCGGAACAGAATGTCGCCTAATGATCATAATGGATAGCCTCTGGCTCGTATATGTATAATATTTGATGTGCATATGTGCCGAGGCATTTCGGTGGATCTAACCGCAATCGCAAATACGTGCATATTCGTGTTCTGGGTATTACGACCGCGTATTCGATGTCAATAATTAGGAATTTGGATTTAATCGAGCGAATGTGATTTTATATTGCAGTGTGAATCTGGGATGTTTTGATTCTAAAATGAATAAATATGTGATTGAAATATTAATGTATTGATTCTAATGAATAATGAATGAAGTATTGATACGTGATTGAAACTGGACCGCGATGACGCACGGCTTGTGATTTATAATTTTTTGAAAAAGTATACTTTATTAAGGGAATGACTTTGAAAATAATCGCCAGGTTTAGTGTCTGTTTTCCCTTGACGTTTTATGCGAATGGTTGCCTCTTAAATATTGCGCAAAAATAAATAAACGAACATTTCAAATGCAAAGCTTTTACATAATAAGCTCTGTGGATTTATTTCGTCGTTTTTTCCGTTCAAATTGGATACAAGTCGAATATATTTCTCGACGCGACGACGCAATGTTTTTATATTAAAACCGAAAAAACCATCAATCAATTATCGCAAATGAAAAAAAAAACGTCGTCCGCTGAAAAATGTCCATCAACGTTAGCTCTAAACTCTGAAATATCGCTACTTTTTCACCGCGATTTGTTTGTTTTGGATAATTGATAAAGACTGTAAACATTAGGGAAATAATGAAGCCCGAGCTCCGCATAATACGGAACACTTTGCATCCCGTATAATATAATATATGTATTTTTTTTTAATCGGTACGTCGAGAACTTTCGATCGTGTAACGAAAGCACAAATGTTTACATAGCCGGGAAATTAGGGCCGTGTTTATTTTCATGCAGCAGTCGTTTCCCGACGTCCATTGCGCTTTTCGCAAACGAAAATCTCCCTAGCGGATTTTCATTTAAAACTGGCAGATGTATGGAAAGCGAGAAATTTCATCATGAAATAAGTATCGCTCTCTTTGAATATAAAATATTCCGTTAAATTCGGATAATGATGAATTAAAATGTGTTTCGGAAATATATATATAAATATATACGTATTATTTTGTTTATGATCCTACGAATCATAAATTTCACTTCGGCACAATTTAATAAGAGCTTAAATAAATACAATGTCACTTTGTATATAATGTATGATCGTTTGTCATAAAAAATATTTATATTCTTTACCAGGGTTTTTGAAACTTTTTCACTAGCGATATACTAACATATTCTGAATATTTCAAGTCATTTATTTCTTTGTATTTTATGTTCAAATTACATTTTCATAATCAATAACGTTGAATTTTTTTTTAATTTTAAACATCTCTTATATATAATTTTGAAACCAAGAATTTAAATTCAAAAAATATACAAAGTGATAAAAAAAACTTAAAACCCTTACAACACGGATGATTTTACAATTTTACACAATTTTATCTCTTTCACAAAACACTCACCCATAGTTTGAGAAACCCTGATTAAATCACAAGCAGATCGTTCGACATTCAAACGTTCTACTTATAATTTTTTGCTATTACAAAGAAACACAAAATTCACAATCGCAACTAAAACATCGATACAACCCCAAAACGACATCAAAGAAACCCGAAACGACACGGCGACATCATAAGACCTCACAGCCTCAACAAAACCTTTCACCCCCTATCGCCGATCGCCATTCACGGCCGAAACACAAAAAACCATCTCACCTCCAGTCTCCTTGCCCTTGTTGTCCCTGGTGAAGATGCTTCGTCCACCTTCCCTCCTCCAGTTAACCGAGGGCGGAGGCACCCCTTTGGCCGAGCAATGCAGGCGCACACTACCGCCCTCGTGAGTCACCAGCCCGCTACCCCCGTTTTCGTCTTCGTCATCATCAATTATGTCGGGGGGTATCACCACGTCCAAGTAGCCCATCTGCAACGTAAAACGCTATATTAAATTTGCACCGAGCGCACGGGCGGCATATAAAGTGGCCGGATCCCCGTTCGAGATTCCGGCGAGTCAATAGCGACGAAAGCTCGAAAGCTCGGGAAGGCTGCGTTTGATTTATTGTCTGTTTGGAGGTGGATGCACTTCGCGAAACGCCCTCTGAAGGCATCACGTCATTCGGGGAGGAGTGCTAGCTTGTTAATTTGGGATCGTGTTCTTGAAATTGGGAGGGGGTTTTATTGATTTTTAATTAAATTTGTACTTTGGTATGTGTTATGAAATGGTTGACGTTTTAGATTTTGGATGTATTGATACTGAAGCTAAGCAATATATAGTAGTACAAGTATTCTTGAACTCACGACGGATATATAATATAACATTATACGTTCCTGAAGAGGGCTTTGGAGCAGAGCAGGAGGAGCAACGGGTTTTAACCCGGAGCAGGAGCGAAGCCGGAGCAAGGAAATTTTGAGTGTTTTGCTGCCCCGACTTGAAATTAAAAATTAAAAAAATAAAATAAAAATTTTACATTAATCTAATTTTCAATTTAATTAAATTGTATTATTTTTTCACTGTTGATTCTCACTTCATATTAATATATTTACATTACTTTTCGTCGGTCATAATTGCGAACCGTCGTAAATTGAGAACTACCTGTACATAAATACGTGTACCGCTCAAACTCATCAAGAGTTTCTTCTTATCACTATGTAGTGCAAACACTTGATAAAGAAAAATGCTGAAACATCGAAAGGAAAGTCTTTTATTGCAAGTCTTTCGACATCGAATTTCTTTGTTTAGGCTAGTAAAAACCACAATGTATGAAATAAGATGAAGAAGATAAAAGTGTTGTTAAGAAACATTGTCAAATGGTTATAAGAATGATATGGTAAATACGGCATCAGCGCAAATAATCACGTAAATTGAATGTAAATATTTGATTAATAGTTTTCGAGAAAAAAATCATAACAACTAGGTATATACATAAATGAGAATTGTATAATTTCGAAGTTACCACTGTGAGTAATGAAGACGCCCATAAATCTTTGGTTCCGCGAAACGATCGGTTTTAATTCGGAGCGAACGTCACGAATGAGACGTGATTAGTAAATCAGCGTTCAGCTTCGACATTTCCATAACGTTTTTCCTAATGCAGACACGTAGCAGTGTTGCGGTTGAAAGCCCGCGAGATCGAAATTTCCATTTATAACAGACACGTGGCACATCCTGCCGAAGTAGGCGCCAAGTTCGGCCGCGTTATAAATTTCCATGTAATTTCCGCGAATATCGGCCCTGATTTGCCCTTGACGTACGGGCAAAATGTAGCTAATTGAAGCGTATTGTTATTGATGTAGCAGAAGCAGAAGGCACCGTCTGCATCACTTCATTAGACGGCGTGACGTCACACCGCCGAGAGAGAGACCGAACATCGAGCACTGGAGGCAAAGTCGACCCGACGACGAATGATTAATGACCGCCTGATTGAAATACACTGTCATCCGTGACAAGGGAAGAGGGTAGGTGGGCGGGCTTAGGCGGCCCGCCCAGAGACGGAGCCTCCAGGAAATTATCTGCCGCGAATGAATATTGCGAGCCGAAATGGAATATGTAAATGATAGATGCTATCTAAGCGATGATAGTTCGGCGCGAAAAAGTTGACGCCGCTAAGAAGGCGCCAGACGAGAGATCGACACTAACGGTGATTAATTGGCAGACATTATGCCGCCGTTGTTGCTCTTTAATTAAAGCCGTCGTCCGCTATACGATTATGCAAAGTGATTTATATATATGTACGTTTCGTGTACGCGTTATACGTACAAAAGGCGATATATGCGTATTCGCGTTTATAAATCAAGCGTTTTCAATTCGAATCTGTCGCTGATTATATTGGGCGTTTTTCATGTGGGTTGTTTTGATGTATCGCGAACTATTCCAGTTTTTAATATCGAAAAATACTCGGCGTAAAGATTAAGCGGTCGTTATAGATCTGACGGTTTCGGCTTACGGCGAAGTATTTTCAGCAAAACCTAACGTACATGTAGATAGAGGACTTTGGAACATTCCGTATAGTACGTAGTCCCAGAGGAGGGCACTAGTTACCTGCGCGTCGTAAATACACAAAAGTGCCTAAGGCCGACGACACTGCGCTACCGACTGAGGTATCAAAGTGTGGAATTTCGACGACACAATGCCGAGCATTTATGAATTTTCCTCAAAGGACGGAATTCCTAAGCGGGAACATATTTTGAAAATATTCCCTGAGCTAACCGCGCGACGAACACGCGTGGGAGACTCCTCAGTTTGCGGGGCGGATACGACTTCCAATTAAATCACTTGTCGTTTAATAGTTTACTGTGACGCAAACGTGTTTGCTCTAATTGAAAAATACTAATTGTATAATGGGTGCGGTGCTAGAAAGTCTCTGAAAAGTTAGCGAAAGCTGAACGCGCTTAGCGCGCGTTCTCGTTTGCGGGCCGAGTTTAGAGTGTACCCTATTAGCTTTTGCGCTGACGAAGTAAGCTAGTTCGCGAAACAACACCCTTGTTTATATGTCGTCAGTTTAAATTAATATTTACTTAATACTGAGGAAGAGAGCCAGTATTATAACATGTTGAGCACCGATGTTCCTTAATACGGTGCAGCATAACTGCGTTCTAATGCTACGTAAATATTAACGCTAATGAAAATCTTGTGTTTCGTTTCTATTTGTATATTTTTAATTTAACAAAACAATAATATACAGTTATTTAATAAAGTGATTTATTTTTTTATTTGTGTCCAAACCGTCACATTGGAATTTGGATATAAATAGAAAGAAAGGGGGTTTTTCATTCGAATACACATTATCTTTTTTTTATTTCAGTTCTTTAGTAAGCAAGAATTTTTCATATTGTCTACTTATGCGCGAGACCTTTTTCATGTGTGAAAAAGGTTAACGTTAAAAAAACAGCATATGAATGAGACTTTGGGTGTTACGGTTATTTCAAAAATTCTATGCATTTTTTCCCTAAAAAAAAAACCTCCATTGAAAATTATTCCACATATACATTCCGAACGATTCCCCCAATTTTCCATCCATAAACCCCAAAACCACCCACACCAAAACACCACTTAACACGCAAATAGACCATCACGTCACCCCGACAGCGAACCTAAGGCACGTGACACACTAGACAGTGTTTCAGCATCACCTCACCAACATACGCAAATAGCCAAATTCGCCTACGAAGGCAATGCAGCCTACGCGATGGTTACATACGGTTATGGCGTGGGCGATGCGCGAAGTATGCGCGAAGGGATGACGAAAATCTGACGAGGTTCGTGCCGGGAAATTCGCGGAATTCGACGAGGGAATGCCCCTGCGAACGTCACCTCGAATCGGGACAAATTGGCCCGGACGCAACGAGCCACGGAAATATTGACCGTAAACACTGCGGGATTTCCCGAAGGATTGCGTTCCCGTTTCGGCAGATATCGGACTAGTGAGTAAGCGATGATGTTTCTGTTTGGTTGTGTGAGAAAGTTTTTGATGGAGTTTATTTTGGTGGGTGTGGATTTGATGGTCGGTTCTCATACATCGTTGAAGGTAGTTGTGTGGTTGGTGAGTAGATTTGTTTGTGTATGTGTATAGTTATTTATGAAAGGACGAGAGTATCTGAAGAATGTTATTTTATTGATTTGTAAAATTTTGTATGCATATTTCTTAGTAAAAAAAAAGTTAAATATTCAGTCGTAACACAAAAAGGGGCGAATTTTTTTTGTTATAAATAAAATAAGATCAATTTTCCCCAAGAGTCTTATGCCAAGGATTTGGTAACAAATATCTGTCTGTCGTGTTTATAAAATTCTGTATTTTTAGAAGCTACGAAGTCATAAAAAAAAAAACAAAAAAATTACTATTCGTGTCTTATTCCCAGGACAGATTTTGCTTTTGATTGAGCGAATTTCCGTCACTTCATATGTTACAACCTAATACAATATTTTCTGGAAAATCAATAATATTAATCTTTGACCTTTCTGTATTTAATTAATTTAATATATTGAAAAATATTTTCAGATATTTTTTTTAATTTTCAATCCAAGTCAATGTAAAAATTTTCAAGACGTTTATTTTTTAAATCTTATATAAATCAATCCGTAGATATCTATATAGTAAAGGCAAGATCTAAAATGATATTAAAAATACCTTTTCCAACAAACTTTATATAAACTGCACATTAATTAAATTTCGCATTCCCATCCAAATCAATACTCTGTTCAACACAATTTCATCCCGCCTCCACCCATTTCCAAAATTCAATCACATCCATAATCATCCCCAGCACAAAAACACCCAACAAACTAAACACACTAATCACAACCCCGAAAATAAAACACACACACACAATATCGAAACGGCCCCGATAAAACACCGGATAACGTATTCGGCCCGTTTTTTCATCGCGGCGTTCAATTGAAACGCGATTAATAACGCGGATAATTTGGCGCGCTTTTCCGGAGCGGACGCCGTGACCGTTTTTCCGAAATAAAAGAACGATGCTATCAAAATAATTAATGTGTAAGGGTTGAGCGTGAGGGATGGGGGCCGTCCTCTGCCGGGGACGGTATGCGGGCCGTGTCCACGTGTGTGTACACCGAGCAAAACCAATAAAAGCGCCCCGCATTCCGCAGGCGAATTCTTGCACACGCCGACATCAGGGGTCGACCACTGGCGGTTCGGGTGCCGGGACTAAATCACGCAAACGACGTTTCGGCTCGGATAGGGAAATTATTGGATATTTGAGAGTCGTTTGTGGGTTTTGGACTTTGAACGGGGCGATTTGGGCGGGTTTGTGATTTGTTTTTTGCTTGATTGGATACATTTTCTTTCTAAGATGTGTTTTTTGTTTATTTGAATAATAGAATTGAGTATCAATAGACTAGGGATGTCATTATCGGTTTACCGGTAAATGATCTAAATAACAGTTCGATAACTTATTGGAAAATTTTCAATATTTATTGGTAAATAAAAAAAATTGTGTTTCGAATATTTCTGAAAAGTTTTGTTGTTTTTTTTTTAATTAATTTACCAGTAAAATAGTAAAAAGGATACCAGTAAATAAAAATTACGATAAATCTGACAAAATAAAATTTTCCCAATATAAAATTGAAATTCCGAATATTTTTCTTTATCGTGAATGTCTATTATGTAAACATATAAAAATATAATTTTCAAAGAATGTGAATACAAAAAACCCTTTCAAATAGTTTTGAATATGTGCTTGCAATAAAATATTTAAAATTAATATAATTTCTATATCACTGTTATCATTTGTACACAATCAAAATCGAGATAAAACGAAGATAACCAATATGTACTCGATACATATAAATTACAAATGTACGTGTTTAATTTATTCAAATGTATTCACTTCACAGAAAATATCAAATCGTGTTGATCTTTTTTTGTGACGTTCAGATTTTGTTCCGAGATAATGAACCCTTTGCGGATAAAACTCAAAGCATTCGATGATTCCCGAGCGATTACGAAATTTTTTATGCAAATTGCTGTCTCATAAATCAAAATAACTTTGTGACGGAAAATTCACGTTTACGAATTTATTTTTTCTCCCCGGGAAAATGACTGATGATTTTTTTCCACGTCCGCCGTAAAAAAATATATAATATAATAAGATTAAAATTCCAAAAAATTGACCATGATAATCACATTAAAAAGATATTGTCCGTGTCCAATGTAACTGATCTTTTTGACGTTGTAATATTATTCATGAGCGAGGAAAAAAGGGTGTGAAACCCCTGAGTGCCATTATTATTCGTGCGGCGAGGGGTAAGTAAACATTTTGCCTTATCTGCGTGTTGAGAGGGAAAAGGCGTGAAAGAAATTGCTTATTTCGGAATAGCCCTGAAGTAAACACAGGTTCGCAGGCAATATAACATTTTTTTGTTCATATCCCATTCGGAATGCTTAGCATTTTCCTCACCGAGCTGCACTCATAACAATTTGCATTTAGATCGCTTTCAGCGTCGAGAAAAGAGAATTCTTAAAACGTCCATCTTTGTACTACTAAGTGCAGACAAGAATGTTATTATATAAACAAGAATTTTGATTGAAACTTCAATTAATCACGTGAAAATTTTTATTTTTATTTCAGCGAACTTTGAAGTTTTCTTGATTACTATTAGTTTTAGTTCTCAAGGCAACGTTGAGGTCTCCCTTCATGGGGAATGGCTTTATAAACAAGCTGGCGTCTGGGCGCCAGCAACAGGTAGCACCACCTTCGTAAGGGGGCGAACACCGTGAAGGGGCCTACGCCCCCCGAAGGCCCCCACAGCATGCACGCATACTTTTTACACATATATAGTGTACTAACAAGTCGGATTTTCGCATGAAATATCGCTGCACTAAAACAGTACAGAACAACGAATTAATTTTGTGTCATCGTCTCGTCTCGGAAACCAGTTCAGAACAACACTAAGCGAATACTATATTGAATTTAAGTGCTGGAAAGTCGTGCGTCGGTCATTGCTGGAATGACTGAAATATTCGCTTCAAATTCTAGTTGGCTGCGATAAACAATATTTGCTGAAAGACCCGCATCGCTGTAACAAATACAAAAGAGGAGCGTCCTCGGATATTTCCGAGAGGAATTTCATAATTCTAACCGGTCGTTCCGATATTTTCAGCTTTTTAGTTACCGTCGTGACAATGTATGGAAAACAGATGCGGAATATTCATGAAAAACACAAAAACATATAAAAAAAGGAAACCTAGCTTATCACGCTGCGGGAATTTCTGAAACTGAAAATTTACGACCCATTAATTGCAACCGTATCTTTTTTTGCCCTCCGTAATATAATATATCAAGTGACGCTGTTAATTAAAAATATACGCGTACATAAAATCGATGAGTGAAAAACCCTCCTTTGTATATTTTGAATAAATTTGTACCTAAATACGAGCGAGCTTTTAACAGGAAATCCTAATAAAAATTTTATTTCGGAGAAACTTCGATTTTGCATTTCGAAATTTTAATACCTTAACTCCAGGAAATTAAATTCTTTCTTAATACTGGAATATTCCTTTACAATACACAAAAAAAGTACAAAAATTTCGATCGCGATCAAACCTTTGTATATACCATTCGTCGAATCCGCACAAAATTGTCGAACCACCTCGCTAATGATTCGATTAAACACTGTTTACGTATCGCTCGGAAATATTCATGTGTTAAAATCGATAACTAATTTATTTTATCAATGAACTATGAACTTGAGTTTCGATCGCAAAATAGATGGCCCCCATTGTAGTTTATCATCAATTGGCGAAATAATGTTTTTGTTCGACACAATGCCGACGCGATATAATGGCGGAGCGACGTTCATTCACCGCGCTGAAAATTGAAACAGCCGAATGCGTTGTTTATTATGCGCACTTTATCGGACGGAAAAATCGATCGAAAGTTTTTAATTTAGGAACTTCACAAAAAATTCGTAATATACAACTCTCAGTGTTGCGTCTTGTATATATATAGGCAGATTTTTTCCGGGCTTGACCCTTTCGGTGGCGGGTTTTTCGAACAAAAAAGCGCCTGGGGGGGTTGAACTCGTCTCATCGCGCGGCGACTTAATTAAGGACAAGGGAAGAAACGTTGGGTAGGCGAGGCGAGAGACTCGCTAATATACACGCAATCGGGACTTATTTTTAATTACACTCCTTTATTTCCTCAATCCCTCTCACTCTCTCTTTTTTGCTCGTTTTATTGCCCGGGTCGAGATTGAAAAAAAAATACGCCCGAGAAGGGAGGAGGCATTTATTAAGAGATTCTTTTCTTAAGCGGTGCGCCTTATTGGAAAATAATCATTATCTCACTTGTTATCAACCGACTTGTGTAAAAGTAGATTCTATTTAATTTTTTCGGAATATTATAACGTTTTGAAAGGGGTGCGATTTGATTGTGTGTTGAAAAAGTATAGATTGTGCCTTAAAAAGAATTGTGTATTAGAATTATTTACATTGAGCATTAAAGAATCTCGTATTGAGCATCAAATTTTTTTTTTTCAAAAAAACTTTTGTACATTATAAAGTGAGCATTAAAAATATGAAATGAATAATAGAAAAATTAGTTTGTGTATTGAAATTATTGAGAGGTGGCAATGTCACCAATGTAAAGTCTTCCTTCACAGACAATACAACACAACTGTCAACGTTTTCTTTTGATGAAAATTTAATTTGAATTACATTTTAACAGTTTGGTCCAATTTAATTCAATTAAGGAAGTTGTGAATAATGATCGTGCTATTGAGATTTCGCTCTGTTCGCGTTTGAGACATTACCGATCCTTTATTTACATATATTCATTCTAATGCACGTTTTATTCATTTTAAGTTACAGATATCTTTTCTATGATCACAATATTTTTTTAATGCACACTAATATTATTAAATGCACGTTAATTTTATACAATGCAAGTTTAAATTGTTTCCTTTAAAAAAAAAATGACATAATACAATTTTCCGATAGGAAATAATTCAATTTAGGAATCTAAAATTTCTGTTGATGTTTTTTTTAATATAAATATGAATGGACTGACCTGACTTCGCATAGGATCCGTGTTGATTTGACACATGTAGGTGCCGGAATCGTTAGCCTGCACGTTCGATATGTACAATTTCCACGTGTCGTGTCCGTTGTGGGAAACGGACAACCTCGAGTTCAATGCGACCATCCGCGTATGTATCGCTAAAATGGTCTTCGTGTCGGATTTTATCCAAGCCACCTAAACAGAACAAGCAAACAATGAACAGTAGAACGATATATAATTCTTGAATTACGCGATAGATGTTAGCGAACCTTGTACTTCTGCAAATGGTTGACCACGCATGTGAAATATATGTCTCTTCCTTGCGTGACAGTGTGGTTCTCCAGCGGAGCCAAAAATTCCGGGTCTCTTCCATGACCCACTTGCACTTGACCTGCTCGATTTTTAATTATCAAAAGGGTAAATAACGTTGAAATGGGTATTTTTTAATTTTGCATTTCGTGTTAATGATATCCGTATATAATATGTAAACCCATTAAAATTTCATAATGGCTGTAGAAGTAACGTTATGTTTCATTTTTTCGCTGAAAAAGCGAGCGAGAAAACGCCGTTCAATTTAACCGTTAAAAATAACTGGTGTTAACTCATTTAAATAAAAATTAACGGGACGCAATTAAAACTCAATTATGCAAAACGGTGTCCCATTAATTTCATTGCCGGTTAAGATGCCTTCACAAATACTAGCCTGAGTTATTTTCCACAAGAATTTCGCGGAGGGTTAGAATAATTGGTAATTATACGAGAAAAAAATGATCAGACAAAAAGAAAGAAAATCGCCTATAATGCAAAAAAATGTAAAAGAAAGATCAAAAATCTATAACGGCTTTATTAAAGAACGCTTATTAAGTCTGACATTTAAACGATCGCTAACAATGAACGTCTCAATAATCAATTATTTTATCTCGAATTTGAATAAAAATAACTATTTTCGTTCGACGCTTATATTACGGTAGATAAAGGCTAAGTTTCATGAATAAATATTTATCGAATATGGAAAAATATGTACAAAAGCCGACAACGCACCGTTCCCGCTTTTCCGATACGCACAAATTGTATACCCGTTCATTTTCAACTAAAAATTGTTTTTCATATTGGGCATTTTATTTCCAGCGATTTTATTGTGCCGCATTCGCTGCACATACATATTATACATACGTGCACATTTCCATATGTGATAAATAAATATAATAAAAATGCTATAAACTCGCGTACTGACCTGCACCGAATGCAATCAAAAGCGCAGCTGCTGCAATGAACGTCAATGCGAACTCATCCATATGGGTCTTCTTATTCGTTTTTCGGATCCATTAAATTAAATAAACTTCCAATTTCCACATATGAGTACATTTATTAATTTTCATCATTCTTTAGTTTTTGTATAAATCTGATATAAATTTGCTTCAATGCTTCAGTATAAAATACGATTTTTTTTATTGTCATTAATATTTAAGCGTTGTATAAATAAACTACATGCTATTTCAGTTTCATCAATTATTGTCACTTCATTTCATAAAACATCTTCGTGTCAAGACATCTGAAACAATATGAAGTAGATTTTTAAATTAATATAGTTTGACAATCCTCTTTATACACGTGGGATACGTTTCAGAGATTACCGTGTAAAAAAAATGTATGGTGAGCATATACAAATTGGAGATAGGTTCTATTGGAAATGTGTAATGTGGAAAAATTTCATCATATCAAATCATCAAAAAAACATCGAATTTTTTATTTAATAGCTATAATTCCATGTACCGAAACTTACATATCAAATATTACATTGTATTACATTTTTTATGTTTATACCGTGTTAAAGTGAAAAAACAGTAAAAAAAATAATCGCTTATTTTTCTTCGAACCGTGTAAAAAGAGTTTTGGGTGAAATTATCCGCAATTAAATTATTTTGAAAATTTATCAATAACGTCAATAGAATTAATCGAATTTGGATATATTCAAAACAATAATAAATGATATGCAATTATCTGTATTTGAATACGTAAATATCATTTAAAACTCCTAGGAATTTTTTTTATTAGAAATTATATCAATTTATGTTTGAATTCAAAAATGTTTCCAAATAGATGGGGTTCAACCATGTTATTTCGGAACCACGTAAAAAGAAGATTAAGTATATTATTCTTTACATATGCTTAAACTTTTCCAAGAGAACAAACATTTTAACACGACCATTTCCACGCTAGATTACGACTCGAAGCGGACAGAATCCCGCGCAGAATTCAAATTCCGAAAGCTCAAAGCACACTCATATCAGCGAAAACATCTAGTGAAAGGTGCGGAAACGCGAATTCGCTGGAACTTCAATCGAAAACAAACGAGCAACTTTCCCGTTGCATCCACTCGACGACACACACACAACCCATACTGTTGCGAAACGAGCTGGCCTCCCACACACTCCCACACATTACACACACACACATAAGAGGGTTTTCTGCGCAAAATATCGGGCTGGCACGATGCGAAACAAAGGTCCGACAGAGTTGAAATAATGGCCGCAAAACTAGAAGCGCAAGGTTGAATGTTATCGGCCGTCGACAGCCTTTGGATTAGCGAAACATATTTCGCGCTTCGGAGGCTGCATATCGGCCGCACGTAATGCTGCAACCGAACGATCGGCTTGAATGGGGTAGTGTGTGTGTGTGTGTGTGTGTTTTTTGTAATGGTGAATCAGATATGAAATGCGATTTTAATTCGATTGACGTGAATGGGTTTTTTGGAATATGGGTTTTTTGTTGGATTCGTTTGTGTTACTGATATGGGAATTGGTTTTTAATTGTTATGAGGAATATTGAAAATTTCGCTTTGAAATGATTTTGTATTTCGATAGTAAAATTATTTTTGAATGCATTGATTTTGATTGATAACCAAAGTCAAGAGATATGTATTTGAAGTTAGAAGATGGATGTGAGTACGGATTGTTCATATTATATAAAATTATTTGTTAAGGAAAATTTTCAATATACAAATTCATAAGATTATCGTAAGACTGTATTTCTGACAGTACAAAACTTTTTAAATATGTTACACAACGTTTTTTATCACATTTTTCATAAAAAAAACGCAAAAAATTTGTAATTTTTAATTTTCGTGCGAAATTTAAACAACATTTGACATATTTATTAAAATTATTTTTTTCAATTAGAGACTCTTCGACTCTCGTCTTCTAGAATGAGATTTTTTATGATTTACAAAACCAAGCCTTGGTGGTGGTCCTCAATGTCCTTTTTAACCAAATTGTGACACTTTGGAGTCACAGTGTCCATAAACATATCGTAAAATATGTATGACAGATGACGTTAAACATTATTTTTTTTAATAACACCAACACCGAGAACAACACACCGACAGATGACGTCAAATTTCACAATTTTTTTTTTGTTTTTCTCGTAAAATCTGGACAAACGTTGCGTAACACATACAAAAACAATTAAATTTCCATTGAAAATTTCAAATAAATATACAACTATACATCACTCTGATATTGCCAGTTTCCGCAAACAAAGGGTATCGACCGATGATTCGTGTTACACACAGTTTACAAAGCGTACCCCAGTTCATAGTTTCCCAAGCGAAAAATTGACGTATTTTATACGGTGTCGTATCGCGCAGTCGACGTCCATTACGTGTGAAATCCACCGATGTTTTATCCCCCGTTGCTGCACAACGTCCATTGTAAACGAAACAAATGCGGATTAGAAGGCGCATCACGAAGATTGACATATCGGAAAACAGCCGCGGAAAACGGAAAATTCACGCCACATAAACCGATGAAATTCAATAACGCTGCATCCGCGAACATGGTAAATATGGACGTCAAATTGGCGGGGGCGGTTATGGTCCACCAAGACGTATCCGAATCGGTATCCATCTGGTGCAGACACAATGACAAGGAGGGTCGATACATCAGAGCCGCTGAAGGCTTTCAGATAACCACGGAACTGGAAGAGCCGGGCTGCGGCCGACCCAGATGGCAGTGATTGATTCCGCTTCCACCTGAGAGATCCTCACATATTATACACACATACCCGAGGAGTGTGTGTTATATTCGGCGCATGTACGTAAATTGCATGGGCCGAAATTAATATATACATATTAACGTCGAAATATTTCATGAATTTGTAATAAATCGATGTTGGGGGGGGATTGTTTGTTTATTGTTGGGTTGATGGATTGGGCGCGACGAATGCATCGGGTGATGGTGGAGATTTTGGTTTGAGTAGTTTTAGAGGGTTTTTGGTGTTTGAGTATATGTTTAAAATTTAAAGATGAGTTTTTATAGTCTGAAAAAAATTTGTAAATGTTTTTGTTTGAGCTTCCTTGAAATAAACAATGATAATTAAAAATGTAGATCTAGTACAAAGATATCATACAAAATTATGCAAAATTATTTTTTTTTAATTATATTAAATTCACATGCTAAAAATAATAAAAAAATATACAAAAAACACAATAAAATTTAAGCAACTTTTATCAATTTTAACATTTACCAAAATAATTTTATTAAATTCGAAAATAGATACATTCATATCCATTTATTTCTAATCCTAAAATTTATCAAAAAACTTAAGAATTATTCAAACATTCTAAACACCTTTGAAATTTCCAAACATTTCACTAATACCTCATTCAATAACGCCCACCATACAACCTGCACATTCAACTAAAACCAAAAACCACTTCCCCTCTTACAATTAGACCTGGTCGTATTGGTAAAGCTCATTGGCGCACTCACGCCCACAGGCCGCAACGAACCGAGATTTCACAATAGCTAAAGACACTTTAGAACCATCGTAGGCGATGTTTGAGCATCTCTGGTGTCAAGTGGGCGGCGGGTGGGCGGCGTGGACTGTTTACCCTGTCGGGGCGGTCGCGATTAAAGCGTGCATACCTCGGCGAAATTTCAGTACCCAACTGACCGTACCTTTACTGCCCATGAATAATATGATACCTACTGCGGCACTCGGGGGCCGAGTCCGAATTATTCAAATGATAAAAATTAATTGTTTATCCGGTAATGGTAATGGCCGGTCCTTTTTATTTTCCGCTATCGCCGCGGACGATCGTCGCTTTCAGCGGTTCTGCGCTCGTGATAATTTACGAAATTTTGGGTCTTTTCTTCGGTTTTTAAATGTGTTTGGTTTATAATGTTAATGTGAAAAGATGGAGTATCGATTTTGTGTTTAAGTAAAAATTCTTTTGATTTTTATTTTAAATTGATAATTATTTCGTTCTGTTATGTTTTGTATTGAAATTAAGTTGGTACTGAAAGAATTATTTTGTTCGCAATAATTTCCATTAAAAGTGCTTTTTAAAATAAATCGTACTTTCATACAACATAAAAACCTATTAAAAGTCCTCATTTTACGCGAAGCAATTTATTTGAGAATGATTGATGTAACGATACTGAGCCATATCGATCAGAATACCCACATTATTTATATAAAGAGTAATATATTAATTTTTATGTCAAAGATTTCCAACGCAGCAATATTTTATTCAATTAATCCTAAGTGCACTATTTTAAGAACCGTATCAATAAAAATATCCCACATACATTCTTATACGAAACTGAACAAACACGATCCAAAGCTTTCAGCGATAAATAGTCCGCGAAAAACAGCGTCCGACGTTGACCGTCGAGCATATACAGTACACTTTTTATACAGAAAACACTGACGACACACGATCATTTTTTAAAGTTCTGAAACACTTCGCAACTCGCCCCTTTTGCCGGTACAAAGCGGTACATCGCCTGAAAGGGTTTTCGTGTAACGCTTTAACCCCGCGATGGGGGTTGTTGTGTACGGCGGCCCAGATACGGGTAGTGGACCGGTTCGAAGTGTACTCGTAAGAAATTTCTGGTCGACAAGCCGGCCCAATCATCGATTCCAATCATTGGACGAAGAAGATGTTTCCTCTGAATAACATCTTTGTATATTTTCAGACGCGGCATGCGAGCTTTCTTCGGTTCAAGGATTGAAGCGCTCTTTCCGTTTTTTCGATACAAAATCAAATATTTTAGATATTCAGATTTTTTTAATAGATCAATATTAAAGTTGAAAATTATGTTCAGTGTACAAATGCATCATGATATGATTTAAGAAAAAATTAAAGTCATTAAAATTGCCAAAAAAATAAATAGTACACCCAATCCTCTTTTTACATGGGGGATACGTTCCAGAGTCTACCGTGTAAAAAAAAATGTATGGAGACCATACAAAAATTAGAGATAGGTTCTATCATTATATTTGGATAGAACTTTCATCCAAATGTACTTTATAAAAAATGTGTATTGTGAAAATTTTTCGCCATGTAAAATCATCAAAAAACATCGAAATTTTTTATTTAATAACTATAATTGCATACATACAATTATATCAGTATACTGGGCTGCACCTAATCTCCCAATGTAGCGTAATAATACATATTTTTATACCGTGTTAATGTGAAAAATCCCATTTTTTAAAATACTCGATTTTTCCTCCTTGAACCATGATAATTCAGAACCGTACAAAAAGAGGATTTCAAAAAAGTGTTGTTCTATAATAATATTGTATATGATAAAAATATAAAATAAAATGAATAGAAGATCATTAAAATTGATTGAATGTACATATTATAAAAAATAATTAAATCCATTTGCTATGATAGATTTATCGTTGTATTAAATTGAACGTTTTCGATTCGTGAGATTTATTGGCAATATATCATATTTTTTTCTTATAAATGAAAAAAAAAAGAAAGTTTTGAAATCTGCGATGCCACTAAATCTGGGCTTTATAAGGGAAGGGTATCTTCTCAGGAACGTAAAGAAGGATATAACAGAAAATGACGATTTTGAATCCAAATATCTTAGGTAGACTTATTGACACAAAGGAATCTTTACTCATATTAACAATATTTGAATTTAATATATTATATATAAATCAGTATTTAATTTATATTTTTCATGATTACAATGAAAAAGTATATTCTCATCGTATATCGCTATGCGAAAAATTAAATTTTAAAATGTACCTTTCGTAATATCCTCAGGGAGAATGTATGATTCTAAGAATCGGAATCTTGTTTCGAAATCCGTTCGCAGGGGAAACACACGGTCGACTAGCATAACGACGCATTGAAATATATTAAAGTAATAACAAAGCATATTGCGTTCGCGCTAAAAGGGCAATTCAAAATCAATAAACAATATTGCGAATCCAAAGTGACAGATACCGAGTTGTGTTATTTTGCGTGAGAGCGTTTCTCGACACTTGTCGCTCCCCTGACACCTACACGTGTTACCACCTTAGAAAACACCCTCAAAATGCGGGTCGCGAATTTTCTAACTTACACGTGTCTTTTTTTTAAATTGAAGACGTTTTTAAAATAATCGTTAAATCGAATATAATATGTGTATCAAAAAAAAATTATTTAAATTCAGATTTTTTAATAAAAGAAAAAACCGCATAATGATCTGTTGCTTTGTACGTGCACCGTTTGCACATTTTTGCTTTATGAGTTTCGCTAAGAATATATTTTACGTACGGAATATATCTTCGCGTCGGGGCGTAGTGCAGAAAAAAAAATCGAAAAAAATGCAGAAGACAGACGGAATTGGCGAAAAACTCATCAAAATACGAATATTCCGAACAACTGTTGCCACTCACTGTGAATGGATACTTTCTACAGTACGGTGAGCTCAAATGAGAAATACTATGCCTTGAAAAAAATGTTATACTG
Source organism: Hydropsyche tenuis (assembly GCA_009617725.1). NCBI lineage: Eukaryota > Metazoa > Arthropoda > Insecta > Trichoptera > Hydropsychidae > Hydropsyche > Hydropsyche tenuis. The sequence continues at coordinate 1,575,340 of VTON01000040.1, forward strand.
CAATCAAAGCGCTCACACATGCGTACGGACACGTTCATATGTTGTATTGTATTACGCCGACTATCCATATAACAAAAACAAATATACGAAATTGAGAATAGCGTACAAATACATTATTCAAATCCGCTCAGACCACATAATAACTCCACTTCCAGTGATTTGGTTCGGAGCTTTCAAGAGTTGCATTGTCGGAAAATAACTAATTTCAATGCTCTCTGTATTCTTCCTTTCGGAATATTTCTATTGTGTCGCTGTAGACTCTTCTTCGCGTTAATCTTTACAGAAAGCTTTTCCCTTTATATATGTATATCGAAGGATTGGGTCGCAACTCAAATACAAATATACTCAAAGGGAAACGGCATAGCGGTTAAATTGACCGACCCATAAACTTTGAATCGGGCTCATTCAATAATACGTTTATACACAAAATAATAGCTTTTGATTCTTCCCCGAATATACATACAGCATTACATTATGTCGTATTATATAAATGCGATATAAACGCAATACGTTCATAATAAAACGCACGCGCCTTTCATGGAAAATTAACGACATATTAAATAACGACAAAAGCGCAAATCGTACGCGCCGAATTCAACCGTATCCTATATCAAAACGCGCGCTGTTTTTTTTCCGTTATCATTATACATATTCGGATAAACACGACACCTGTGCGATTTTTATGTTTGCTAATTGGAACCGTGTTTTTTTGCCATCAATTTATTATATTATTATGTTCATGGACGCGTTAATCCGGCGCGGAAAATGGAGTGAAAGTTAATACGTGTGTCATCAAAAGGAGGCTCGCAGTCCTCTTCAGGCTCGACAAGAGAGATGTTGGGGCTGCTGAAGAAGACGTTAAGAGTCGAGTGGGGATCTCTCGAGACGTAAGTAGGCTCTATGGGCATCAGCCGAACCTGTCATTCTTCAACATCGCATATTTGAATTTCACAAAATGAATTTTCACCCGATAGCTCCGAGACACTAGAGATGGATGAATCCAAAATCGATTCTCAAGAAGTTTCCAATTTAAAATGTATCGAAGCGTTATACAATATACTTATAGATTCAATGTGCGATAGTATCGAAGCATTTTCCTGGTTGTTATTTATAGAAATTGTATGAAATCTAAATTTATACATTAAACCTACTTTGTGCATTTAGTATTCATCAAATCTCTCGAATCATATTAATCTGAACATTCGACGCTCCAAATCGAGCACACACACACAAATTCAATACACGTGTACGAACGATCGATCGATCGTAACCCTTTGACGTAAAACGTAAAGTTTCAATTTTCGTTCGCTCTCCGGCTAGGAAACGACCGAAATTTGAATGGAGATTACTTCTGGGGGAGAACTGCGTTGTGGTCATTCCGTCCGTTCAGATGTCTGAAGGCTTTCGCGGGGCGGCGAGTGGGCGGCAAGTGGGCGGCATTGTCCTGAGGGCCGTAGAAAAGGCAAATGATCGCCACCGGTTTCAATTTGAGGGCACCTGAGACGGAATTGATTTCGCCGTCTCTTTGCCACCTCGAGGTATTCGAATAATGGCCGCCTCCCCCATCCAAGATATGATACACCGGCCCCATTATTAACCGCGACGCGTAAATATCCGACGGCAAACATTCGGACCGATCGGAAAATGTTATATTTTTTTGTGTGATTTTTTTTATTTTTTGTGCGCGTTCGAAACGTCGAAAAGTTTATTGAATGTCGGCGAGAAAATTTAAATTTCAAATTCGCGATAACCGCCTATACAAATAATACGTTTTGATTAAAAAACATAAAATGTGCTGCGTGCGTATTATTATGTTTGCACTGCGTCGAAATAAAATCGTTTTAATGGGCGTTGAAATTGAAGCGAACTATTCAAACACTCGTTTGATGTTTTCAACTTTTATATAAATTTAATAAAACGTCGGATAACTTTGTTTGATATGAATTCATAAAGTGATTCCGTTTTGTTAATTTATGAAAGAGTTTGATTTAAAAAAAATTATAATATTCATGTAAACAATCAAAGGGTAGAATCTTGAGAATTTGAAAATTCGCGGAAAGCCACGAAAAAGTAATTCGTAAAGCGAATAATATTTTATATAAAGAAGAACATTAAGCGTGACCTTCTTAATATAATTCATTAAGAGCGTCTTGAACATATTTAATCTCTTGAAAGATTACGCGCTAAGAACGTCAAACATCAAAATAAACTTTGAAGCAAAACAAACGTATTCGAGGCGTGCGCGAAATAAAGTATGTTTTTCAATTAAAGCGACACAAAAGAGTTATGTCCTGTTTTAATAAATTCCGTAATATCATCCTTTCGTGCCAGGATTACTTTTTTCGAATAAATCTTCTGAGAATCAAATTTCGGAACCCCGTTATTACTGCGATAAAAACGGCGGAGTCATCAAAACATTGAATTTAAATAATCGGAGATTAGCGGAATTAATTTCAAACGTAATTTATACACCGACAAAAAGTACTCAGATTGTTTTACGAATATATGAAATATAAAATCTACGCTAATAAGGGGACTTCTTTTGTGAAATTAATTATTACCTTTGAGACCTGAAATATTGGGCATGAAATTTCATAATAAGAGGATTTCGTGTATGAAAAATTTAATGAATTAAAAAAATGTACACATAACAAAGCAGGAATTAAATTTTAAAATATAAAAAATAGCAGTATCAATTAATATGTCTTTGATGAGCAAAAAAAATTAAATATTGTTTGTTTATCATACTATATAAAAATTTTAAAACATGCATCTAATCTACAGAATGTATATGTCACAGTCCAAGCTTATTTCAGTCCATTTATATTTGGATCGATCATAATTGCACATTGTTGAAGATTGAGTTGAGTTTGATAAGGTTAGGATGGGTTGGACTAGGTTTTTATCATCAATTTCACTTATTTTGATCATAGTTTCAGATTGATTTGGATCAAATATACATGGACTAATAATATACATGGACTACAACATATATTACACAAAAAATTATAAACTTCATATTAAAAAAAAAACATAATACAAAAAAAAATTACCTCAAAATCGAAAAAACCTCACATATCAACCGCGAAAACAGGACCTCAACACCTCCCCAACCGGAAAAGATCACATGTTCCAACAGCGTGCGCAGACGCACGCCCTCTCGAAGCACAGCGGGGCGCGGGGCGGGGAATGTTTATAGGCGCACCCCCCCCCGGAAAAACCCTCGCAAACTCGCCGCGAAAGTGCCCAAAAGTGCCCCCCCGCGAAAGCTCCAACTTGTCAAAGCTCGAAAGTCGCAACAGCTTTCGGCGTCGCGGTGTGGTGCCCCGTTCGGTGCGAGCGTCGCGGCGCTTGTGAGCGCGCGCCGTTCTGTCCGCGCACGCGCCCCACGCTTTGGCCACCCCTGCCCCTCCGGAGGCTATGCCCCCCTGGCCGATGGCTGGACGTGCCCCTGTTGCTTCGGATAGCCTTCCGGGATGTTCGGCCGGCTCTAATTACGATTCATGGCCGCTTAAAAGGATGCCCTTCTTCTTGTTGTGCGTATTGCGGTGCGGTTGACGAGTGATGGGGCGCCATTTGAATCCCTTACGCGGATGTATGAGAATGTGGGTTCGGTGTTCTTTGGGGGTGTTTGTTAGTTTGATTGATGTGATGGTTTTTTTTGTGTTTGATTTGAAAAGGCGGTTCTTTGTGATTGTTTTTTTTTTGGTGTAGTTTTGCTTAATGTTGCTGGTACCTAGTTAAGCCGGCTCAGGAAGCATAGATTGGGGTGCATGTAATAGGCAGGATGGTGGGCTTCCTTTTGATCGACTTTTCTGGGTTTTTTTCTTTTCATTTTATTGATTAAGCGGTAATGGTTAACGTAACCACAAACAAACAAATAAAAATCAATTATTTTTATATAAAGTTCAAATGCAGCTTATATGTATAATAAAAACAAAATATTTCTGATACTATGAAAATTTTCAAAATAGATAGATTTTAAAATTGAAAATCATCATTGCCAAATAGTCAGAAAACTAAAGATTATATCACTTATATTTTAATATTAAAGTACGTTTTGAAATAATTTAGTGTAAATTAAATAATTTTGTTTCATTCACATCAGAGTTGTAGTTCTGTAACGTATTGTGCGCTTTATGCATTCCGTGACGTATTGTTATGTCCTCGTAGATTTCAAACGTCGGAAACTACAAACATACGATTAAGTCTTACATCTTGCATTTTGTCCGTTTACATGTGTGTAGTTTTGCGATACAATCTAAACTAGATTAACCGGGTATCACCATAAATAGCCAAGATTTAGCCAGTTTCACGTCCCTTATACGACAAAAGCTCGAGATAATGCATACGAAATAAATTATCAACGCGATTAAATTGTATTGATTTATATTGAATTAAGTGAATCAGAAAAATTGCAAGTCAATTTCCGGGATCCCAAAGTCATAATTCACATATATGTAGTGGAGTTTAATTTCGGAGCATTTATTATTTCATCGATTCCGAGCAACTGATTTCCCGGCTAAAAAGGTTGAACGCAGACCTATGCGAGAAATTTATTATGAAACGGTTGAATGTACTCATTATAACGATATAAAAGAAGCTTTCTACGCCCATCCTCACTTACACACGGAATGCGAAACATTAAAGCTCCTTTTCAGACTCGATTCTGTATCGCGCTTCAAACTCTTATTTCGTTTTTCTTCACGGGATAATTTTCAGTTTGGCTCCCCCCCGAGTTTACAACTATGCCCATATTTATAACGTGTAATAATAACTCACCGAAATCCGAGTTTAGCCGTTTACCTACTTGTTAGATGCGAAATTATTTTTTTAATCGGCGAACCGCCATATTTCAGGCCGGGCGTGCTTGTTCGTATTACGTGTCCCAAAATCGCCGGATACAAAAAGGCGAGAAATACTACAATGGGACTTGGCTTACGATAATCCGAAAATAATTTTAGGCCATAAAATGTGACAAAGAGTTAAATTGCGGTCGGGCGGGTGGAAGATTCCCGATCCGCCGCCCCGCCCACCGTTTGAGAAACACATGCAGGGAGACGGGATGCGACATTAGTGGAGAATACGAGGTCGGTGGTGGTGAATGTAACAATTAGGAGGATATCGCATTGTCTTCGGTCGTACGTGGGTCGGTGGGTGGGCCACCGGGTGGATGGGGGAGCGGTAGGTAACGTTCCGCGGGCCCGGGCATATTGTAGCCGAGAGTGAGGTTTTATTATTGTGGTGAAAAAAAGTTTTACTACCCTCCACAGTGATATTGCACACCATTTTACGACTACACTCACTCATACTCGAATGGTGCAGCCGCCTTATAATAAAATATTTATATTATTTTTCGCTGTGCGCGCACGCGCCCATTTTCGAAACGTCCCCATAATACGGCGCGCTCTCATTAATATTCATACGCAAATGTTCGCGTATGCAATTTAATCTTTTATTTCGTTCTTTTTTCTCTATTGAGAAAATTGTTTATGCGAAACGAACATTGTTTGTGAATTCCTAAAAAATATCTTCGTTTATATTGACAACTTTTCTTTTGACTCATTTTCTGCCTCCTTTGCGCACTTTCTTTCCGACATACATTTTTAACATCATAAATAATTTATAAGCTTTGCGTTCTAAAATTATTATAGAATTTTCCGCCGCCGCTTCCGACCATGTTTTTTTCCCGGCGGTCTTTTGAAATGTCTTCTGACAACGAAAACATTTGTTTATTTTAATTGGAATATATGAAAAATTTCTAGAGAAATATAAAAAATTGTTTACCTAGATATACTCGGGAAATATTTTCTCACACGGAGCAACTAACGAGTGAAAGCGGTTTTCACACCATACATCACTTTCAACTACTAAATGAGCTAATAGAAAGACGAGGGATCCGAGAAGACAAAACATCTTCAGACCTATTGAACGAGCCAAGAGATGAAGATCAAAATTAATGGCGGCCACTTAACCCGCCTAGATTTACAGATCATTTTGCCACCGTTCTATACAAAATTTTAACATCTTTATCAAATCAATCCAACTTCATTGTCACCATTTTTTATCAACATCGTTGCAGAATAAATCCTTTCAAATATATTATTCAAAATTCAGGTATTTTCCTATTCATTACATAGCAATAAGAGAAAAGTTACTTTCGACGAATTTGAATATTAAAAACCACCCCTTGCCGAAAAGGTTTCAGATCAAGATATATAAGTACAGTTCGCATTGTTTAATTTTGTTGGTCTATGAAAACTGTTGAATATTCATAGTTATTAAAAAATTCTTACACGACTAGCATGAATATTTTTATTGAAACGAGGCCCCCATAGAATGTAACTTGAGCAGACAGAGCGAATTAATGAAAATGACGTGGCGCAGACGACGAAAAGCCGGCACCACCACGAGCAAAACTCAAGCACCCATCTTGTAATATCGTCCACAATTTTTCGCATCTCCGCTTATTTCCGCTGTTTATTAAATCCGAGGAATTCCCTCCCCGGTCCGGCATCTCCTGTCCGCGGGAACGGGACGGTGTGATCCAGAGACAGCTGCTCATAATAATAACGCCAATGAATATTTAAGGTAGGTAGCAAACGAGTGCCAATGGCGTCGCTCCTTCACTCCTCATTATACTTTCTCTGGGGGCCCGAACTTGAATTCGCCAACTTTCGCCTCGGCTCACATTCTGACTTGGCCCATAATTTATATCGCACAAATATTCGACGCCTTATAATTTAGTGCACACTCGTTCTCTCACTCCCCCCTTTGCTCGCTCCATCTTAGCTGTTAATATAATACGGCTAAATATAAGGGTTTGACCTAAATATTATATTATATACATGCAAATTTTTGATGGAATTCGTTTATAGGTGAATACTTCGTTGTGTAAAAGCGCGGAATATGGGGAAACTTTTCGCGCCCGGCCGCGCAGATTTACGGCTTTTGATTGTTCGATCGAAATCCTGAAAAATATTCGTCTGAATAAAACGGTTTGTATCGATGATTGTAAAACTTAGCCAATGCAATAATATAACTGTGTATAATAGCTTTTGAACAATTGATTTTCGATCGTTTCGACGTAGCGACGCAGTCGTTGAAAAATTATTTTACAATTATTTCGCGAGTACTGCGCTACAATTGAAAACCGTTTTCCAAATAAATCGCTTTCAATTGGAACTCAATAACATAGTTTATGGCAATTTATTTTCGTTACAATATAAATTTTGAACAACAAAGCCATTTTAGTCATTCATTTTACTTATTAGCTTAGACTTCACTTTGTAATAAGTCAACGGTTCAGTCTTGTCAAATGCGTCTGTTTCTAATGAACTCTGAAGTTAATATTCACACCATTTTAAAGACATAATTTTTTTTATTACTTAGTATCTTCTAGAGTTGCTTTTACTTACAAAATTGAAAAAATTAATAACACAAACACGAAATCGTGAACGCTGGATTTTAATTTCAAATTAAACACAGTAAATTATTATTTCAATTAAATTTTTTTATTGATTTGTAAAGTATACATATTGAGATTAATTACGGAACAGGATGTCCTTTAAATAACCGCCGTGTTGGATAGGAAATTTAAATCCGACGTAAACGATGGACCACTCTATATATTAAAAAAATACATATGTTCTGCATATATGAGGGGTCATCCGAGTTTTATTTCCAAAATAATAGATATTGCAGATTATTTTCTTCAGTTTTCCATCACGTCAATTTTCGAGACTAAAATTGAAAAAAAAAATTTTTACATAATGTATTTGTTTCTGAAATATAATCGACTTTGTTGACGCGCATTTTTGATCTCTGCGATTACGGCAACGATGATTTTGAATATGTATATAAAAATTACTCAATAAAAAAAATTCTTAAGATTCAAAATAACAAATTTCAAAAACGAAAATAATATCACGTCTAGACTGAAAAGCCAATATATGAATTATAACACAATAAAAAGAAGTGAAGCGATCGACAAATGGACACGATACGAACGCAAAAACGGCCGCGTCGTAACGCGCTTTCGCCACGCCGACATGTGTACGTTCGCACAATACATATTTCACACCTGTTTGGCTCTCATCGGCCGATGAAATCCCCGCGAAACGACTCCGATATTGAATGGAAATCCTTTTGAATATGGGCCTTTATTGCCGCGCAGCCAGTTGACTGGCAAAGGAGGCGTATTGGCGCATGAAAACCCCAATTTCACGGTCTGGCCCGGCACACAAGTCGGCGGCGGGCCCCATCCGACGATTCTCAAATGTACAATCGGGGGGGCCCCTTTCACCTTTATACGGAAAGTCGCCCCTGGCCCGGATGCGAGATCGACATTCAATTTGCGGGAACGTCGTTGACGAATGCGTGGATTTTTTGGTTTGCATGTTGATGCGAGGGAGGGCTCATTAGGGGAGGTTTTTGTCTTCGGTTCGATTCTAATTAAATGAGATGTTGGGGGGAAAATATGTTTTATTTGTGGGAGTCTGAAGATTTCGGGGTTTGTTGGAAAATCTATGTAAAATTTTAGAAGCTCTAAAAAAGTTTGAATGTATTAATTCATCAGTTTAAGAATTGAATTAATTTATTTTTTTTAAATAAATAATGACTAGTTGAAATATAAAACTAGAGCTGTAAATATTATATAATAATTCGTGCTACGTAAAATTATGTAAATTAAATTATTTAATATAATATAAAGTTTAAAAGCTTAAAGGTTTATTTGAAAAGCACAATTACAGTCAATCAAAATAAGCTTTTATCAAATGATGTTGATGATAGAATCAATTCAAAAAAATTCAATGAAATGAAAAAAAAAATTATAAACTTTTTTGAACTCTCATCACTTTGATATGGTTAATTTTTCATTATCACTAAAGATCACCAATTATCAGACTCTCACTTCAATCAATCAATCATTTCCAAAACTACGAACTTTATCGAGTCATCGATATATTTAGTGTAGGTCAGCAGTTTCTATACTTTCGAACATCTTTATCTTCCATAAACGTCATAGAAACAATTAAGTGAACATCGATTAGGGCTGGGGGGCCATTATTTCGGTCGTATGACGCCACTAGCAGCAAATATGTCAAATAACAACTCCCCCTATCCCATAAATAGCAGACCACCCCCTATAAAGATCAACTTCTCATAAATAAATCATATTTATTTCTTTTACACACATACAGACCGACTGCTGCAGCTGACGACGCGATGCGTTAACACCCTCCCGACTTTCAAATTACGAAAGTCATTCTAATTCGTCGAATTTCTCGAACTATAAATACATAACAGTATAGCCTCACTGGAGGGCTCTTTGATCCGGTATTTTACCGTCGGCGATGCATTTTCGAAACGCCTCAGTTTGTGGCTAATAAGCTGACGCGGTATTTATGCGGAGCGGAGGTTTCTGCACGAGTCTTCTGGAGCTCTTGTTCCTGCGATATGTCTACGTGTATATAGGGATAGTTGTGTGTTATATGTCGACCGGGGAGGAATGTCGGCGTGGTGTCTTGTCTTTGGAATGGCGTGCAAAATATTTACCTGCAGGAAAACTTATGGAACAAAAGCAGTGTTTGGGGCTCAAAATCTGAGCTATTACGTTGTAACTTTTGAATAATAATATTTGTAAGAAATTAACTATAGTTTTTTTTACGAATTATGCATTAATTATTTTTATATGTGTGAAGTTGATTTCAACGATTTCACAATTGTTTGATATGTGATGGTTAGAGAGGCCAAATTTACCGTAATTTTCATTTACCGGTTTATTGGTAAATTTATTTTTTTTATAAAAACTGGAGTGAACCAGAAAAATAACGGAAAACAAAAAAAAACATAAACCTATATAACCCAACATTTCTTCAAAAATATTTTCTAAAACAACAACGTTTATCAAAAATATTCGAAACACATTTTATTTACTGGTTTTAACCAGTAAAAAATCTACCGTTAAATTACTGACCTATTCTTTTTTTTATCAATAAATCGGTTTCCTGGTAATGGCCTCCCTAGACAATAGGTTGTTGCGAAACTCGGGAAATTGTTAAATCCTAAAATTTGCCATAGTTACTATTATTACTTAATAGTTACTTAACTATCAAACTTTTATTGCTTAATGAAAGTTTGAAAACGCCTCCATTTCAAGCGTTTATCAAAAAATTTCAGTAAATTATAAAATTTTTCAACATCAATTAGTAAAAAAAATTTGTTTGACATTTATCGTTCGTTTTATGATAGCTTTTTTTTTAATTTTTAATTAATATTCGAGACTAAAGATTTATATAAAAATAAAAACTTGTATAATATGCACTATTTATTCAAACGAAACTGAAATATTATTTATCTTGTATAATTTTGTGAAACTCAATATTAATATAATACATATACGTTATATTGGGGTCATATTTCTAACTGTTATCTTAAAGAAACCCAAATCGTTTCAACCCATTTACAATTTTTTTCAAACCCCACCACCTCACTGTACCAAAACCAAAATTCAAACTTTCACAACAACAAAACACAATATCAAACAAAATGCATTCATCAAATAAAAAACGCATACACATCTCATTCAGCATTCAAATCACAACCATACACCCCCCGAAATGTAAACACGAAAACATGACTTGGACCGAATTAAATTCAAAACAATCCGCCGACTCCTCCGGCTCAAATTGAACCAAAAGAAAATTTAGCACGCGAAATACGAGCGGACGTTCAGCGGCAAAGTAACGTCCTCCCGGCTGTCATCGTTAAAATCAAAACGTTAACGGCACAAAGTTGCGGGGTGCGAATCGGGCCCGGCGAAGGCGGCAAAGGGTTAACAAAGTTTCGGTTATTGCGAGGCCGGGGTTAATTGTCGATTGCGGCCGACTGAAGGGGGTGGGAAAGAGGTGCTGCTTTCTCTCGGTGAGACGACGCCTTCTGGCTCTTCGGTTTTATCTCGGAGAAGCAGAGGTTTCGTTTTGATGACGTGTAGTGGTGGGTTATTTAGTGGGTTGTGTGTTTAAAAAAATTAAAAATTAAATGTTTTTTTGATTGTGATTAGCGTGTAATAATGGTTGATGAAGATCTTTTCGGTGTTCTTCTCTTGTTTATATTGAGAAATTCTTATTCAATTTATTTCACATCATTCATTTCAATCATTAATTCGTCCATCATCCGTTGGAATTTAATTTTTTAGAGTATTTTGGATATTATTTTAGTAATACATGTTTCTATTATATCTTTCATTTATCAATTTCACTGTCATTTTATTACTTGACTTACTCCGTCACTTGTTCCAAATTCTCATTTATGTGTTCATTTTTTCATCTCTTTTATTTTTCCAGTCACATATTTTCTTTTGAAAACTCTTTAACATTTTTACATTCAATGTATAAAGCTCTTAGACATCAAAATCAACCTTATACAAATCAAATTCAATCTTTTAATCTTTTTACAAATCAAGTTGAAATTTCAATTATTAAAAATTTCTTTAAAAAAATAATAAAAGGGTAGGAATGTAATTTTTTTTAAATTGAATAAAATATTTTTTTTCTTTGATTTGACTTTGATTTGACTTTAATAATCTCAGTTAGTGATTTTAATTTTTTTTATGTAATTACATAATTAATTTTTGTTATAATAAATCCATCTGAAAATAGATACCATGGATATAGATACCTAACGTTTCTTTTATACATCTACTATATCTATCTTCTATCTATCTGTCTGTCTGTCTGTCTGTCTGTCTTTCTGTCTAGATTTCCTTTATAGAAAAATAAACTATAGCCCCTAGAGAACTATAATATAATAAAACTTCGTCAGATATCTTAAAAGTATTCATATAGCAACTAGTAACAAGGTACTTTTAAAGCTCGATAAATGCCAAATAAAATTACGCAAAATTAATTAATTAATTCAAATTATTCAACTCATTGTCAGATACGAATATGCCTAAACGAAGTTTTCATTTTCAATTTCCACATCTCCACACACACAAAAACCACTACATACCCAATTTTGATTCAAACAAATGTGACTTTGCATAATTTGAAACGCTAAATACAAGTCTTGATTTGATGCAAAAATTAATTCGAGGTATTAACGAAAACGAATGGCGGGGAAGCAACACAGCACGACAATGAAACAACGTTTGAAATATTCAACGTGATTAAGTCTGCGAATATGAAAACAGACGGAGCATTTGCTCAAGCTCCTCTCTGTGATCATTTAGGGTCCAAGTTCGCGTAATGTTACACTAATTTCGACGTGCCCATGATGGAAGGGCACCTTGTAATTTGTATCGAACCCTCTCTGTGATACGTACTAATTGATAGACATATTCGTGGACTGCGACGCATGTTCACTCCGTCACTAGTGCTCATAATAAATTTACTCACGTATACATTAATATTGACCCGTGTCGTGTAATTAAACCGTGTATAAAGTTCTTAGTTTATATTCGAATTCTGAAAGTTTTTAATTGTATGTGAAGTCATTTTTTAATTGTTTGCAGTTTCAATTTAATCGACGTTCGACGATCATACTAAATTTACTCACTAATGGATATGCTAGTTGAAGTTAAGCACCATAGCGCATAAGTATATGCTTACACATTCATGGTGTAACATATGACCGTGGCTGTGGCCAAATTTTGAAAGGTAAGGGATAAATTAACGTGCTAATGAACGTTAGAGTCTATTAAAGGGACGTTCGCATTAATTTCGCACGCCGACGAGGGAAATTCTCTCTCTCTCCGCTCAAAATGTCCCAATATTCGCAAAACAAATATTTGCATCGAAAAACTCGACAGAAATTAAACGCAAAGCGGTAATATAAATAATTGGCTCGCGCGTTTCCACACGTTCATCCCAATTATCATCAATCCGGTATACATATTGATTTTCACGAATTGTGAATCTGTTATCCGCAATACTGCACAATACACGAAACGTTATCGTTATTGTCGCCAAACAACGATCCTGCATACAATTATGAAACGAATTAAAATGATTAAAATATTCGACTTTTTTTTATTATTATTCACACACCGCCGAAACAGAGCAGCTTTTTTGTGCGATACTAGAAAAGGTTTACCAGTCATTTTTCTTTTTATTCTGGCTACCTTTTCTATTGAGCTTGTGTCGAGTCATGTTTATTACGCGGATATCCGCCAATACAAAAGTATACAAGGCGATACACAAAGGCGACCCACCGTCGAGTGTGTTCCCGGATTCATTCATATTTATTCTATCATACATGCCCGAATCGTGAAAGCCCGACGGGCTAGCTAGTTTTCGCCGTCAAAGCCTATTTGAATAAAATCGGTGAATCATCGTTTTCACGATTGTACACAATCGTACGGACGCGCATTTAACGGCTATATTCGGACCCGGAAGCGTCTGAAGCGACGTTTTAATTTCGATATACAACATATAGATTGTATTGACTGAGATTTAAAAAAATAATTGTTTGAATAGAACGTATTGGAGGGTGTTGTGTCGATCCGGGTTATCACCGAATCCGCGAAGATAAGGCCACTTTTGTGCTCGCCATCGATATAATGCACAAGTGTCGAGCGACCGGAGTGTGCAAAAGGCAACACGTAAACTTTGTGTGTGAGTATAACAATGTCCGCCTTTGCAAAAGCGAAAACAATATCCAGGGTGGATTTAATCAGCGGCGCGCCCGGTACAAATCCGCTTAAGTTTAACTAGGGAAGTCGCGAGCGACGCTAACAAAACTAAACTATAAAGCGAACGACGCTCTACAATTATCGTTCTGTGTGTCTTATCGACGCGGCTTAATGAAAATTAAACTGTTTTTGCTTATGCGCTTGTCTAGTGTCGAAATCGGCGCGAGTTTGAAAAAGAAGCGCCTGGAGAGGACGTGGGATTTTCAAGTGTACATATGTACACTCGTATATGTGGCGTATTTGGAAAAAAACAGCTGATTGAATAAATGCGAAAATTTATTTGATAGTATATAATAAATACTTTTCTAGTTTAAATATGATATTCATACACATTCCTCATATTTTCTATGCTAATTTAACTTATTAATATAATATAACTAGTATATTGTTGACATGAGATGAAAATTAAAACTCTTTATTACTTTAAAATTACAAATATTTTCATGTACATACGAAATATTTTCGTATATATATGTATATAGCTTTTACACTCCAAATTCAACCTTTCAAACTTTAAATTCAATCTTTTAAATTTCAAATTAAACCTTTTACTACATATACAAATTCAATCATTGCAAATTTATTATTTTAATTTTTCAATTTTTTTATGATTTCAAGAAAAATATGAAAGAAACGTTACATGGTGCCTATTTTTAAAAAAAAAAATAATTTTGCATGAAAAAATTTTAATGAAAAAATCAAAGTTAAATTGAAGAATATATTGTATTTCATTGATTACTATGACAACGATCTTAATAATACTTTCCGATGGTGAAATTTGATTTGTAAAAGGTTGAATTTGATTTGAAAAAGGTTGAATTCGATTTGAAAAAGGTGTAATTCGATTTGTATAAGATTGAATTTGAAGTGCAAAAGCTCTAAAACTAGTTATTTTAAATTATAAATTTTCAAGCGAACCCTGCACAAAAACAACCAAAAAAAATCACCTACATAAACATTATATTATACGAAACGAGCGTAAATTTTTCCTCAACAACAAAACTTTTAGCAGCAACAATATAATCGCGATAAAAGAAATTAGATGAAAGTTTGGACGTCACCAAAACGAAACACACGTCCCGCGCTCTCGCATATTACGATTAGCACGCGAAGTTCCCAAGTTTTCCCTGTGACTGTGCTTAGACTCAATTCGACGTGTGTGGCATATACAGAGCAACGGTCCCTCTTCAGGCCATGGTGTGGGAATACGAGGGAAACTTCGTTTCGCCGCTTGTCTGACAATGGTTTCCATACTGGCGTGCGCATCTCTCACGAACAGAGCCCTCGAAATGTCGAAGCAACTCTGCCATGGAATAATGCTGCGACACTGAATTATCTGTGGAAAATTCGCCAGATGAAAATTCGCATAAATCGTGCGGAATTTTTTTTTAAGGAGGGCTTTCCGTGTTGGGCTCTATTTGTTTACCATTAAAGCATGGCGGTGAAATTTCGAATCGAACTGCTGACTTTTGTTTGCGTCGAATTAACGGAACGAACCGAACTAATTTCGAGGGCGGATTCGCTGAATTTCGAGTACAGATTTGGCAACAAACACTCGATCGGTACCAGTCTATACCGATCGGATCAAACCGTTGTTAATTGATTGGAAAAATTTGCGCTTTCGCAAACGGAATACGTATCATTCGATGTTTTAATTAGTCGATTATATTTGCTGAAGAGGGTTGAGTAATATACAAATCAATTTTATAATATAGTAGCAGTTCTAATTTGGTTTTATATGATTTTTTTTTATTCCTCTAGCTATAAACTGATATTAAAATACACCCATTCCTTGTTTACACAGGGAATACGTTCCAAAGACTACCATGTAAAAAAATGTATGTTGACCATATAAAAAATGGAGATAGGTTTCATCAGTATATTTGGATAAAAAATCCATCCAAATGTATTTTATGAAAAATGTGTAATGTGAAAATATTTCGCCTTGTAAAATCATCAAAAAACATTGAATTTTTTTATTTACTAATAACTATAACATACATACATATAATTATAATAGTACATACTCGTATACTGGCCTGCACCAAATCTTTCCATTGTGGTATAATAATAATTTTTTTTTAATTTTTATGCCGTATTAAGTTTAAAAAGCCGTGTAAAATAATAATCGGTTTTTATTCCTTGAACCGTGCACAAAAAGGATTGAGTGTACATCATTTCAGCGCAATTAAAACCTTTTAACTGTCTACCGCAAAATATTTGATACCTATACTCCAACAATTCTTGAAATACTCAAAACCATCGATTTTTTTTATCTGTTCGTCTATAGATTCCACTAGAAATTAAATTTGAACTAAATAATGTATACATTCAATAAGATAAATCTTCGAAATTTACGGGTGAGTTGCTGACGTACAAAGGGTATTGAACAACATTTCTAATAAAGACTCATGACACTATAATTTCGCATAATGTTCCGGAAAAAGCTCAAAACTACATATCGAATTATCGGAATTGAATACGTCCAAATATTTGGAATCATTAGATACGGAGAGCTATATTCGTTCTCGACATGTGCGTCGCTACCCTCGAGCTTATTACCATCAGATTATCGGACGATCCGTCGCATCAAACGAATTGATATGCAGTTTAATTGGGTATGATGTTAGTTTATCGCGTGTGCAGCCGAGTGCATTAATCATAATGCGAGCATGCGAAGCGCGCGGCCCCGGCCAACTATTGCAAACGGACACACCCACACAAAATATATCCCAGTCCCCCACATGCACAGGAATCGGTTGGGAGAAGTTGGCCACGCCATCTCAACCACGAGGGAATGCGGTGTTCCCAGATAGAATTAGGAAAGAGAAGTTTTGCGGCGGGCACGTAAGTATGCGTGATCGGAGCTGCACCGATAACTTACTTACTTCAGCAGTTGGAGTTGCCAAACGTGGCTCCGGTTTCTGGACTGATTATCCGCCTTTGTGACCGCATTCAATCCGAAACTGGAGCGATTCGAAGACGAGTTTCCATCTTTTGTGCGAATCCATTATTAAAATAAATCCGAAAAACCCATGTAAAAGTGCAAGCGGGACGACGTAAAAGCGGCGTCGTTGCAATTAACTGTAGTCGTCGGCGATACGTCCCTTTTCGTGCGGCAAACACACTTCGCCCGTATTTATTCAAGTGTGCCGCCGAGATAAGTGTGGCGTGATTCATTTGGCTAATGTGTGTGTGGTCGGATGGTAGGATGGTAGAGGATGGTTGGTTGGTAGGTTGGTAGGTTGGTGAACGCCAACTTTCAGCCGCGTACAGCCTGCCGCGGATAATCTGCGACGCGTCCCCAACACAAATTAACGACGAATCTCATCGGAATTTAATTAAAATCGCTCACTCGCTCTTCCCTTTCGGCCATATCCGTCATATCGCGCGTGTGTGTATGTTTGCTATGTTTGGAGCGGTTGCGATCGAAGAATTGCGCATCTCATATTTTGGATTTAGGCTGTTGTGTTTTTTTGAAATTGAGCTAGTGTAAGAGTGTCGGTGTGGATTGGAGATTAAATTGTTTTTTGTGTAAAAAATAAAGCTTTTAAACTTCAAATTGAACCTTTTATACTTCAAATTAAACCTTTATACTTTAAATTGAACCATTTATACTTCAATTTCTACCATCGGAGTGTATTATAAAGACCGTCGATATAATATTACTTTCTGATGGTTGAATTTTAAATATTGTGTTATAAATTTTTCTTAAAATCTTCTAATCGTGTAGATATTATTATGGAATTTTTATGAAAAAATATGCACTTAAAATATAACGTTATATAATATCCAGTTAAAATTCGATAAACAAAACCTATTTGATGCCTTTATAATATTTTTTTCCATATACGATTTTCCGGATTTGAAATAATGACGGAGTAAAAAAAATCATCTCACTTTACACCATTCCAATTATTATTTCATAATTATAATTGAAAAAGTTCATTTTTTAAACATGGACGAACTTCTATATTTTTTTATTAAATCGTCACATTTTCTCATTTTTCCCGAAGCAAAAAATAGCACTGAACCCGAGCAAAAAAAAATCTGCGCTAAAACCCTGGTATATTTTATTAAATATTTTTCATCCGTTCATTACGATCGAATATTACATTACTTTCATTAACTTGCAAAATTTTCATATTCAAACTATTTCATTCCCCAAAAGCGCACTCATAAAATTATAGCCCAACATGAAACAAATTCTTTCCACGCAATTTTCCCAAATCCAAAACGACCACAAAACTCGACAATTTCGCCCAAAAATCGACATGCAACCCATAACTTGTCGAGTTGGCACACTTTCGAAGAACAACCTGCCCCGAACGACACAGCTTCGTCCTTCAATGATAGTGCAATAACGGCGAGTGCATGCCGATGACGTTTAGTGGTGCAAAAGTGCATCGCGTGTGCAACGACAAGTGCACCACCGCGCATAACCGAGCGAATGCCACTCACAGTTAAACTCACTGCTACTATGTTTATGACTGTTGCTGATCAACGTTTTATGAAGGAAAAAAACGATATTCCCATCTTTTTGTTAGTGCGAAAAGCGGACGTTCGATTCTGTGAAACGTGAATTAAAAATGGGATACTTTTGAATTCGATGAAATGGTTCGTTTCGAATTTTTCGCGGAAAAATTTGGTAAATTTTCCATTCGCCTGAATTTGACGTATCTGTTCGACGTTTCGTTATTAACTGATGAATATTGATTGTTATTCAAACAATGTGTTTGTTGTTTTTTTGAAAACTCTATGAATATGTTATTTTTTTATTTCATATATTGCTGTAGTCATATTTGTTTGAATCGAATTTCATTCGAAAGATAAAATTAATATAAGAGTGCTATTGAAATTTTAAATCTGTAAATGTTCTCGTTTAACGTTGAGAAACAGTCAAAGTTGACTCGATGAACTGTTTTAAAATATCTGGATACGAAATTTCGAAGTAGAATTCAAGTCGACAAACGATATCAAGTGACACTGGAGTTCAACAAAGTTGATTCTAACAATCAAACGAAAGTTGAGGCGTACTCGCGTTCGACGATATTCGTTATAAAACCCCATATCTTTTACTCGCATATGCAATAATGATGCGAACTCCCACTCGTGAATGATACTCTCGTACAAAAATACGAAAATAAAACACACATCGCCAAATATATACACATTACACGGAACATCTGCCGGGGAGTTTTTCGTTCGTCTTGCATCGACACTGATAAACTCAATTTGGAATCGGCGAACCGGGCCGATTCCTCCTCTCCTCCAGTCCTCCTTTCCGATCCGTCTGCGTATTTTTTCGTCCACTGAAGCCTTTTTCCGTTGCATTCTTGCTGTACGTGGCTGAGGGAACGTCCTCTCGGCACGAACAATAAATACTTGCAAAGTTGTAAGTAGTGCTGTCAGACGCAGACGACACACCACCGTCTCCACGTCCTCCCCCGGTACACGGGAAAGACAATGCTGAACTAAACAAAACAACCCCCGAATGCGCCCGTATACAGCCACTATAGCACTGTTCTACTATAGTAATTCCGCGTACGTTATCTGTCCGAAATGCCGCACCGGGGAAAAATCCCCGCAGCCTTGTCAATTTTACGGACTTTTGCCCGTTCGTCAATGTCTCCGTTTCCAATTTTCCGATTGCGTCCCGTTTTTCTTTTTTTTTCGAACACCCATTCTTTGTAATCTAACAGCGATTTCGATATATTCACTGGTTTGAAGATATTTTATGGAAGTAATAAAGATTTCATTTTTCTCTTCAAAAATATCGCACTACGTTACCGAAATCGTTCATAATTTTTCTATATATTATAATCATAGTACAGTAGAATCTCAATTATTCGGACTAATCGGGAATTGAGATAATCCGGATAGCGAAAAATCTGGATAATCGAAACGAGAAAAAAATGATGCATTTATTAAAATAATTTGATGTGCATTATTATGCAAACAACCTTTAAGCATTTTTAAAACGTATTTACAGTTTATTTATTTATTTTTTTTTGTTTTTTTTGGTTATTTGATACTAGCAAAATTTGTTAACCAAAATCACCATGGTAGTGTATTCATCGGATCCCAAGATAATAATGAATGAAGTCATAATTTTTAACGCCATCTGTGGGAAGGTTTTTAACCTCAAATTTAAAAAAAAAAAAAAATCCTATCAAGTTTTAGTTGGTTAACCCTCATAGTTGAGTCTGTCATGAGTCAGTATAATTTTGTTATGTACTCGTAAATTTTTGGACGCGTGTTGTGTAAAAAAAATCGTAAAATCTGCTATTTACAAAAATAAATATGTTTTTAATCAATTCGGATAATAGAGATTCCACTGTATAATACGATATCAGGGCAATATCTTTTCAGATCTTAATATCATCATCTGAATGCTCTTAGATTAATAATACATAATTGCATCTACGAACTGACCGTGACATTAGTCGCTGAACTTGAAACTGACACGTTCGATAAATTATAATAATAATTTTAAAACATCAGCTATTTAGTAGAGATTTTCATTCGTGGAATGATATTCGAGTGATTTGAAAGTTTCCCAATTACGCGGCATAAATGTATCGTGGATTAAAGAAAAGTTTCGCAATATAATTGAACAAAAGTAATATACGAGTTTAATAAAGACGAAAATAACAATTGATACGATCGCCGCCACAATAAATAACGAAATAGTTAAAACCGGCGAGATGATTAAAAATAACGAGCGGCTTTTAATCTGGCCGAAGGCCGTCCGCAAACGGCCCGACGCCTTCCGAATGCAAATTTCCCACTTAATAAAGGCCACGCAACGAAACTCGGCTAAATAACGCCAAAAAAAAATACGACACGACACATACACTTACGATTCGAAGCCTTTTTTAACGGCCGAATATTAAATGCATTACCGGCTAACGGACGAGATTACGAGGTGGGCGCCGAAAAAGGGCGGGAATATTCGAAGACTAATTAACCCCCCCCTACCCCCGAGTTCGGAAAGCTCCGGTTCGCATTGTCGAAAAGCTGTAGTAGGCTCGGCTCGTTAAAACCGGCGCCCCATAATCGCCCGGACACCTGTTACGCGCCGGCCACCAAGAGGGTGGGCCTCCGAGTCTCGGGCCTCGAGTCTGGGACCCACCCCTGGCCTCAAAAATAGCCGAAGATGATGAATATTGTAAGACGAGCTTACGAGCTAAGCTTAAAAGCGGCGGAGATTTCCGTGACTATTTTTTTATGCGGACTTTTGCGGCGGCGATTTCGCCGAAGGCTCGGTTCGATGCGTTCGTTTTTTTTTCTTTTGGTGTTGTTTTTTTTTTTTTAAATGAGTGAAATTATTTATGAGTCTGTTGTGGTATTCATCATCGTTGAGTTATTTTAATTATACGCCGTTTTAATAACACGCATTTGATTTCAATGAGGGTGTAATTATTATAAGGTGAATTTTATCGGGACATAAAAAAAATATTATTTAAATAAAATATGATCGTTGATGTATTATATGTAGAAGCTGTAGTGATCGTAAACTGATTGGGTTAAAAGCTCTTATACAACTAACTTTACTTAGCGCTTGACGTTTAAAAGCTTTTTTATTATAAGCGTTATTCCATCGATTTTCCAGTTTCGAAAGAGAAAAATTTTCACCGCAGCGTTCGCGTATCGCTGAGTTATTCTGAAATGTAAAAAATGAAACAAAAGGCCGATCCGAGGCTCATATTAAATGCACGCTTCGCACAATTACTAGCAGGTTCAACTATTTAGGAGACCTTCTTTGTGGAAAGCGAGTAACCATGAACGAGGTTTCTGAGTCGCGACTATATTCAGTCCCATATTCATAGACTTGCGGGGGTGAAGGGGGGAATTTATTATGAAGTTTGGGTGCAAGTCTGTTGCGGAATCGCAATATGAACGAACTGGGGTGCCAGAGACGGAGAAAGGGCCTCGGGCTGAAAACTAATGAGTATTATTCCAAAGTATATCTCGCCGGCCGGAATATTACGAGATCCTATTGAAAGCTCGGTAGCCGGGGATTTCCCACCCATCGCCGCCACCCCCCGAGGACCTCAATCTCACTATCGACCACTTCTCAAAGGTTAATTATTTCGATAAATGTCGCCTATTTCTGATTCATGGTTTAGTTTCGATTGTCGAATTTGGAATGAATAAAATTCGAGATATGCAATTTCGGGTGTCGAGCACAAAGCCGACGCGAATCCTGCAATTTCCAACGTACACACAATTAATTAGGGATTGCATGAAGGGGACATCGAGATCGACCCCGAGCTTAATAATTGTCCCACAAAGCTATCCAGGTCATCGAACCTCTAGCAAAAGAGCGACTCTACATTAAGGACGACCCTCTAGCTTCAGAGGCGTCGAGGACTCCCTCGTTGACTTCTAAAGTCCGTCCTCGATGAGACTCATATATTTGTTCGCCTTTCGCAGTTTACCTCTTTCGTCCGCTTTAAATTCCCTTTATGAACGTATTTTATTTGTATTGTTTCGAAATATAATACTTTGATATATTTTTGTTACTTTGTGATATATAATATAAATTTTCAATTGATACAATTGAAGTATTGAGTAATATAAGTTTTCTGATATCAGCAGAGTGGCGCAGCGGAAGCGTGCTGGGCCCATAACCCAGAGGTCCGTGGATCGAAACCACGTTCTGCTAATACTTTTTTTTATTGATTTTTTTTTAAATTATTTTATTTTATTTATTTTCGAAACAACGTCTATTCAAATTATTTAATTTCATATTAATTTAACTAAAATTTCGTCGAAATATGTAACATAATATAATCTAATAATACAATTTATGAAAGTGTCGTACCGACATATTATATGTAACACTAGTCGGCCTTGACGAGCTCTTATAATAATATGAATATTGACACATATTCCAGTTTATATCGTATGCAATTTAATTTATATGTAAATAAATTTCACAGATTGAATATTTAGAATTCATGCTTATGATTCGACACGTTCACAGTAACAAACGTTTCCACGTAATAATGGCAAACGTCATGAATATACGAAATCCATTGCCTTTCAAATAGCTAGAACTAAATCCTTACTCTAAGTTGAGTTAACGTAGCAATATATACCCGATAGGCGTTATATTCGAAACGTATTCGGCAAACTGCGCGTGACAAACTCGGCCTTATTCAAATAACACGAGATTTATATATAGGATTTTTTTTTAATATAAATACTATAGAAAGAGATTTTCGTTCAATTAATTTGTTTCATGGGTTTCGTACGGTGCACATAAAAAGGAGACGTTTTGAAGTGCCTTTTTCGGTTGTCAATTACAACGGTCGTCCGCTGTTCTTGCAGTTTTATGCGAACCGAACGGTCTGATCTCCATCCCACTCGCTTGTCCTCCCGGTGACAAACTGTCACACGTCTCCATGAAAAAAAGGGGCACTCTCCGATTAATTCTCCTCGACATCGTCATCAAAGCTAGATCAGGGACGGCATCATCATTCAGGACGAAGCGATATCGCGCGAAATCCCGCGTCCCCTTTACGCGACGAAATACAGTCGGACATAAATCCCACCATCAAACAGAAGGAGCGTCCGCGGAAAACCCACCCACCCACCCCTTTCATGGAATGGAAAACCACCCGGAATGGTGGTGGACTTTAATGCCGCCATTTTATCAAGGCGGAGGCCGCACTAAAACGTGCGATGCGTCAAACATGTACGCCCACGGACAACAAATGGAGGATTTTTCATTTAATTATATGTGAACCCGACGAGTGAGTGGACAATGAGGTTTTTGTCGCCGAATTGAAAATATAAAATTTGATCGTTCGCACGCGTGGGAGCGGAAATTCGGAAAAGCGCGCGACCGAATTTTCATATAAAAGTGTCGGAAAAAAACAGTTTGTACAATTCATTATGTATATTCAAAAGGGCTTTTGCGCATACGTTTTCGTTTCGTTCGCGGGGTGCGGTGATTAAAGAAGATTTCACGCATTTCCAAATACGCACAACTGAGCTGTCTTCATACACTCACTCATATCTATTCAAGTTTCGGATAAAATCTAGGATCGATACCAAATCTGACTGTTTATCCTCGGTTCGTAAATATTTCAATTCTCTAAAGACTGGAAATATCCCATGCTTATTGTGAATCCCCTACATTCGGAATATATTCTATTTACCTGTCCCTGATTTCGATTGGTCACAAAACCTTTTCGCCACAATCGGAAAACTCCCCGAAAGACATCCCCCGCCATTGTGTGCCGACTTTCGATAGAGATGATTTGAAAAACATTAATTTTGCGTTGCGTCCGCAATTTTTCATATGTAACACGCATGTCATACGGCGGAATGCCGTTTTATTACGCAACTGAAAAAGCGTGGAAAAAACGTCGACAAAACAGCTGCGGGCTTTTGAAAACGCAGACAACGAACGGCTCATTAAAGGGGATGCATTTTCCGATGGTTTTTTAGCAGTTTGCGCGTTTCGGAGGCCGCAAAAAGCTTTCAAAACGACCGTGACGGCGATTGGACAACAGCCGCTTTTCATCGTCCATTGTCGCCATTTGCCATTATGTGCGAGTGCATTGGCTTTCAGTTGCATTTCCTGTTTTTTGCAAATACCGCACCAAATAGATGGAGTTTTAAAATACTTATTGTTCGCTCACCGCAAATATCTTTAATACTCTGTAAATAAATGAATTCGCTGCGAAAATTTTCAGATAGTAGAATTTATTTTGAGTTGAAAATCTTTTATGTTTTATTCAGAGGATGCAATCGTTCTTACATTTTTCCTTTCATGCTTTTATTTTATTCTTTTGTATGCATTTTTTTAAATTTAAATTAATAATGAAAAGATTATGAGGTTTAAAACTTATAAATGTTACAGATAAAATCCTCTGTCTAGCTAATACTTTTTATATCAAATATTCAACATGACTTTCTACACGTTTTACAAAGTTGAAAGTATACTTTTATTTATTTATTTATTGCGAAGATGAAACATGTTTGCGGGCAGTTTAAAATAAAAAAATAAAAATCTATTGAGAAATAGCTCCTTTGAAAGCAAACAGAATATAAAGCGCACTATACTCTTTACTTTGAGTTTAGCAAATACTCTTCATACTTCTCCAAAGACAAATGTATCGTTTATTTTCATATAAAAATTAATTTTTATACGAAAATCGTATTATTTATTGAAAATAATCCAATTTAATCTATCTATCTATCTATCTATCTATCTATACTATTATAAAACTGAAAGTCCCTCTGTCCGTCTGTCCGTCTGTCCGTCTGAGACGCTTTTTTTTTAATTAAAGTTTGTCCTTTATACAAACTGTGACGAAACCACCTAGAACGTCGAAACCTTCTCAAATACCTTAAAAAATAATCCTTAAGTGACTGGCGTACTTTAGAATCTCGAAAAAGGCCGAATTAAATTACGCAAAAAATTAATTAATTGAAAATTTTTAGGCGCCCCTTTTGATTTTTTCAGGGTTTTTTTCACAGTGGGGGGTTATTTTAGGGGCGGTTTATCTTGCTATGGATCCCCGTGTGACGATCTATTTCAAATTTCGGACGGGAGTGCGGTATTTATTGAAATATATGAAATTGAATGCGTAAAAACTCGAAATTCACGATTTTTTGGACGCCGCCATCTTGGAATCCGAACGATAGCTGTCAGTTGGCACATTGAAACATTCAGGTGTTTCAATATGCCAAAACGATATCTATTGTACATATTAATAAGTCATCGAATCCTTACCAATAATTTTTTTGCATTAATTTATCGATTTACCGAATCATACGAATGTCAAACTGTGTAGTTGATTTTTTTTATTAATTTTTTTTTCTATTTTTTTTCTATTTTTTTTCAAACTTTTTTTTATAAAGTTTTAATGATTTTTTTTCTATTACTATATTTAAACGTGCGGTTCTCAAACTTTTTTATAAAGTTTTAATGATTTTTTTTTATTTCTATATTCTCGCAATACGAAGTCAAATGTCGATTTCGATTAAATAAATGATATTAAAATAATAAATATTTTCAAGATACGTTTTTTTTTCGATAAATAATTTTTTTTCATTTTAAATAGATATTTATTTCTACTACTAAAATTAGTGGATTTGGGTGTATAGCCAGGGCGAGCCGGTACGCCCGAAGGGCTTACCCACTAGCGTTGAGGTATAATATAAAATCGTGCAATCCTCAAACTTTTTATAAAGTTATAATGATTTTTTTTCATTTCTATATTTAAGCGTGCGGTTCTCAAACTTTTTTATAAATTTTTATAATTTTTTTTTTAGATTTCGTTTCAATAAATGATAATAAAATAATAAATGTTTTCAAAATACGTTTTTTTCGATAAATCATTTTTTTCAAATTTTAAATCGATATTAATTTCTACAATATTAGTGGATTTGGGTGTGTAGCCAGGGCGAGCCGGTACGCCCGAAGGGCTTATCCACTAGCGTTGAGGTATAATATAAAATCGTGCAATCCTCAAACTTTTTATAAAGTTATAATGATTTTTTTTCATTTCTATATTTAAGCGTGCGGTTCTCATACTATTTTATAAATTTTTATAATTTTTTTTTAGATTTCGTTTCAATAAATGATAATAAAATGATAAATGTTTTCAAAATACGTTTTTTTCGATAAATCATTTTTTTCAAATTTTAAATCGATATTAATTTCTACAACTCAATATTAGTGGGTGTGGAGTGTAGCCAGGGGCGCCAAGGTCCTAGCGTGAGGACTGGCGCAGCCAGTCCGAATACGCTAGTCTATCTATCTATCTATCTATACTATTATAAAACTGAAAGTCCCCCTGTCTGTCTGTCTGAGACGCTTTTTTTTTAATTAAAGTTTGTCCTTTATACAAACTGTGACGAAACAACCTAGAACGTTGAAACCTTCTCAAATACCTTAAAAAATAATCCTTTAGTGACTGGCGTACTTTAGAATCTCGAAAAAGGCCGAATTAAATTACGCAAAAAATGAATTAATTGAAAATTTTTCGGAAATTAGTAGGCGCCCTTTTGATTTTTTTTTCCGATATTTTTTTCACTATTGGGGGGGTTATTTCAATGGCGGAATATCTTGCTATGGATCCCTAAGCGACGATCTATTTCGTATTTCGGACGGGAATGCGATATTCATCGAAATATTTGAGATCAATGAAATGAAATACGCGAAAATTCGTTTTGTACGCCAAAAACGGTCTTTCGGCCAAATCTGCCAAATAAGGCCCGACGCCATTTAATTTTGTTCAAATATAAATTAGTATGGAAAAAATATGTTGAGCGAAAACGTATCTATCGACAT
>VTON01000309.1:0-11114 GCA_009617725.1 Hydropsyche tenuis
AAAGATTTATAAAACACCTGCGAAAATATTGCGACGACTTGGGTTAGGTTCTAGCGAAATTATTTAAATTCATCTATAATTTAGGTTAGAAAAAATGAGAATAAATCGAAAATATCGCGAAGACTTGGGTTCGGTTCGAGCGAAATTATTCAAAAAACATTAAAAGTTAGGTTACAGAAATGTGAAAACAACGAAAATATCGCGACGACTTGGGTAGGGTTCTAGCGAAATTTCTCAAATTCATCCATAAGTTAGGTTACAAAAAATGAGAAAACATCGAAAATATCGCGAAGACTTGGGTTAGGTTCGAGCGAAATTATTCAAAGTCATCCATAAGTTAAGTTACGAAAATGAGAAAACATCGAAAATATCGCAAAGACTTGGGTTAGGTTCCAGCGAAATTATTCAAAATCATCCATAAGTTAGGTTACAAAAATGAGAAAACATCGAAAATATCGCGAAGACTTGGGTTAGGTTCTAGCGAAATTATTCAAAGTCATCCATAAGTTAGGTTACAAAAATGAGAAAACATCGAAAACATCGCGAAGACTTGGGTTAGGTTAGAGCGAAATTATTCAAAGTCATCCATAAGTTATGGTTACAAAAATGAGAAAACATCAAAAATATCCCGAAGACTTGGTTTATGTTCGAGCGAAATTATTCAAAATCCATTGATAAATTGGGTTAAAAAAAATTAGCAAACTGCTAAAATATCGCTAAATTTTAAAAAAAAGCATTGAATTTGAGTTCAGCGACGATAACTTTTAAAAAATTTTTTATACCCGAATAGGCGAAATATTTCGACAAATTCCAGAAAAATATTTTGGGCTAATTTAAAAGGAAAAAAAGCTTATAATTTTTAGAATCTACGATAAACACCTAAAGGAAGAATCGGATAGAAAAGATTTTGAAATTACTTTTCCCGAGGCTCCGAGATTTATCCGAATATGCGAAAAAATTCCAATAAATATTTTAGCACAATTTATTGCGGAAAAAAGCTAATTGTTTTTGTAATCTACGATAAACAATTTAAGAAATAATCCGGATATAAAAGATTTTAAAAATACTTTTTTCCGAGGCCCCGAGATTTATCCGAATATGCGAAAAAATTCCAATAAATATTTTGGCACAATTTATTGCGGAAAAAAGCTAATTGTTTTTGTAATCTACGATAGACAATTTAAGAAATAATCCGGATAGGAAAGATTTAAAAAAAAAAAAACTTTTTCCCGAGGCCCCGAGATTTATCCGAATATGTGAAAAAATTCCAATAAATATTTTGGCACAATTTATTGCGGAAAAAAGCTAATTGTTTTTGTAATCTACGATAAACAATTTACGAAATATTTCTGATAGAAAAGATTTTTAAAATATTTTTCCAGAGGCCCCGAGATTTATGCAAATATGCGAAAAAATTCCAATAAATATTTTGGCACAATTTATTGCGGAAAAAAGCTAATTGTTTTTGTAATCTACGATAAACACTTTAAGAAAGAATTCTGAGAGAAAAATTTTAAAATACATTTTTCCAGAGGCCCCGAGATTTATCCGAATATGTGAAAAAAATTCCAATAAATATTTTGGCACAATTTATTGCGGAAAAAAGCTAATTGTTTTTGTAATCTACGATAAACAGTTTAAGAAATAATTCTGATAGAAAAGATTTTTAAAATACTTTTCCCGAGGCCCCGAGATTTATCCGAATATGCAAAAATTCCATTTAATATTTTGGCACAATTTATTGCGGAAAAAAGCGTATTGTTTTTGTAATCTACGATAAACAATTTAAGAAATAATTCTGATTGAAAAGATATTTAAAATACACTTTCCTGAGGCCTTAAACTGGATCCGAATATGTGAAAAAATTCCAATAAATATTTTGGCACAATTTATTGCGGAAAAAAGCTAATTGTTTTTGTAATCTACGAATAACACTTTAAAGAAGAATTCCGAGAGAAAAAAAATTAAAAATACTTTTTCCAGAGGCCCCGAGATTTATCCGAATATGTGAAAAAATTCAAATAAATATTTTGGACCAATTTATTGCGGAAAAAAATAATTGGTTTTGTAATCTACGATAAACAATTTAAGAAATAATCCGGATAGGAAAGATTTTAAAAATACTTTTTCCCGAGGCCCCGAGATTTATCCGAATATGTGAAAAAATTCCAATAAATATTTTGGCACAATTTATTGCGGAAAAAAGCTAATTGTTTTTGTAATCTACGATAAACAATTTAAGAAATAATTCTGATAGAAAAGATTTTTAAAATAATATTTCCAGAGGCCCCGAGTTTGATCCGAATATGTGAAAAAATTCCAATAAATATTTTGGCACAATTTATTGCGGAAAAAAGCTAATTATTTTGTAATCTACAAATAACACCTTAAGGAAGAATTCCGAGAGAAAAAAAATTTAAAATACTTTTTCCAGAGGCCCCGAGATTTATCCGAATATGTGAAAAAATTCCAATAAATATTTTGGCACAATTTATTGCGGAAAAAAGCTAATTGTTTTTGTAATCTACGATTAACAATTTAAGAAATAATGCGGATAGGAAAGATAAAAAAAAAAAAAACTTTTTCCCGAGGCCCCGAGATTTATCCGAATATGTGAAAAAATTCCAATAAATATTTAGGCACAATTTATTGCGGAAAAAAGCTAATTGTTTTTGTAATCTACGATATACAATTTAAGAAATAATTCTGATAGAAAAGATTTTTAAAATACTTTTTCCAGAGGCCCCGAGTTTGATCCTAATATGTGAAAAAATTCCAATAAATATTTTGGCAAAATTTATTGCGGAAAAAAGCTAATTGTTTTTGTTATCTACGACAAACACTTTAAGAAATAATCCGGATAGAAAAGAGTTTAAAAATACTTTTTCCCGAGGCCCCGAGATTTATCCGAATATGCGAAAAAATTCCATTTAATATTTTGGCACAATTTATTGCGGAAAAAAGCGAATTGTTTTTGTAATCTACGAATTACAATTTAAGAAATAATTCTGATAGAAAAGATTTTTAAAATACTTTTTCCCGAGGCCCCGAGATTTATCCGAATATGCAAAAAAATTCAAATAAATATTTTGGACCAATTTATTGCGGAAAAAAGCTAATTGTTTTTGTAATCCACGATAAACAGTTTAAGAAACAATTCTGATAGAAAAGATTTTTAAAATACTTTTACCAGAGGCCCAGAGTTTGATCCGAATATGCGAAAAAATTCAAATAAATATTTTGGACCAATTTATTGCGGAAAAAAGCTAATTCTTTTGTAATTTACGATAAACAATTTTAGAAACAATTCTGATAGAAAAGATTTTTAAAATACTTTTTTCAGAGGCCCCGAGTTTGATCCGAATATGTGAAAAAATTACAATAAATATTTTGGCACAATTTATTGCGGAAAAAAGCTAATTGTTTTTGTAATCCACGATAAACAGTTTAAGAAATATTTCTGATAGAAAAGATTTTTAAAATACTTTTTCCAGAGGCCCAGAGTTTGATCCGAATATGCGAAAAAATTCAAATAAATATTTTGGACCAATTTATTGCGGAAAAAAGCTAATTGTTTATGTAATCTACGAAAAACAATTTAAGAAAGAATTCTGATAGAAAAAATTTTAAAATACTTTTTCCAGAGGCCCCGAGATTTATCCGAATATGTGAAAAAATTCAAATAAATATTTTGGACCAATTTATTGCGGAAAAAAGTTAATTGTTTTTGTAATCTACGATAAACAATTTAAGAAATAATCCGGATAGAAAAGATTTTTAAAATACTTTTTCCAGAGGCCCCGAGTTTGATCCTAATATGTGAAAAAATTCCAATAAATATTTTGGCAAAATTTATTGCGGAAAAAAGCTAATTGTTTTTGTTATCTACGATAAACACTTTAAGAAATAATCCGGATAGAAAAGATTTTAAAAATACTTTTTCCCGAGGCCCCGAGATTTATCCGAATATGCAAAAAAATTCCATTTAATATTTTGGCACAATTTATTGCGGAAAAAAGCGTATTGTTTTTGTAATCTACGATAAACAATTTAAGAAATAATTCTGATTGAAAAGATTTTTAAAATACTATTTCCTGAGGCCCCAAACTGGATCCGAATATGTGAAAAAATTCCAATAAATATTTTGGCAAAATTTATTGCGGAAAAAAGCTAATTGTTTTTGTTATCTACGATAAACACTTTAAGAAATAATCCGGATAGAAAAGATTTTAAAAATACTTTTTCCCGAGGCCCCGAGATTTATCCGAATATGAAAAAAAATTCCATTTAATATTTTGGCACAATTTATTGCGGAAAAAAGCGTATTGTTTTTGTAATCTACGATAAACAATTTAAGAAATAATTCTGATTGAAAAGATTTTTAAAATACACTTTCCTGAGGCCCCAAACTGGATCCGAATATGTGAAAAAATTCCAATAAATATTTTGGCACAATTTATTGCGGAAAAAAGCTAATTGTTTTTGTAATCTACGAATAAACACTTTAAAGAAGAATTCTGAGAGAAAAAAAATTTTAAAAATACTTTTTCCAGAGGCCCCGAGATTTATCCGAATATGTGAAAAAATTCAAATAAATATTTTGGACCAATTTATTGCGGAAAAAAGCTAATTGTTTTTGTAATCTACGATAAACAATTTAAGAAATAATCCGGATAGGAAAGATTTTAAAAATACTTTTTCCCGAGGCCCCGAGATTTATCCGAATATGTGAAAAAATTCCAATAAATATTTTGGCACAATTTATTGTGGAAAAAAGCTAATTGTTTTTGTAATCTACGATAAACAATTTAAGAAATAATTCTGATAGAAAAGATTTTTAAAATACTTTTTCCAGAGGCCCCGAGTTTGATCCGAATATGTGAAAAAATTCCAATAAATATTTTGGCACAATTTATTGCGGAAAAAAGCTAATTGTTTTTGTAATCTACGATAAACAATTTAAGAAACAATTCTGATAGAAAAGATTTATAAAACACCTGCGAAAATATTGCGACGACTTGGGTTAGGTTCTAGCGAAATTATTCAAAGTCATCCATAAGTTAGGTTACAGAAATGAGAAAATATCGAAAATATCGCGAAGAGTTGGGTTAGGTTCGAGCGAAATTATTCAAAGACATCCATAAGTTAGGTTACCGAAATGAGAAAACATCGAAAATATCGCGAAGAGTTGGGTTAGGTTCGAGCGAAATTATTCAAAGTCATCCATAAGTTAGGTTACAAAAATGAGAAAACATCGAAAATATCGCGAAGACTTGGGTTAGGTTAGAGCGAAATTATTCAAAGTCATCCATAAGTTTGGGTTACAAAATGAAAACATCAAAAATATCCCGAAGACTTGGGTTAGGTTCGAGCGAAATTATTCAAAATCCATTGATAAATTGGGTTAAAAAAATTAGCAAACTGCTAAAATATCGCTAAGAAAAAAGCATTGAATTTGAGTTCAGCGACGATAACTTTTTAAAAAATTTTTTATACCCGAATAGGCGAAATATTTCGACAAATTCCAGAAAAATATTTTGGGCTAATTTAAAAGGAAAAAAAGCTTATAATTTTTAGAATCTACGATAAACACCTAAAGGAAGAATTCGGATAGAAAAGATTTTGAAATTACTTTTTCCCGAGGCCCCGAGATTTATCCGAATATGTGAAAAAATTCCAATAAATATTTTGGACTTATTTATTGCGGAAAAAAGCTCATTGTTTTTGTAATCTACGATAAACAATTTAAGAAATAATTCTGATAGAAAAGATTTTTAAAATACTTTTTCCAGAGGCCCTGAGTTTGATCCGAATATGTGAAAAAATTCCAATAAATATTTTGGCACAATTTATTGCGGAAAAAAGCTAATTGTTTTTGTAATCTACGATAAACGCTTTAAGAAATAATCCGGATAGGAAAGATTTAAAAAAAAAAAAACTTTTTCCCGAGGCCCCGAGATTTATCCGAATATGTGAAAAAATTCCAATAAATATTTTGGCACAATTTATTGCGGAAAAAAGCTAATTGTTTTTGTAATCTACGATAAACAATTTACGAAATATTTCTGATAGAAAAGATTTTTAAAATACTTTTTCCAGAGGCCCCGAGATTTATCCGAATATGTGAAAAAATTCCAATAAATATTTTGGCACAATTTATTGCGGAAAAAATCTAATTGTTTTTGTAATCTACGATAAACACTTTAAGAAATAATCCGGATAGAAAAGATTTTAAAAATACTTTTTCCAGAGGCCCCGAGATTTATCCGAAAATGTGAAAAAATTCCAATAAATATTTTGGACTTATTTATTGCGGAAAAAAGCAAATTGATTTTGTTATCTACGACAAACAATTTAAGAAACAATTCTGATAGAAAAGATTTTTAAAATACTTTTTCCAGAGGCCCCGAGATTTATGCGAATATGCGAAAAAATTCCATTTAATATTTTGGCACAATTTATTGCGGAAAAAAGCTAATTGTTTTTGTTATCTACGATAAACACTTTAAGAAATAATCCGGATAGAAAAGATTTTTAAAATACTTTTTCCAGAGGCCCCGAGATTTATCCGAATATGCAAAAAAATTCCAATAAATATTTTGGACCAATTTATTGCGGAAAAAAGCAAATTGATTTTGTAATCTACGATAAACAATTTAAGAAATAATTCTGATTAAAAAGATTTTTAAAATACTTTTTCCTGAGGCCCCAAACTGGATCCGAATATGTGAAAAAATTCCAATAAATATTTTGGCACAATTTATTGCGGAAAAAAGCTAATTGTTTTTGTAATCTACGAATAACACTTTAAAGAAGAATTCGAGAGAAAAAATTTTAAAATACTTTTTCCAGAGGCCCCGAGATTTATCCGAATATGTGAAAAAATTCAAATAAATATTTTGGACCAATTTATTGCGGAAAAAAACTAATTGTTTTTGTAATCTACGATAAACAATTTAAGAAATAATCCGGATAGGAAAGATTTTAAAAATACTTTTTCCCGAGGCCCTGAGATTTATCCGAATATGTGAAAAAATTCCAATAAATATTTTGGCACAATTTATTGCGGAAAAAAGCTAATTGTTTTTGTAATCTACGATAAACAATTTACGAAATATTTGATAGAAAAGATTTTAAAATATTTTTCCAGAGGCCCAGAGTTTTATGCAAATATGTGAAAAAATTCCAATAAATATTTTGGCACAATTTATTGCGGAAAAAATCTAATTGTTTTTGTAATCTTCGAATAACACTTTAAGGAAGAATTCCGAGAGAAAAAAATTTTAAAATACATTTTCCAGAGGCCCCGAGATTTATCCGAAAATGTGAAAAAATTCCAATAAATATTTTGGACTTATTTATTGCGGAAAAAAAAAAATAAATTGTTTTTGTAATCTACGACAAACAATTTAAGAAACAATTTCTGATAGAAAAAAGATTTTAAAAATACCTTTTCCCGAGGCCCCGAGATTTATCCGAATATGCGAAAAAATTCCATTTAATATTTTGGCACAATTTATTGCGGAAAAAAGCTAATTGTTTTTGTTATCTACGATAAACAATTTAAGAAATAATCCGGATAGAAAAGATTTTAAAATACTTTTTCCAGAGGCCCCGAGATTTATCCGAATATGCGAAAAAATTCCAATTTAATATTTTGGCACAATTTATTGCGGAAAAAAGCGTATTGTTTTTGTAATCTACGATAAACAATTTAAGAAATAATTCTGATTGAAAAGATTTTTAAAATACACTTTCCTGAGGCCCCAAACTGGATCCGAATATGTGAAAAAATTCCAATAAATATTTTGGCACAATTTATTGCGGAAAAAAGCTAATTGTTTTTGTAATCTACGAATAACACTTTAAGGAAGAATTCGAGAGAAAAAAAATTAAAAATACTTTTTCCAGAGGCCCCGAGATTTATCCGAATATGTGAAAAAATTCAAATAAATATTTTGGACCAATTTATTGCGGAAAAAAATAATTGGTTTTGTAATCTACGATAAACAATTTAAGAAATAATCCGGATAGGAAAGATTTTAAAAATACTTTTTCCCGAGGCCCCGAGATTTATCCGAATATGTGAAAAAATTCCAATAAATATTTTGGCTCAATTTATTGCGGAAAAAAGCTAATTGTTTTTGTAAGCTACGACAAACAATTTAAGAAATAATTCTGATAGAAAAGATTTTTAAAATTCTTTTTCCAGAGGCCCCGAGTTTGATCCGAATATGTGAAAAAATTCCAATAAATATTTTGGCACAATTTATTGCGGAAAAAAGCAAATTGATTTTGTAATCTACGACAAACAATTTAAGAAACAATTCTGATAGAAAAGATTTATAAAACACCTGCGAAAATATTGCGACGACTTGTGTTAGGTTCTAGCGAAATTATTTAAATTCATCTATAAGTTAGGTTAGAAAAATGAGAATAAATCGAAAATATCGCGAAGACTTGGGTTCGGTTCGAGCGAAATTATTCAAAAACATCTAAAAGTTAGGTTACCGAAATGTGAAAACAACGAAAATATCGCGACGACTTGGGTTAGGTTGAAATATGAAAAAAATTCTCAAATTCAAATCCATAAGTTAGGTTACAAAAAATGAGAAAACATCGAAAACATCGCGATGACTTGGGTTATATTCGAGCAAAATTATTCAAAGTCATACATAAGTTAGGTTAGAGAAATGAGAAAACATCGAAAATATCGCGAAGACTTGGGTTAGGTTCGAGCGAAATTATTCAAAAAACATCAAAAAGTTAGGTTACCGAAATGTGAAAACAACGAAAATATCGACGACTTGGGTTAGGTTCTGGCAGAAATTTCTCAAATTCATCCATTAGTTAGGTTACAAAAATGAGAAAACATCGAAAAAACATCGCGAAGACTTGGGTTAGGTTCGAGCGAAATTATTCAAAAGTCATCCATAAGTATGGTTACAAAAAATGAGAAAACATCAAAAAAAAAAATATCCCGAAGACTTGGTTTATGTTCGAGGCTGAAATTATTCAAAATCCATTGATAAATTGGGTTAAAAAAATTAGAAAACTGCTAAAATATCGCTAAGAAAAAAAAAGCATTGAATTTGAGTTCAGCGACGATAACTTTTTAAAAAATTTTTTATACCCGAATAGGCGAAATATTTCGACAAATTCCAGAAAAATATTTTGGGCTAATTTAAAAGGAAAAAAAGCTTATAATTTTTAGAATCTACGATAAACACCTAAAGGAAGAATTCGGATAGAAAAGATTTTGAAATTACTTTTTCCCGAGGCCCCGAGATTTATCCGAATATGTGAAAAAATTCCAATAAATATTTTGGACTTATTTATTGCGGAAAAAAGCTCATTGTTTTTGTAATCTACGATGAACAATTAAGGAATAATTCTGATATAAAAGATTTTTAAAATACTTTTTCCAGAGGCCCCGAGTTTGATCCGAATATGTGAAAAAATTCCAATAAATATTTTGGCACAATTTATTGCGGAAAAAAGCTAATTGTTTTTGTAATCTACGATAAACGCTTTAAGAAATAATCCGGATAGAAAAGATTTAAAAAATACTTTTTCCCGAGGCCCCGAGATTTATCCGAATATGTGAAAAAATTCCAATAAATATTTTGGCACAATTTATTGCGGAAAAAAGCTAATTTTTTTTGTAATCTACGATAAACAATTTACGAAATATTTCTGATAGAAAAGATTTTTAAAATACTTTTTCCAGAGGCCCCGAGATTTATGCAAATATGCAAAAAAATTCCAATAAATATTTTGGCACAATTTATTGCGGAAAAAAGCTAATTGTTTTTGTAATCTTCGAATAACACTTTAAGGAAGAATTCCGAGAGAAAAAAATTTTAAAATACATTTTCCAGAGGCCCCGAGATTTATCCGAATATGTGAAAAAATTCAAATATATATTTTGGACCAATTTATTGCGGAAAAAAGCTAATTGTTTTTGTTATCTAGGATAAACAGTTTAAGAAATAATCCGGATAGAAAAGATTTTAAAAATACTTTTTCCCGAGGCCCCGAGATTTATGCGAATATGCGAAAAAATTCCATTTAATATTGTGGCACAATTTATTGCGGAAAAAAGCTAATTGTTTTTGTAATCTACGATAAACAATTTACGAAATAATCCGGATAGAAAAGATTTTAAAAATACATTATCCCGAGGCCCCGAGATTTATGCGAATATGCGAAAAAATTCCAATAAATATTTTGGCACAATTTATTGCGGAAAAAAGCTAATTGTTTTTGTAATCTACGATAAACAATTTAAGAAATATTTCTGATAGAAAAGATTTTTAAAATACTTTTTCCAGAGGCCCCGAGATTTATCCGAAAATGTGAAAAATTCCAATAAATATTTTGGACTTATTTATTGCGGAAAAAAGCAAATTGATTTTTGTTATCTACGACAAACAATTTAAGAAACAATTCTGATAGAAAAAAGATTTTAAAAAATAATTTTCCCGAGGCCCCGAGATTTATGCGAATATGCGAAAAAATTCCATTTAATATTTTGGCACAATTTATTGCGGAAAAAAGCTAATTGTTTTTGTAATCTACGATAAACAATTTACGAAATATTTCTGATAGAAAAGATTAAAAAAAAAACTTTTTTTCCCGAGGCCCCGAGATTTATCCGAATATGCGAAAAATTCCAATAAATATTTTGGACTTATTTATTTGGAAAAAAAAGCAAATTGATTTTGTAATCTACGGTAAAACAATTTAAGGAATAATTCTGATAGAAAGATTTTTAAAAATACTTTTCCAGGCCCCGAGTTTGATCCAAATATCAAAAAAATTCCAGGCAAATATTTTGGCAAAATTTATATGCGGAAAAAAAAGCTAATTATTTTTGTAATCTACAAAAACACTTTAAGGATGAATGCTGATAGAAAAAGATTTATAAAACACCTGCGAAAATATTGCGACGACTTGGGTTAGGTTCTAGCGAAATTGGCCCAAATTCATCTATAATTTAGGTTCGAAAAAATGAGAATAAATCGAAAATATCGCGAAGACTTGGGTTCGGTTCGAGCGAAATTATTCAAAAAAACATTCAAAAGTTAGGTTACAGGAAATGTGAAAAACAA
>VTON01000310.1:0-12333 GCA_009617725.1 Hydropsyche tenuis
CTGTCGACATACCAGCTTCTCCGGTTTACAGTCGACAACATTGTCATCACAGCCACTCCTCGACCTTCAGGCCTTGCCTTCTGGATCTTTACCTCGTGAGGTTTCGATGTGCTGCGGCAGACATTCGCCTTGTGGCCAATTTTTCCACATTTATAGCACTTTAATGGTTTCTTCTTTGCCATAAATACCGATTCCTCTGACTTGGGTTGGCGTATATGTCCCAAATCCATTAATTTTGCGGTCACCTTTTCCATGGTGGTTGGTAAGCCGCTTCCCTCGAATCCCATGATGAGAGGTTTGTACTCTTCCGGCAGTCCAGCAAGAGTGATGGCTCCAACGAGCTCATCGTCGATTTTTATCGACATTGAGTTAAGACTATTTGTTACCGTCTTAACCTCGGCAATGTATTCGCCCATCGACTGAAAATTTTTCCAGCCTGATATTTATTAGTCTTTTAATAAGACTGATCTTGTGTGTAGCCCCTGCGCTCTGGAACATGTTTTTTAACTTTTCCCACATTTCGAGAGCTGTGTGGCAATCTTCCACGTGCGGATAGAGTTTTTCTTCGATACTGAGCAGTATCCTGCCTCGGGCTCTTCTGTAGGACGCGGCGACCGCATTTTCGAGCTTCGATGCATCGTGCACCTCGATCGCGCCTTCGATGCCATTGATCTCCAAGTACGCCCGCATGGCCATCGCCCACGTGGTGTAGTTTTCGGCTCCCCTGAGCCTCGTCAGCGTGCTGTACGAGTCAGCCATGATCGTCTGTACGATCGTCCTGTCGTGGCAATGTGTGTCCGAGGTCTTCTGCTTCTCACGCGCGGCCTGGGCCCATAACCTGTTGAGGTAGCGTCAGGACTTAATGAAACACGTCTGTACGTAATGGCGATTTATTTGAGAAGAGACGGTTACACAGGGTTGCCAACATAACGTCTCAGCAGTTGCCAACATAATGTCTCAACAGAAACAACTGAGACATAAATATTAATCAACTAACAATAACTAACTCACTTCCGAACAATATACAGAGATACACCTAACGAGATGATGGCATGAAAAAACCAAAAGAATAACTTGCATGACCATTTAATTAATTAACAAAAAAAAAACTCTTTGGTAATGGTAAAGACCAATGACGTGTGTTCTACCGAGGTCCGAACCATGTAGGACCAACGGTCTCGCCTCGTCTATCAAACTGGTGATCATTACGATCGCAAAGTGGGCAGCGAGGGCGCAGTCTGCTTAGTCTCTAACTCGTCTGTCCCGCTGGTGGTCATTGCGATCCGCCCAGAAGACAGCGACCACAGAGTCTAGCACATAGACACGCGTATCGTTGGTCTGAGAACCTCCTTTGCTGGCATGGGCGGACTGGTTCTTATGGTACATGTCCCTCACCGAAATACGACTTGGGCTAGCGCGGTGAGGTATAGCCTAGACTGCCGCATTTGTCTGGTAAGGCCTTGTCCTGCAGTGGATAACTTATAGGCTGCTAATGATGATGATGAATTTATTAGAATGAATGGGTTATTGGTTACAGATCTAATTGTTAGATCCAATCCGATCGCCGAATTATTATATTGAAATACATTGTTGGCAGCACTGTGTATCAGCTGTCAAAACTCGCGCTTCTGTTATGACGTTTGACGACTGGGTCTATTTTAGCAGATCGAAATATAAATAATTATATTTTTCGAAACATTGGATGAATATTACGAGGGTGAGGTTCTATTTCTTCAAAATCTCTTAATATTCACGTTAATTTTTATACTTTTTATTATTAGTTTGTTTATTTACGGTTTTTGTTTTTTTTGTATAGTGTCATGTCTAATAATTGCAAAGACGAATTGCATGATGGAAATTTGGTAGATGATGATGTGTTTTCAGAAATATGTGTTAAATATTCAAATTTAAAGCATGAACTTGATAATATCAATGAAGATAAAAATAAATTGAGTAATATTATATACAAAAATTATGTACCTAAAAATGAAACTAAAGATGCTAATTTTGTATTAAGTCAAATAAATCAAAATGTGGATCTGTTAGAATCTTCGGGGTTTTGTGTTCCTGTATCGAAAATATACAAAGCTCAATCAGCAAAAGACGTTAGCAGTACATTTCTTACTTTTGCTGATTTAGATCACGGTTCAAATGAAAACAATCAGAACTCTCAAGATAAAAAATTTAGTGAATCAGAACAATGGGATAATAATACGCAGATAGCTCAAATTGCTGACAATATTGATGCTTTGACTTTTCTTATAAATTCCAAAGATAATCTAGAAAATTCTCCGAACATACTAAATGAGAATAAAAGTAAAGAAAAAATCTTATTGAGTGATCTGAAAGATTCTGATTTAAATGATTTTCAAAATGAAAATATTTTTCCAACTAGTCCAGTTATTCAAATATCACAAACCAATAATAATATTGATGAATATGCTGATAGTTCTAACAAAATAAAAAGAAAAAGATCACAGAGTCAAAAGGTCAAATTGGATTTTCTTCCGAATAATAAACAATTTTGTGATAATAATAAATTCGATCTTGACGGGTTTGTTACTGGCAAAAATAAAAAAATCAAAAAATCAGATGATACACTAAGTAAAGTGAAAGATATTTTCTCCGATATAGATTCGATTTTTACAAAGGAAATTATTACTAACAATTTAGATCTTGTTTCAAATTATGTGAAAGAAGCAGAGGTAACAATTCTACCAAACTTTGAAGAAAAATCAAATGAAAATGTTAGCCCTTATGAATTTAAAACTACTAGTAATAAAAATATCACTATATCTTGCGAAGCTTTGAATAAAGCGAAACCTATATTTTCTGATTTAGACATAATGAATAAAAAAGGTTCTAAAATAATCAGTAATGATATTATATCTAATAATAAAAATGAAATCGATGACATCGATTTTAATTCTGAAGACTCAAAAGCGATTGACGACATTGAAAAGTCTTTCGGTTTCATGACGGGTAATAACAAGAAAATTGTTGTATCTGAAGATTCGTTAAATAAAGCCAAAGTTATTTTTATGGATTTGAATATAGAAATGAACGACAAGAATAAGTTTGAACAGTTAAATTCCAATTCTATTTCATGTGAAGAGAAAGAAACTGAAAAGATCAGTTTAAAGGATTTTGGACACGTTGGAGAAACATTCGGTTTTATGACGGCTAATAATAAGAAAATTTCCGTATCTGATGAAGCATTAAATAAAGCTAAAAGTATTTTTACAGACATCGATTTGAATGTAAATAAAGAGAATTGTTCTGACAAAAGAAATCCTAATATTTCTAATGTCGAAAGTAAACATGAAGAAATCGGTGCACTTCCCATATTGTCGAAAGATTTTAACAATGTTGAATCTTTTAGTTTTATGACGGGTAACAACAAGAAGATTATGGTATCTGAAAATGCATTAAATAAAGCTGAGGCTATTTTTAAGGACATCAATTCCGATTCTACTTCATGTGATGAAAATTATATTAAAAAAATTGAAAATACAGAAAAGGTTTTCAGTTTTACAACAGCTAATAATAAAAAGATTACTATATCTGATGATGCGCTGAATAATGCTAAAATTATTTTTAAAGATTTTGATTTGGATACAAATAAAGAAAAAAGTTCTCAGAAAACTAAGCGTGATGAAATAAGCACTAACAGTAAATGTGAAGAAATCTATGCAAATCCGACATTTTCAAATAATATTGAATCTTTTGGTTTTACGACGGGTAATAATAGAAAAATTTCTGTTTCTACAAGTGCATTGGATAAAGCTAAAGCAATTTTAAAAGATTTCAATTTGGATACAAATGAAGAAAACAGTTCTCAAAAAAAGAATCTCAATGTTATTACTAGCGTTAAAAGTAAATGTGAAGAAATTTATACAAATCCTAAATTTTCAAATAACATTGAGTCTTTTGGTTTCACAACCGGTAACAACAGGAAAATTTCTGTTTCCACAAATGCTTTGAATAAAGCTAAAGCTATTTTTAATGATCTTAATTTGAAGATGACTGATGAAAATGGTTCAGTAAATACAGCTTTAAATTCTGTTCATGTTAACGAAAGAGGTTTTAATGAAATACATCCGAAAGATACAATTAAAGTTGAAAAAACATTTGGTTTCACAACTGCTAATAATAAAAAAATTAAAATATCTGATGAAGCACTCAACAAGGCAAAGATTGCTTTCTCAGAATTGGAATCATTTGAAACAGATAAACTGAATTTGAATTCGAAAGGTTCTTTTGTAAACGTTGAACCGTTAAAAGCAAATAAAATAATCGAGACTAATAAAAATTCGGAACGTGAACCTGAGAATCATATTGAGAAAATTTATATAAATAATCAAAATGTTTGTGAAAAAATTTATAAAGATGAAAAAAATGTGAATAAAATTTCTAAATATGTTGTCCCAAGTTTACAAACTTTGTCTACAAAAGTTATTATGAACGATGAAATGTGGTTTCCTAAGCGTAAAGAAAAAGATAAATCTGAACTGACAAATTCTATAGAAAATAATGAAATTGTCTCAATATGTCGAAATGATAATCATATTGAAAATTTTAACTCTCCAAGCAGTCCAATCATACAGACAAAAAAGCCGATTAAGAGAAAAAAAATGTTCAAAGTACCGTATAGAAAGGAAAATATACTGTCTCAAGATTTATCTGTCGATAAGAAACCTAAATTGGATGACTATACGCAAAATCGATTGATAGATATTCCCAATTTTACTGAAAAAGTTCAACTTGGAACATTAAAAAACGATAAAAACTATAGAAGTACAAGTGTCATTAAATTAAAAGATCTTAATAGGAATTTTTCCGCTAATAAACAGTTATCACAGATAGAACCGGATATTTTAATGTTAACACCTCAGAATTTCGATCAGTTTTTATTCAATGAAAATAGAGTGTGTAAAAATACAAATATCCAAAACAATAAAATAAACATTGATGATATAGTAAAAATGTTTGAAGAACATACTGACATAAATGAAAAACTAATACCAAAAGGTTGGGTTTACAATCATGTTAAATGGATCGTCTGGAAATTGGCTTCGTATGAAAGAACTTATATGAACAATGAATTAATATTAACTGTGCCGAACGTCTTAAAGCAATTAAAATATAGATATGATCGAGAATTATGTGATGGTGAGCGACCAATTTTGAGAAAAATATTAGAAAACGATGATGTGCCTACGAAAAGAATGGTTTTGTGTGTCTCAAATGTTATCGAAGTAGAAGAAAATGCAGATGGAAAAAACGATAGGTACTTTTTCAATTTTTTCAGTAATATATTTATTCATTTAGTTTTTCTGAATTTTAATTTTGATATTAGAATCCTT
Organism: Hydropsyche tenuis; assembly: GCA_009617725.1. Taxonomy (NCBI): domain Eukaryota; kingdom Metazoa; phylum Arthropoda; class Insecta; order Trichoptera; family Hydropsychidae; genus Hydropsyche; species Hydropsyche tenuis. The sequence continues at coordinate 5,367 of VTON01000310.1, forward strand.
AAACCAAAATATGAAGTGGAACTCACTGATGGTTGGTACGATATAACTGCTTCGATTGATCCCTTTTTATCGTCGATGATTGATAAAAAAAAAATAATTGTTGGTACTAAATTAATAATGAGCGGAGCTGAATTGTTAAATTGTCCACAAGGGATTTCTCCTTTAGAGGTTTTGTATAATTGTGATTTTAAAATATATTGGAAAAGAATTAGTATAAGATGTATTTGTATAATTATGCTTAACAGGAAAAAGGAAATGTCCGTTTAAAAATTTGGGCTAATAATTGTCGACGATGCACATCGTGGACAAAATTAGGTTTGCAAAAGAATTGCAATAAACAAATACCATTTAAATTGAAAACGTGCAAACCAGGCAGTGGTCCAATCCCAGTTTTACGAATATTTCTTGTAAACATTTATCCCATATTATTTTTGAATAAATTATCAGATGGTACAGTGGGTAATTATTTTTTTTATTTTATACATTAGTAGTATACATACTTTCTTCAATTTACTAATTCAATTTGTCGAAATTTCAGTTATGAATTCTGATAAAATACAGCATTTACAAGATTCAAAAAAAGAAGATGAATTACAGAAAAAAATTGAGCAAATTTATGAAAAAGTGCAAAAAGAATACTGCGATACAGAAAACAACAGTAAAAAGATTACAATTAAAGCAATAAAAAGGAAATCTATCGATTCTGCGGAAGAATTAATCGATGCTTATGAGACTTCTGCTGATCCTACAGAATTTTTGGTAAAAAATCAATTAATTTTCATGAAAATATCCATGTTAAAACTGTACGAATATAAAAATGTACAATTATATGTTGCAGAATGGGCTTTCAGCAGATGAGCGGAATATTATGGAACAGTATGTCGTTGAAAAAAATATGAAAATGCGTCAGAAAATTGATGACCGTGTTAGGGATTTATTGCAAGAGCTTACCATAGTAAAGGATCAACCAGTGAAAGTTTTAAAAGCACGTATTGTATCGTTAGATTCTGACGATTTCTCATCGGCAATATTAACAATATGGAAGCCTGGTGAGGCCATGTTGGACTTTTTTAAAGAAGGAATCATTTTAGATGTTACCAATTTAACTCCAACTGGCATTAGGTAATTATTCTAAATAAATCTTTTTGAAATAGCAATGAAAATTGACTCTTTTTTCTTTTTTAGATCTAACGAACTTCATTTATCAGCTGGAAAACGTTCGACGTTTACTGAAGTTCCCTCTAATAAACTATCTAAAAATTATTCAGATATATCTAAACTAACTAACAAATGTACAGCATTTGAAGAGATATATTCGACAGGTTTTGTTTCTAAATTCAACGAAATAAACTTGGTCGGAATAGTCATAGATTTAATACCGAATTCGATGAATGAGAATATTGAAAGAGAAGGAAAAACACAGACTTTATACTTATCCAATGAGCAAGCGCAGTTAATAGCAGTAAATTTCTGGGGAGGTGTTAAAAAATATGGATTTAATAAAATCACCGAAAAAGGAGCATATTTAGCATGTTCAAATTTGCAATATAGAACGAAATCGATTGTGAAAAAAATCCGACAATTACATGTTACAGAATTATCTAATTTCACACAATATCCAAAAAGTGAATATTTATTATCGTCTCTAAAAAATTTGAAAAAAAATATGGCAAACGTACAACTCAAAGACTTCATAGAAAATTGCTCTAAAGAATTACATAATGTTTCAAATTTAGGAAACAACATCCGCGTAGAACAAATGCGTAATTTGAAAAATTGTATTGTTGATGAACTCGATGATATATCGGGTATAGATTTTAATTCGTCGCTCACAGAGAAGCCTAATAAAGAAAAATTTATAAGCAGTTTTGATTGTACTAATCAATCAAAACTAGGCCTGAACATGTCTTCGATAATTAGCGAAAACACAATAAACGCAAATCAAAGTACTTCGTTGATTGAAATGAAAATCAACAAATTGAAATCCTATGGTGAACCTCCACCGTTTGCTCCAATAGTTATAAAAAGTTCTCCAAGTGTGAATAAAAAATTCATTTCTCCTTCACAGTTTAAAAAACGCCCCGATCAGTCTATAATCGAAAATGAAAACGACAAGAGTGAACAAAAAGAGTCTGATTTTAGTCCTCCTTTAAGTTTAGAATAATGCATCAATTTATTTTCAAAAAGTTATTATAAATATTAAAAATGAAGAATTGTAAATATCTTTATTTATCCAAATATATATTTTATGAATATAGTTTTCTTTTTTAATCACATAATTTTCGAAAGCCTTTGTTTGAGTTGATTCAAATGATTTTGAGTCAATTCTGTAGTTTTTATAATACAAGGATCATTTTTACGATAATGTATATGGAAAAGGCAGTCCATTTGTTGCATGCGATCCATCGCTTTATCCAAATTCTGAAATTATAAAATAAAACAATCCATAAAATTCATTTAGAGGTTAATTGAAAAATTATAAAATTTACTTACATCTCGAACCATATTTTTCAACTGCGGTTCTGAAGAAATACGCTTTTTAATATTCATCATTTTTTCTGGAGTTAAACCGATTATTTCTGATAGTAATTGACTTTCCATATCAACGTTCAACGAACCTGAACCATCAACTAATGTGCATTTTAAGATCCATTGTTCGTTGTGAAATGATAATTTTCCGACTATTTTGAATATCTGTGCTTTCACGATGAATGTCTTATGAGTTTTAAGCCTTTCTGGAATTTCTAAGAGTTGTTTTATGTAGACGAATGGATTTTTATCAACTTTAATAGGATATTTGATACTTTCAACGGGCGGTTGTAAGACACTGAAATAATCGATATCATCACTAAGACCTTCTGTTGAATTTTCGAAGATTGGATATACATCATCTCTACTCATATTATTTGAAAGTTCATTTTTAAATAATGTAGATCTATTATTTTCAGAGTGTTTGAAAATATTAATTTTATTTTCCAGAACATTTGAATGAGAAAATTTAAATTCAGGAGCACAATTAGAGGATGATTCGTTGGTCTCTGTCTTTATTATTCGATTTTCCAAGGCTTCAACTTGATTTATAATATTATCATCAAAGACGTCATCTTTGAACATTTCAGGGTTCAAATCAAAATCTTCTTCATTTATCTTTATGCGTTTTTGTGTACTTTGTTCTTTTTTTATAATAGGTTTTGAAGTGTTTGAATGACTAGGAAATGTTGGTAACTGTGACTTTATTTTTTCTCTTGTGAAATTGTTTGCTATAAAAAAATATTATTTTTATTATATCGAATATACATATAATAAGAATTTGTAAAATTAGAAACTTACAAAGAGACACAGAAGAATTGGAACTTTCAATTTTTCTTTTTAATACATTTTTATAATTATTCGTTTCTAGTAAACTATCAACTTCTCCACCTAAAACGCTAAGATGTCTTTCTTCCAGCATCATAACGCCTCTTCGACAATCAACCGGACCTACATAGAATATGATTTGAATATTTTTTTATTAAAAAACCGATAGCAATTGATAAATTCTGTAAATATTACCTTTAATTTGAATTTTAATTCCAGGAGTCAAATTATTAATCAAATTTCTCATCGGTCTATATTCAATACCGGAAATATTTTGCACTCCATCAGTCAAATATAATTTGAATATTCTATAGAATAAATTTAATAATTTTTAATATAAAACCAACATGGTTATAAACTCGTTTTTTTTAATTACCTTTGAGGTGAAGGGTCTGAGGTACTAATATTTGTTACTTCTATATTGGTTGTATCTATTTTTTCTAATTTTTGAAATTGCTGATAAGCAGGTGCTCCTATATTTTTATAATCAATTAAATTAACATAAACCAATAATTTAACGTAAAAAAAGATATAATTACCGATATCGATAATATAATCCAATTGTAATGCAAATATTCCACTCATAGACGTTTTTATTTGGTTGCTTAAGTTTGTGGGGAGACATCCTGGAGATATATCTCGAAGATCACCGAGCATCCATTGCTGCTTAACCTGCGAACAAAGTTCATCAACGTCGATACGTCGATTGTTTGCTTGTTCACAAAAGTATTCTATACACCTAGAATATTAAATTCAGTAAATAACCTGACAAATTTGATATTGAATAGTGTAAAAATACATACTCTTGGAGCCATTCTCTGGTCACATGCATGCCCGAATTTCGCAAATTAGTTTCGACTGGTATTAGTAACTCCATTTTGATTTCGGTTTTTTATTTAATTCGATTCATTGATGGTTTAATTTGAAAAGGTTAAGCGCGGTATTCGAATTTAAAAAAAATTATAATTTCAGAGTTTTATCGTATTGAAATCAAAACTAGGAAAACGTAAACATTGCAACTGTCAAACTGCAATTTCGCTCTAACCTGCTTCAAATTTAGTATTGCCACTAGCGTAATTTTAAATACTTCCAGAGCCAAATTAATGCATATTTCAAATATGTATTTACACCATGGAAATATATGGCACATTTGCAACACGATATTTTAAAAATAAAAACATCTATCGATGTTTTAGTATGTGAACCAGTGATCGAATGTTTAAAAATTAAAATCGATGCGCTCAGTATGCTCGTTACAACCATTAAGATATCGCGCGCCCGTCCCTTTTGAAGTGGAGACATCATATATGTACAAAAACACCTCGATGCAGTACGGAACCCGAGCCGCTTGCTGATAATGTCCTTTGTTCCCACCAAACACAAAGAGCAATTATCGACACGTGTAAGAAATCCCGGGTGGAGGGAGCACTAAAATCGATTATAAAAAGGGGAAGCGTTTCCGAATATCGGCAGACATCGTGCGACTGTCTCACGAGTAAATTCTATGGTTAAAACTGCTCAGAAGTCTGCTTCTGTCGACCTGGACCAATAGAATTATTCTATGGATATGACCGCTCTAAAGTCTGCTTCAGTCCTTCATATTCATCAGAATTGCTTTTCTTAAGCTTGCTCAAAGATAGTGGCATCCCGTAATCTCCCACGCACTTAACCATCGTATGAAGATTAAATTCCACGTAACCATAACCTAGCTTAAAATTATTTTGTATCCACCTGTAAATGTAATATTTGCATAATAAAAGCTGCGTCATCGGCTCGAGTAACCCATGGTTTCATTACTGGAACCCCTGAGATCATCTACGTGTCCTCACACCTGGCCATCTACAAATGAGATTCGTAACGACATCACCGTGTAACCGATAAGCGGGTTACAAATTGGCGATCCACGTGAGGAAACTGTTACGATTGGCGCCCAACGTGAGGCCTCAGCAGCTTTTCCAACGGAGACGTTACAATATTCAAATCTAATCAGGCTAGTGTGCGACCTCCCTAATTCACAACCAATTTACATACTTCAATTCGATTCGATAGCACCGTTGTGCTAATACAATTGTAGCCAAAAGGCAACACACCAAAAACGCGAACGTTATTTGACAGTGACAACCTCAAAATTGAGCGCGACATTTGAATTTCGACTACAATGTGGCGGGCAAAATTATACGCTTCCTTGCAAACGGGAGCTCTGATGGCGATCGGTGATCTGACTGCCCAGATAGGAGTGGAAGGACGTTCGCTAAACTTTAATCCTGGGGAGACAACTTCGACTGATGTTGTGGATCTGAGGAGGACGGCTCGGTTTGCTGGAATCGGTTTAGCTATTGGGGTGTGTATGCGTTTTGTTCGTTCATTTTAATTTGTCATACATAAATACAATATTTCCTAACATATAGATGCTTTGGTGTATGTTTTTTATTCAAAATACCAATTCATTTTATTTTTAATTTGGAAAAATTATAAATTTTTATGTATTGTGTGAATTTTTGCTATTCTAGTTAGATCTTTGCATAAAAAATAAAAATATATATAAATTTCATACATAATTGTATTTATTTTAATGTGTGTAATATTGAATTGTTTTAACTGGATTGGATTGTATAAGTTTTGGGGATTAAAAATATTAGATTGTGTAGATTTATTAGTAAAGTCATTAACTTGAAGATAAAGACTGTGGTGCAGGTAAATTTTTTGAATATTGATGTTGATATGACAATTTTTATTAATCAGAAGTGTAGACGCATTTGTTTTTATTTACTGTATATATGTTCTTAAGTGTCTTTGCATATCCAATAATACATAACATTATCGGTGTGAATAAAAATTCTTTGAATAATAATTCTTTACTGATAATGTATGTAAATATTTTAAATTCTATTATAGTAGGCATGGAAATAAAACTTAGAGAATTTTTACAGTAGTATGTTTAGAAAGATATAAGTAGCATAAACCCTGAATGTTTGTTTTAAGAGAATGGAATCTTAATAATAGGATAGTAAGTATATAATGATTTTCGTTTTATTTTTATTATTTATGATATAGTAGTTATGATTAATCAGGAACCATCTTTTCTAAATACATACAAATGTGATATCCCAAAATGTGTATCTATTTAAAATCATTTTATCTGATTGGGCTTGACCTTAACTACTTGGATGCCATGACTTTTTAAAATTTTGTGCCTCAATTGCCATGCATTTTAATAATAAACAAACACCATCATAATAAATCAATTATTTTAATATTTTTTACTTACATAAAATTGATGGTCTACAATTGATTAGGCCATAATTCTTTTAACGAGAATTTTCTTTCTATATTGCAGGGACCAGTATTAAGAACGTGGTATGGTATTCTCAATAAATACATCGGATCACAGGGGAAAGCAGTTGCTGTTAAAAAAGTTATAGCCGATCAAATACTTTTCGCACCTACATTCTTAGGCATATTTATTAGTACGCTTGGTGCATTAGAAGGTAAAAAATTTGAAAACATTAAGAACGATTTGAATAAAAATTATCCAGATATTTTGAAAGCTAATTATACTATTTGGCCTGCAGTTCAAATAGTAAATTTTTATATAGTTCCTTTAAAATAT
>VTON01000311.1:0-26538 GCA_009617725.1 Hydropsyche tenuis
AATTGTGCCAAAATATTTATTGGAATTTTTTCACATATTCGGATAAATCTCGGGGCCTCGGGAAAAAGTATTTTTAAAATCTTTCCAATCCGGATTATTTCTTAAATTGTTTATCGTAGATTACAAAAACAATTAGCTTTTTTCCGCAATAAATTGGTCCAAAATATTTATTTGAATTTTTTTTTCCATTTGGATAAATCTCGGGGCCTCGGGAAAAAAAGTATTTTAAAATTTTTCCCCTAAAAATTTTTCCCTTTAAAAGGGGTGTTATTCGTAGATTACAAAACTTTTTAGTTTTTTTCCCCAATGTTGGGCCAAAATATTTTTTGGGAAATTTTTTTCCTATTGGGGTTAAAACTCGGGGCCTCTAAAAACGTTTTTTAAAAATTTTTTCTATAAAGAATTATTTCTTAAATTGTTTATCGTAATTACAAAACAAATAGTTTTTTCCCCAATAAATTGTCCCAAAGAATATTTTTTGGGAATTTTTTTCACATATTTCTTAAAATTGTTTATCGTAGATTACAAAAACAATTAGCTTTTTTTCCGCAATAAATTGTACCAAAATATTTATTGGAATTTTTTCACATATTCGGATAAATCTCGGGGCCTCAGGAAAAGTATTTTTAAAATTTTTCTATCAGAATTCTTTCTTAAATTGTTATTCGTAGATTACAAAAACAATTAGCTTTTTTCCGCAATAAATTGTGCAAAAATATTTATTGGAATTTTTTCACATATTCGGATCAAACTCAGGGCCTCTGGAAAAAGTATTTTAAAAATCTTTTCTATCAGAATTATTTTTTAAATTGTTTATCGTAGATTACAAAACAATTAGCTTTTTTTCCGCAATAAATTGTGCCAAAATATTTATTGGAATTTTTTCTACATATTCGGATAAATCTCGGGGCCTCGGGAAAAAGTATTTTAAAATCTTTTCTATCGGAATTATTTCTTAAATTGTTTATCGTAGATTACAAAAACAATTAGCTTTTTTCCGCAATAAATTGGTCCAAAATATTTATTGGAATTTTTTCACATATTCGGATAAATCTCGGGGCCTCTGGAAAATGTATTTTAAAATTTTTTCTATCAGAATTCTTCCTTAAATTGTTTATCGTAGATTACAAAAAACAATTAGCTTTTTCCGCAATAAATTGTGCCAAAATATTTATTGGAATTTTTTCACATATTCGGATAAATCTCGGGGCCTCTGGAAAATTATTTTAAAATCTTTTCTATCAAATTATTTCTTAAATTGTTTATCGTAGATTACAAAAAAACAATTAGCTTTTTCCGCAATAAATTGTGCCAAAATATTTATTGGAATTTTTTCACATATTCGGAAATCTCGGGGCCTCTGGAAAAAATTATTTTAAAATTTTTTCTATCCGAATTATTTCTTAAAATTGTTTATCGTAGATTACAAAAAACAATTAGCTTTTTCCGCAATAAATTGTGCCAAAAATATTGGAATTTTTATTCGGATAAATCTCGGGGCCTCTGGAAAAAAGTATTTTAAAAATCTTTTCTATCGGAATTTTTTCTTAAATTGTTTATTCGTAGATTACAAAAACAATTAGCTTTTTTCCGCAATAAATTGTGCCAAAATATTTATTGGAATTTTTTTCACATATTCGGATAAATCTCGGGGCCTCTGGAAAAAGTATTTTAAAATCTTTTCTATCGGAATTATTTCTTAAATTGTTTATCGTAGATTACAAAAACAATTAGCTTTTTTTCCGCAATAAATTGTGCCAAAATATTTATTGGAATTTTTTCACATATTCGGATAAATCTCGGGGCCTCTGGAAAAGTATTTTAAAAATCTTTTCTATCAGAATTATTTCTTAAATTGTTTATCGTAGATTACAAAAACAATTTTTTTTTTCCGCAATAAATTGTGCCAAAATATTTATTGGAATTTTTTTCACATATTCGGATAAATCTCGGGGCCTCTGGAAAAAGTATTTTTTAAAATCTTTTCTATCAGAATTATTTCTTAAATTGTTTATCGTAGATTACAAAAACAATTAGCTTTTTTTCCGCAATAAATTGTGCCAAAATATTTATTGGAATTTTTTCACATATTCGGATAAATCTCGGGGCCTCTGGAAAAAGTATTTTAAAAATCTTTTCTATCAAATTATTTCTTAAATTGTTTATCGTAGATTACAAAAACAATTAGCTTTTTTTTCCAATAAATTGTGCCAAAATATTTATTGGAATTTTTTTTTCACATATTCGGATAAATCTCAGGGCCTCTGGAAAAAGTATTTTTAAAATCTTTTCTATCAGAATTATTTCTTAAATTGTTTATCGTAGATTACAAAAACAATTAGCTTTTTTCCGCAATAAATTGTGCCAAAATATTTATTGGAATTTTTTTCACATATTCGGATAAATCTCGGGGCCTCTGGAAAAAGTATTTTAAAAATCTTTTCTATCAGAATTATTTCTTAAATTGTTTATCGTAGATTACAAAACAATTAGCGTAGATTTTTTTTCCGCAATAAATTGTGCCAAAATATTTATTGGAATTTTTTCACATTTTCGGATAAATCTCGGGGCCTCTGGAAAAAGTATTTTAAAAATCTTTTCTATCAGAATTCTTCCTTAAAGTGTTATTCGTAGATTACAAAAACAATTAGCTTTTTTCCGCAATAAATTGTGCCAAAATATTTATTGGAATTTTTTCACATATTCGGATAAATCTCGGGGCCTCTGGAAAAAGTATTTTAAAATCTTTTCTATCAGAATTATTTCTTAAATTGTTTATCGTAGATTACAAAAACAATTAGCTTTTTTCCGCAATAAATTGTGCCAAAATATTTATTGGATTTTTTTCACATATTCGGATAAATCTCGGGGCCTCTGGAAAAAGTATTTTTAAAATCTTTTCTATCGGAATTATTTCTTAAATTGTTTATCGTAGATTACAAAAACAATTAGCTTTTTTTTCCGCAATAAATTGTGCCAAAATATTTATTGGAATTTTTTCACATATTCGGATAAATCTCGGGGCCTCTGGAAAAGTATTTTAAAAATCTTTTCTATCAGAATTATTTCTTAAATTGTTTTATCGTAGATTACAAAAACAATTAGCTTTTTTCCGCAATAAATTGTGCCAAAATATTTATTGGAATTTTTTCACATATTCGGATAAATCTCGGGGCCTCTGGAAAAAAAGTATTTTAAAATCTTTTCTATCAAATTATTTCTTAAATTGTTTATCGTAGATTACAAAAACAATTAGCTTTTTTTTCCGCAATAAATTGTGCCAAAATATTTATTGGAATTTTTTTTCACATATTCGGATAAATCTCGGGGCCTCTGGAAAAAGTATTTTAAAATTTTTTTTTCTATCGGAATTATTTCTTAAATTGTTTATCGTAGATTACAAAAACAATTAGCTTTTTTTCCGCAATAAATTGTGCCAAAATATTTATTGGAATTTTTTTCACATATTCGGATAAATCTCAGGGCCTCTGGAAAAAAGTATTTTAAAAATTTTTTTCTATCAGAATTATTTCTTAAATTGTTTATCGTAGATTACAAAAACAATTAGCTTTTTTCCGCAATAAATTGGTCCAAAATATTTATTTGAATTTTTTCACATATTCGGATAAATCTCGGGGCCTCTGGAAAAAAGTATTTTAAAAATCTTTTCTATCAGAATTATTTCTTAAATTGTTTATCGTAGATTACAAAAACAATTAGCTTTTTTTCCGCAATAAATTGTGTCCAAAATATTTATTGGAATTTTTTCACATATTCGGATAAATCTCGGGGCCTCTGGAAAAAGTATTTTAAAATCTTTTCTATCAGAATTATTTCTTAAATTGTTTATCGTAGATTACAAAAACAATTAGCTTTTTTTTCCGCAATAAATTGTGCCAAAATATTTATTGGAATTTTTTCACATATTCGGATAAATCTCGGGGCCTCTGGAAAAAAGTATTTTTTAAAATCTTTTTCTATCAGAATTATTTCTTAAATTGTTTATCGTAGATTACAAAAAAACAATTAGCTTTTTCCGCAATAAATTGTGCCAAAATATTTATTGGAATTTTTTTCACATATTCGGATAAATCTCGGGGCCTCTGGAAAAAGTATTTTAAAATCTTTTCTATCAGAATTATTTCTTAAATTGTTTATCGTAGATTACAAAAAAACAATTAGCTTTTTTCCGCAATAAATTGTGCCAAAATATTTATTTGAATTTTTTCACATATTCGGATAAATCTCGGGGCCTCTGGAAAAAGTATTTTTAAAATCTTTTCTATCAGAATTATTTCTTAAATTGTTTATCGTAGATTACAAAAACAATTAGCTTTTTTTCCGCAATAAATTGTGCCAAAATATTTATTGGAATTTTTTCACATATTCGGATAAATCTCGGGGCCTCTGGAAAAAGTATTTTTAAAATCTTTTCTATCAGAATTATTTCTTAAATTGTTTATCGTAGATTACAAAAACAATTAGCTTTTTTTCCGCAATAAATTGGTCCAAAATATTTATTTGAATTTTTTTCACATATTCGGATAAATCTCGGGGCCTCTGGAAAAAAAGTATTTTAAAAATCTTTTCTATCAGAATTATTTCTTAAATTGTTTATCGTAGATTACAAAAACAATTAGCTTTTTTCCGCAATAAATTGTGCCAAAATATTTATTGGAATTTTTTCACATATTCGGATAAAACTCGGGGCCTCTGGAAAAAAAGTATTTTAAAAAATCTTTTCTATCAGAATTATTTCTTAAATTGTTTATCGTAGATTACAAAACAATTAGCTTTTTTCCGCAATAAATTGTGCCAAAATATTTATTGGAATTTTTTCACATATTCGGATAAATCTCGGGGCCTCAGGGAAAAAGTATTTTAAAATCTTTTCTATCAGAATTATTTCTTAAATTGTTTATCGTAGATTACAAAAACAATTAGCTTTTTTTTTCCGCAATAAATTGTGCCAAAATATTTATTGGAATTTTTTCACATATTCGGATAAATCTCGGGGCCTCTGGAAAAGTATTTTTAAAAATTTTTCTATCAGAATTATTTCTTAAATTGTTTATCGTAGATTACAAAAACAATTAGCTTTTTTTCCGCAATAAATTGTGCCAAAATATTTATTGGATTTTTTTTTCACATATTCGGATAAATCTCGGGGCCTCTGGAAAAAAAGTATTTTAAAATCTTTTTCTATCAGAATTATTTCTTAAATTGTTTATCGTAGATTACAAAAACAATTATATTTTTTTTTCCGCAATAAATTGTCCAAAATATTTATTGGAATTTTTTCACATATTCGGATAAATCTCGGGGCCTCTGGAAAAAGTATTTTTAAAATCTTTTCTATCAGAATTATTTCTTAAATTGTTTATCGTAGATTACAAAAACAATTAGCTTTTTTCCGCAATAAATTGTGCCAAAATATTTATTGGAATTTTTTCACATATTCGGATAAAACTCGGGGCCTCTGGAAAAAGTATTTTTAAAAATCTTTTCTATCAGAATTATATTTCTTAAATTGTTTATCGTAGATTACAAAAACAATTAGCTTTTTTCCGCAATAAATTGTGCCAAAATATTTATTGGAATTTTTTTCACATATTCGGATAAATCTCGGGGCCTCTGGAAAAAAGTATTTTTAAAATCTTTTCTATCAGAATTATTTCTTAAATTGTTTATCGTAGATTACAAAAACAATTAGCTTTTTTCCGCAATAAATTGGTCCAAAATATTTATTTGAATTTTTTTCACATATTCGGATAAATCTCGGGGCCTCTGGAAAAGTATTTTAAAATTTTTTCTATCAGAATTATTTCTTAAATTGTTTATCGTAGATTACAAAAACAATTAGCTTTTTTCCGCAATAAATTGTGCCAAAATATTTATTGGAATTTTTTTCACATATTCGGATAAATCTCGGGGCCTCTGGAAAAAGTATTTTTTAAAATCTTTTCTATCAGAATTATTTCTTAAATTGTTTATCGTAGATTACAAAAACAATTAGCTTTTTTTTCCGCAATAAATTGTGCCAAAATATTTATTGGAATTTTTTCACATATTCGGATAAATCTCGGGGCCTCTGGAAAAAAAGTATTTTTAAAATCTTTTTCTATCGAATTATTTCTTAAATTGTTTATCGTAGATTACAAAAAACAATTAGCTTTTTTTTCCGCAATAAATTGTGCCAAAATATTTATTGGAATTTTTTTCACATATTCGGATAAATCTCGGGGCCTCTGGAAAAAGTATTTTAAAAATTTTTTCTATCAGAATTATTTCTTAAATTGTTTATCGTAGATTACAAAAACAATTAGCTTTTTTCCGCAATAAATTGTGCCAAAATATTTATTGGAATTTTTTTCACATATTCGGATAAATCTCGGGGCCTCTGGAAAAAGTATTTTAAAATCTTTTCTATCAGAATTATTTCTTAAATTGTTTATCGTAGATTACAAAAACAATTAGCTTTTTTTTCCGCAATAAATTGTGCCAAAATATTTATTGGAATTTTCACATATTCGGATAAATCTCGGGGCCTCGGGAAAAAGTATTTTTAAAATCTTTTCTATCAGAATTATTTCTTAAATTGTTTATCGTAGATTACAAAAACAATTAGCTTTTTTTCCGCAATAAATTGTGCCAAAATATTTATTGGAATTTTTTCACATATTCGGATAAATCTCGGGGCCTCTGGAAAAAAAGTATTTTAAAAAAATCTTTTCTATCAGAATTATTTCTTAAATTGTTTATCGTAGATTACAAAAACAATTAGCTTTTTTTCCGCAATAAATTGTCCAAAATATTTATTGGAATTTTTTCACATATTCGGATAAATCTCGGGGCCTCTGGGAAAAAGTATTTTAAAATCTTTTCTATCAGAATTATTTCTTAAATTGTTTATCGTAGATTACAAAAAAACAATAGCTTTTTTTTCCGCAATAAATTGTGCCAAAATATTTATTGGAATTTTTTCACATATTCGGATAAATCTCTCGGGGCCTCGGGAAAAAGTATTTTAAAAAATCTTTTCTATCAGAATTATTTCTTAAATTGTTTATCGTAGATTACAAAAAAAAACAATTAGCTTTTTTTCCGCAATAAATTGTGCCAAAATATTTATTGGAATTTTTTCACATATTCGGATAAATCTCGGGGCCTCTGGAAAAAGTATTTTAAAATTTTTTCTATCAGAATTATTTCTTAAATTGTTTATCGTAGATTACAAAAACAATTAGCTTTTTTCCGCAATAAATAAATTGTGCCAAAATATTTATTGGAATTTTTTCACATATTCGGATAAATCTCGGGGCCTCGGGAAAAAGTATTTTTAAAAAATCTTTTCTATCGAATTATTTCTTAAATTGTTTATCGTAGATTACAAAAACAAAAACAAAATTATTGAATTTTTTCATATTCGGATAAATAAATTGTATTTTGCCAAAATTTTTATTGGAATTTTTTTCACATATTCGGATAAATCTCGGGGCCTACAAAAAAAGTTTTTTTTTTTTCAAAATATTTATTGGAATTTTTTTTTTCACATATTCGGATAAATCTCGGGGCCTTTTTTTAAAATCTTTTCTATCGGATTATTTCTTAAATTGTTTATCGTAGATTACAAAACAATTAGCTTTTTTTTCCGCAATAAATTGTGCCAAAATATTTATTGGAATTTTTTTCACATATTCGGATAAATCTCGGGGCCTCTGAAAAAAGTATTTTAAAATCTTTTCTATCAGAATTATTTTCTAAATTGTTTATCGTAGATTACAAAAACAATTAGCTTTTTTTCCGCAATAAATTGTGCCAAAATATTTATTGGAATTTTTTTCACATATTCGGATAAATCTCGGGGCCTCTGGAAAAAAAGTATTTAAAAAATTTTTTCTATCAGAATTATTTCTTAAATTGTTTATCGTAGATTACAAAAACAATTAGCTTTTTTTTTTCCGCAATAAATTGTGCCAAAATATTTATTGGAATTTTTTTCACATATTCGGATAAATCTCGGGGCCTCTGGAAAAAGTATTTTTTAAAATTTTTTCTATCAGAATTATTTCTTAAATTGTTTTTTCGTAGATTACAAAACAATTAATTAGCTTTTTCCGCAATAAATTGTGCCAAAATATTTATTGGAATTTTTTTCACATATTCGGATAAATCTCGGGGCCTCTGGAAAAGTATTTTAAAATTTTTCTATCAGAATTATTTCTTAAATTGTTTATCGTAGATTACAAAAACAATTAGCTTTTTTCCGCAATAAATTGTGCCAAAATATTTATTGGAATTTTTTTCACATATTCGGATCAAAATCTCGGGGCCTCTGGGAAAAGTATTTTTAAAAATCTTTTCTATCAGAATTATTTCTTAAATTGTTTATCGTAGATTACAAAAACAATTAGCTTTTTTTCCGCAATAAATTGTGCCAAAATATTTATTGGAATTTTTTTCACATATTCGGATAAATCTCGGGGCCTCTGGAAAAAGTATTTTAAAATCTTTCTATCAGAATTATTTCTTAAATTGTTTATCGTAGATTACAAAACAATTAGCTTTTTTTTCCGCAATAAATTGTCCAAAATATTTATTGGAATTTTTTTCACATTTTCGGATAAATCTCGGGGCCTCTGGAAAAAGTATTTTAAAATCTTTTCTATCAGAATTATTTCTTAAATTGTTTATCGTAGATTACAAAAACAATTAGCTTTTTTTTCCGCAATAAATTGTGCCAAAATATTTATTGGAATTTTTTCACATATTCGGATAAAACTCGGGGCCTCTGGAAAAAGTATTTTAAAATCTTTTCTATCAGAATTATTTCTTAAATTGTTTATCGTAGATTACAAAAACAATTAGCTTTTTTCCGCAATAAATTAAGACAAAATATTTATTGGAATTTTTTCACATATTCGGATAAATCTCGGGGCCTCTGGAAAAAGTATTTTAAAAATCTTTTCTATCAGAATTCTTTCTTAAATTGTTTATCGTAGATTACAAAAACAATGAGCTTTTTTCCTCAATAAATAAGTCCAAAATATTTATTGGAATTTTTTCACATATTCGGATAATCTCGGGGCCGAAAAAAAAGTAATTTTAAAATCTTTTCTATCCGGATTCTTCCTTAAGGTGTTTATCGTAGATTCTAAAAATTATAAGCTTTTTTCCCTTTTAAATTAGCCCAAAATATTTTTCTGGAATTTGTCGAAATATTTCGCCTATTCGGGTATAAAAAAGTTTTTAAAAAGTTATCGTCGCTGAACTCAAAATCAATGCTTTTTTCTTAGCGATATTTTAGCAGTTTTCTATGGATTTTTTTTTTTAACCCAATTTATCAATGGATTTTGAATAATTTCGCTCGAACATAAACCAAGTCTTCGGGATATTTTTTTGATGTTTTCTCATTTTTGTAACCTAACTTATGGATGACTTTGAATAATTTCGCTCGAACCTAACCCAAGTCTTCGCGATGTTTTCGATGTTTTCTCATTTTTGTAACCTAACTTATGGATGAATTTGAGAAATTTCGCTAGAACCTAACCCAAGTCGTCGCGATATTTCCGTTGTTTTCACATTTCTGTAACCTAACTTATGGATGACTTTGAATAATTTCGCTCGAACCTAACCCAAGTCTTTGCTAACCCAAGTCTTTGCGATATTTTCGATATTTTCTCATTTTTGTAACCTAACTTATGTATGACTTTGAATAATTTCGCTCGAACCTAACCCAAGTCATCGCGATGTTTTCGATGTTTTCTCATTTTTGTAACCTAACTTATGGATGAATTTGAGAAATTTCGCTAGAACCTAACCCAAGTCGTCGCGATATTTTCGTTGTTTTCACATTTCTGTAACCTAACTTTTGAATGTTTTTGAATAATTTCGCTCGAACCGAACCCAAGTCTTCGCGATATTTTCGATTTATTCTCATTTTTCTAACCTAACTTATAGATGAATTTGAATAATTTCGCTAGAACCTAACCCAAGTCGTCGCAATATTTTCGCAGGTGTTTTATAAATCTTTTCTATCAGCATTCATCCTTAAAGTGTTTATTGTAGATTACAAAAACAATTAGCTTTTTTCCGCAATAAATTGGTCCAAAATATTTATTGGAATTTTTTCACATATTCGGATAAATCTCGGGGCCTCTGGAAAAAGTATTTTAAATTTTTTTTTTCTCGGAATTCTTCCTTAAATTGTTTATTCGTAGATTACAAAAACAATTAGCTTTTTTTTTCCGCAATAAATTGTGCCAAAATATTTATTGGAATTTTTTTTTTCACATATTCGGATAAATCTCGGGGCCTCGGGGAAAAAGTATTTTTTAAAAATCTTTTCTATCAGAATTCTTTTTAAAATTGTTTATCGTAGATTACAAAAACAATTTAAAAATTTTTTTTTTTTCCGCAATAAATTGTGCCAAAATATTTATTGGAATTTTGGAATTTTTTCACATATTCGGATCAAACTCGGGGCCTCTGGAAAAAGTATTAAAAAAATTTTTTCTATCAGAATTATTTCTTAAATTGTTTATCGTAGATTACAAAAACAATTAGCTTTTTTTCCGCAATAAATTGTGCCAAAATATTTATTGGAATTTTTTTCACATATTCGGATAAATCTCGGGGCCTCTGAAAAAAAGTATTTTAAAATCTTTTCCTATCCGGATTATTTCTTAAATTGTTTATCGTAGATTACAAAAACAATTAGCTTTTTTTCCGCAATAAATTGGTCCAAAATATTTATTTGAATTTTTTCACATATTCGGATAAATCTCGGGGCCTCTGGAAAAAGTATTTTAAAATTTTTTCTATCGGAATATTTCCTTAAATTGTTTTCGTAGATTGTAAAAAAACAATTAGCTTTTTTTTCCGCAATAAATTGTGCCAAAATATTTATTGGAATTTTTTTTTCACATATTCGGATAAAACTCGGGGCCTCTGGAAAAAGTATTTTAAAAATCTTTTCTATCAGAATTATTTCTTAAATTGTTTATCGTAGATTACAAAAAAACAATTAGCTTTTTTCCGCAATAAATTGTGCCAAAATATTTATTGGAATTTTTTTCACATATTCGGATAAAACTCGGGGCCTCTGGAAAAGTATTTTTTAAAAAATTTTTTCTATCAGAATTATTTCTTAAATTGTTTATCGTAGATTAACAAAACAATTTTTTTTTTTCCTCAATAAATAAGTCCAAAATATTTATTTGAATTTTTTTCACATATTCGGATAAATCTCGGGGCCTCTGGAAAAAGTATTTTAAAAATTTTTTCTATCGGAATTCTTCCTTAAATTGTTATTCGTAGATTAAAAAAAAACAATTAGCTTTTTTCCGCAATAAATTGTGCCAAAATATTTAATGGAATTTTTTTCACATATTCGGATAAATCTCGGGGCCTCTGGAAAAAAAGTATTTTTAAAATCTTTTCTATCAAATTATTTCTTAAATTGTTTATCGTAGATTACAAAAAAAACAATTAGCTTTTTTTCCGCAATAAATTGTGCCAAAATATTTATTGGAATTTTTTCACATATTCGGATAAATCTCGGGGCCTCTGGAAAAAAGTATTTTTAAAAATCTTTTCTATCAGAATTATTTCTTAAATTGTTTTATCGTAGATTACAAAAAACAATTAGCTTTTTTTTCCGCAATAAATAAGTCCAAAATATTTATTGGAATTTTTTCACATTTTCGGATAAATCTCGGGGCCTCTGGAAAAAGTATTTTAAAAATCTTTTCTATCAGAATTCTTTCTTAAATTGTTTATCGTAGATTACAAAAACAATTAGCTTTTTTTTCCGCAATAAATTGTGCCAAAATATTTATTGGAATTTTTTTCACATATTCGGATAAATCTCGGGGCCTCTGGAAAAAAGTATTTTAAAATCTTTTCTATCAGAATTATTTCTTAAATTGTTTATCGTAGATTACAAAAACAATTAATTTTTTTTCCGCAATAAATTGTGCCAAAATATTTATTGGAATTTTTTTCACATATTCGGATAAATCTCGGGGCCTCTGGAAAAAAAGTATTTTAAAAATTTTTTTTTTCTATCAGAATTATTTCTTAAATTGTTTTCGTAGATTACAAAAACAATTAGCTTTTTTCCGCAATAAATTGTGCCAAAATATTTATTGGAATTTTTCACATATTCGGATAAATCTCGGGGCCTCTGGAAAAAGTATTTTTAAAATCTTTTCTATCAGAATTATTTCTTAAATTGTTTATCGTAGATTACAAAAAACAATTAGCTTTTTTTCCGCAATAAATTGTGCCAAAATATTTATTGGAATTTTTTCACATATTCGGATAAATCTCGGGGCCTCTGGAAAAAGTATTTTAAAAAATCTTTTCTATCAGAATTATTTCTTAAATTGTTTATCGTAGATTACAAAAACAATTAGCTTTTTTTCCGCAATAAATTGTCCAAAATATTTATTGGAATTTTTTCACATATTCGGATAAATCTCGGGGCCTCTGGAAAAAAAAGTATTTTAAAATCTTTTCTATCAGAATTATTTCTTAAATTGTTTATCGTAGATTACAAAAACAATTAGGTTTTTTCCGCAATAAATTGGGCCAAAATATTTATTGGAATTTTTTTGAAAATTCGGATAAATCTCGCGGCCTCGGGAAAAAGTAATTTAAAAATCTTTTCTATGAGGATTCTTCCTTAAAGTGTTTATCGTGGATTACAAAAATAACTAGCTTTTTTCCGCAATAAATTAGCCCAAAATATTATTTTTCAGGAATTTGTCGATATATTTCTCGGGGCCTTCTGGAAAAGTATAAAAAAATCTTTTTTAAAAGTTATCGTTTATCGTGAATTCAAAATCAATTGCTTTTTTTTCTTAGCGATGTGCCAAAAGCAGAATTTTTTCTCATTTTTTAAACTCGGGGCCTCAATGGATTTTGAATAATTTCGCTCGAACATAAACCAAGTTTTCAAATATTTTTGTTGTTTTCTCATTTCTTTTCCTAAAATATTTTTTGAATTTTTTGAAATTTTTTCAAAAAATTTAGCTTTTTTTCCGCAATAAAGTCGTCAAAATATTTTTCGAATTTTTTTCACATTTCTGATAATCTCGGGGCCTTTTGAAAAATGTTTTTGAAAATCTTTTCGCTCGAACCGAACCCTTAAATTGTTTATCGTATATTACAAAATTTATTCTTTTTTTCTAACCTAACTTATAGATGAATTTGAATAATTTCAAAATTTTTAACCCACATATTCGGCAATATTTTGAATAGGGCCTCGGAAAGGTGTTTTAAAATCTTTTCTATCAGCATTCATCCTTAAAGTGTTTATTGTAGATTACAAAAACAATTAGCTTTTTTCCGCAATAAATTGGTCCAAAATATTTATTTGAATTTTTTCACATATTCGGATAAAACTCGGGGCCTCTGGAAAAAGTATTTTTAAAATTTTTTTCTATCAGAATTATTTCTTAAATTGTTTATCGTAGATTACAAAAAAAACAATTTTTTTTCCGCAATAAATTGTGCCAAAATATTTATTGGAATTTTTTCACATATTCGGATAAACTCGGGGGGCCTCTGGAAAAAGTATTTTAAAAATCTTTTCTATCAGAATTATTTCTTAAATTGTTTATCGTAGATTACAAAAAACAATTAGCTTTTTTTCCGCAATAAATTGTGCCAAAATATTTATTGGAATTTTTTCACATATTCGGATAAATCTCGGGGCCTCTGGAAAAAGTATTTTAAAAAATCTTTTCTATCAGAATTATTTCTTAAATTGTTTATCGTAGATTACAAAAACAATTAGCTTTTTTTTTCCGCAATAAATTGGTCCAAAATATTTATTTGAATTTTTTTCACATATTCGGATAAATCTCGGGGCCTCTGGAAAAAATGTATATTTTAAAATTTTTCTATCAGAATTTTTTCTTAAATTGTTATTCGTAGATTACAAAAAAAAACAATTAGCTTTTTTTCCGCAATAAATTGTGCCAAAATATTTATTGGAATTTTTTTCACATATTCGGATAAAACTCGGGGCCTCTGGAAAAAAGTATTTTAAAAATCTTTTCTATCAGAATTATTTCTTAAATTGTTTATCGTAGATTACAAAAAACAATTAGCTTTTTTTTCCGCAATAAATTGTCCAAAATATTTATTTGAATTTTTTCACATATTCGGATAAATCTCGGGGCCTCTGGAAAAAGTATTTTAAAAATTTTTTCTATCAGAATTATTTCCTTAAATTGTTATTCGTAGATTACAAAAACAATTAGCTTTTTTTCCGCAATAAATTGTGCCAAAATATTTATTGGAATTTTTTTTCACATATTCGGATAAAACTCGGGGCCTCTGGAAAAGTATTTTTAAAAATCTTTTCTATCAGAATTATTTCTTAAATTGTTTATCGTAGATTACAAAAACAATTAGCTTTTTTCCGCAATAAATTGTGCCAAAATATTTATTGGAATTTTTTCACATATTCGGATAAATCTCGGGGCCTCTGGAAAAAGTATTTTAAAATCTTTTCTATCAGAATTATTTCTTAAATTGTTTATCGTAGATTACAAAAACAATTAGCTTTTTTTTTCCGCAATAAATTGGTCCAAAATATTTATTTGAATTTTTTTCACATATTCGGATAAATCTCTCGGGGCCTCTGGAAAATGTATTTTAAAAAATTTTTTTCTATCGGAATTCTTCCTTAAATTGTTATTCGTAGATTACAAAAACAATTAGTTTTTTTTTTTCCGCAATAAATTGTGCCAAAATATTTATTGGAATTTTTTTTTCACATATTCGGATAAATCTCGGGGCCTCTGGAAAAAGTATTTTTAAAAAATCTTTTCTATCAGAATTATTTCTTAAATTGTTTATCGTAGATTACAAAAAACAATTAGCTTTTTTTCCGCAATAAATTGTGCCAAAATATTTATTGGAATTTTTTCACATATTCGGATAAATCTCGGGGCCTCTGGAAAAAGTATTTTTAAAATCTTTTCTATCGGAATTATTTCTTAAATTGTTTATCGTAGATTACAAAAACAATTAGCTTTTTTTTCCGCAATAAATTGGTCCAAAATATTTATTTGAATTTTTTCACATATTCGGATAAATCTCGGGGCCTCTGGAAAAAGTATTTTTAAAATTTTTTCTATCAGAATTCTTTCTTAAAGTGTTTATCGTAGATTACAAAAAAAAACAATTAGCTTTTTTTCCGCAATAAATTGTGCCAAAATATTTATTGGAATTTTTTTCACATATTCGGAATCTCTCGGGGCCTCGGAAAAAAATTATTTTAAAAATCTTTTCTATCAGAATTATTTCTTAAATTGTTTATCGTAGATTACAAAAACAATTAGCTTTTTTCCGCAATAAATTGTGCCGAAATATTTATTGGAATTTTTTCACATATTCGGATAAATCTCGGGGCCTCGGGAAAAAGTATTTTTAAAATCTTTCCTGTCCGGATTTTTTCTTAAAGTGTTATTCGTAGATTACAAAAACAATTAGCTTTTTTCCGCAATAAATTGTGCCAAAATATTTATTGGAATTTTTTCACATATTCGGATAAATCTCGGGGCCTCTGGAAAAAGTATTTTAAAAATCTTTTCTATCAGAATTATTTCTTAAATTGTTTATCGTAGATTACAAAAAAACAATTAGCTTTTTTTCCGCAATAAATTGTGCCAAAATATTTATTGGAATTTTTTTCACATATTCGGATAAATCTCGGGGCCTCGGGAAAAAAGTATTTTAAAAATCTTTTCTATCAATTATTTCTTAAATTGTTTATCGTAGATTACAAAAACAATTAGCTTTTTTTCCGCAATAAATTGTGCCAAAATATTTATTGGAATTTTTTTCACATATTCGGATAAACTCGGGGCCTCTGGAAAAAAGTATTTTAAAATTTTTTTTTTTCTATCAGAATTATTTCTTAAATTGTTTATCGTAGATTACAAAAACAATTAGTTTTTTTTCCGCAATAAATTGGTCCAAAATATTTATTGGAATTTTTTCACATATTCGGATAAATCTCGGGGCCTCTGGAAAAAGTATTTTTTAAAAATTTTTTCTATCGAATTATTTCTTAAATTGTTTATCGTAGATTACAAAAAAACAATTAGCTTTTTTTCCGCAATAAATTGTGCCAAAATATTTATTGGAATTTTTTTCATATTCGGATAAATCTCGGGGCCTCTGGAAAAAAGTATTTTAAAAAATCTTTTCTATCAGAATTATTTCTTAAATTGTTTATCGTAGATTTAAAAACAACAAGCTTTTTTTTCCGCAATAAATTGTGCCAAAATATTTATTGAATTTTTTTCACATATTCGGATAAATCTCGGGGCCTCTGAAAAAAAAGTATTTAAAAATTTTTTTTTTCTATCAGAATTATTTCTTAAATTGTTTATCGTAGATTACAAAAACAATTTTTTTTTTTCCGCAATAAATTGTCCAAAATATTTATTTGAATTTTTCACATATTCGGATAAATCTCGGGGCCTCTGGAAAAAAAGTATTTTAAAAATCTTTTCTATCAGAATTATTTTTTCTTAAATTGTTTTATCGTAGATTACAAAAACAATTAGCTTTTTTTTCCGCAATAAATTGTCCAAAATATTTTATTTGAATTTTTTTCACATATTCGGATAAATCTCGGGGCCTCTGGAAAAAGTATTTTAAAAAAATCTTTTCTATCAGAATTATTTCTTAAAATTGTTTATCGTAGATTACAAAACAATTAGCTTTTTCCGCAATAAATTGTGCCAAAATATTTATTTGAATTTTTTTTTTCACATATTCGGATAAATCTCGGGGCCTCTGGAAAAAGTATTTTTAAAAAATTTTTCTATCAGAATTATTCCTTAAATTGTTTATCGTAGATTACAAAAAACAATTTTTTTCCGCAATAAATTGTGCCAAAATATTTATTGGAATTTTTTTTCACATATTCGGATAAATCTCGGGGCCTCTGGAAAAAGTATTTTTAAAATCTTTTCTATCAGAATTATTTCTTAAATTGTTTATCGTAGATTACAAAACAATTAGCTTTTTTTCCGCAATAAATTGTGCCAAAATATTTATTTGAAATTTTTTCACATATTCGGATAAATCTCGGGGCCTCTGGAAAAAGTATTTTTAAAATCTTTTCTATCAGAATTATTTCTTAAATTGTTTATCGTAGATTACAAAAACAATTAGCTTTTTTTTCCGCAATAAATTGTGCCAAAATATTTATTGGAATTTTTTCACATATTCGGATAAATCTCGGGGCCTCTGGAAAAGTATTTTTAAAATCTTTTCTATCAGAATTATTTCTTAAATTGTTTATCGTAGATTACAAAACAATTAGCTTTTTTCCGCAATAAATTGGTCCAAAATATTTATTTGAATTTTTTCACATATTCGGATAAATCTCGGGGCCTCTGGAAAAAAAGTATTTTAAAAATTTTTTCTATCAGAATTATTTCTTAAATTGTTATTCGTAGATTACAAAAACAATTAGCTTTTTTTTCCGCAATAAATTGTGCCAAAATATTTATTGGATTTTTTTTTTTCACATATTCGGATAAAACTCGGGGCCTCTGGAAAAAAGTATTTTAAAAATCTTTTCTATCAGAATTATTTCTTAAATTGTTTATCGTAGATTACAAAAACAATTAGCTTTTTTCCGCAATAAATTGTGCCAAAATATTTATTGGAATTTTTTCACATATTCGGATAAATCTCGGGGCCTCGGAAAAAAGGATTTTTAAAATCTTTCCTATCCGGATTATTTCTTAAATTGTTTATCGTAGATTACAAAAACAATTAGCTTTTTTCCGCAATAAATTGGTCCAAAATATTTATTTGAATTTTTTCACATATTCGGATAAATCTCGGGGCCTCTGGAAAAAATGTATTTTAAATTTTTTTTCTATCGGAATTCTTTCTTAAATTGTTTATTCGTAGATTACAAAAAAAACAATTAGCTTTTTTTCCGCAATAAATTGTGCCAAAATATTTATTGGAATTTTTTTTTCAATATTCGGATAAAACTCGGGGCCTCTGGAAAAAGTATTTTAAAAATCTTTTCTATCAGAATTATTTCTTAAATTGTTTATCGTAGATTACAAAAACAATTAGCTTTTTTCCGCAATAAATTGTGCCAAAATATTTATTGGAATTTTTTCACATATTCGGATAAATCTCGGGGCCTCGGGAAAAAGTATTTTTAAAATCTTTCCTATCCGGATTATTTCTTAAATTGTTTATCGTAGATTACAAAAACAATTAGCTTTTTTCCGCAATAAATTGGTCCAAAATATTTATTTGAATTTTTTCACATATTCAGATAAATCTCGGGGCCTCTGGAAAAAGTATTTTAAAATTTTTTTCTCTCGGAATTCTTCCTTAAAGTGTTATTCGTAGATTACAAAAACAATTAGCTTTTTTCCGCAATAAATTGTGCCAAAAGATTTATTGGAATTTTTTCACATATTCGGATAAATCTCGGGGCTTCGGGAAAAATTATTTTAAAAATCTTTTCTATCAGAATTCTTTCATAAATTGTTTGTCGTAGATTACAAAAACAGTTTGCTTTTTTCCGCAATAAATAAGTCCAAAATATTTATTGGAATTTTTTCACATTTTCGGATAAATCTCGGGGCCTCTGGAAAAAGTATTTTAAATTTTTTTTCTCTCGGAATTCTTCTTTAAAGTGTTATTCGTAGATTACAAAAACAATTTGATTTTTTCCGCAATAAATTGTGCCAAAATATTTATTGGAATTTTTTCACATATTCGGATAAATCTCGGGGCCTCGGGAAAAAGTAATTTCAAAATCTTTTCTATCCGGATTCTTCCTTAAGGTGTTTATCGTAGATTCTAAAAATTACAAGCTTTTTTCCCTTTTAAATTAGCCCAAAATATTTTTCTGGAATTTGTCGATATATTTTGCCTATTCGGGTATAAAAAAGTTTTAAAAAGTTATCGTCGCTGAACTCAAAATCAATGCTTTTTTCTTAGCGATATTTTAGCAGTTTTCTCATTTTTTTAACCCAATTTATCAATGGATTTTGAATAATTTCGCTCGAACATAAACCAAGTCTTCGGGATATTTTTGATGTTTTCTCATTTTTGTAACCTAACTTATGGATGACTTTGAATAATTTCGCTCGAACCTAACCCAAGTCTTCGCGATGTTTTCGATGTTTTCTCATTTTTGTAACCTAACTTATGGATGAATTTGAGAAATTTCGCTAGAACCTAACCCAAGTCGTCGCGATATTTCCGTTGTTTTCACATTTCTGTAACCTAACTTATGTATGACTTTGAATAATTTCGCTCGAACCTAACCCAAGTCATCGCGATGTTTTCGATGTTTTCTCATTTTTGTAACCTAACTTATGGATGAATTTGAGAAATTTCGCTAGAACCTAACCCAAGTCTTCGCGATATTTTCGTTGTTTTCACATTTCTGTAACCTAACTTTTGAATGTTTTTGAATAATTTCGCTCGAACCGAACCCAAGTCGTCGCGATATTTTCGTTGTTTTCACATTTCTGTAACCTAACTTTTGAATGTTTTTGAATAATTTCGCTCGAACCGAACCCAAGTCTTCGCGATATTTTCGATTTATTCTCATTTTTCTAACCTAACTTATAGATGAATTTGAATAATTTCGCTTGAACCTAACCCAAGTCGTCGCAATATTTTCGCAGGTGTTTTATAAATCTTTTCTATCAGCATTCATCCTTAAAGTGTTTATTGTAGATTACAAAAACAATTAGCTTTTTTTCGCAATAAATTGGTCCAAAATATTTATTTGAATTTTTTTACATATTCGGATCAAACTCGGGGCCTCTGGAAAAAATATTTTAAAAATCTTTTCTATCAGAATTATTTCTTAAATATTTTATCGTAGATTACAAAAACAATTATTTTTTTTTTTTCCGCAATAAATAAGTCCAAAATATTTATTGGAATTTT
Organism: Hydropsyche tenuis; assembly: GCA_009617725.1. Classification (NCBI taxonomy): domain Eukaryota; kingdom Metazoa; phylum Arthropoda; class Insecta; order Trichoptera; family Hydropsychidae; genus Hydropsyche; species Hydropsyche tenuis. Next base: position 19,975 of record VTON01000311.1, read on the forward strand.
TTTCACATATTCGGATAAATCTCGGGGCCTCTGGAAAAAGTATTTTAAAAATTTTTTTCTATCGGAATTCTTTCTTAAATTGTTTATTCGTAGATTACAAAAAAACAATAGCTTTTTTTCCGCAATAAATTGTGCCAAAATATTTATTGGAATTTTTTTCACATATTCGGATAAATCTCGGGGCTTCGGAAAAAGTATTTTAAAAATTTTTTTTCTATCAGAATTATTTCTTAAATTGTTTATCGTAGATTACAAAAACAATTAGCTTTTTTTTTCCGCAATAAATTGTGCCAAAATATTTATTGGAATTTTTTTTCACATATTCGGATAAACTCGGGGCCTCTGGAAAAAGTATTTTTTAAAAATTTTTTCTATCAGAATTATTTCTTAAATTGTTTATCGTAGATTACAAAAACAATTAGCTTTTTTTCCGCAATAAATTGTGCCAAAATATTTATTGGAATTTTTTCACATATTCGGATAAATCTCGGGGCCTCGGGAAAAAGTATTTTAAAAAATCTTTCCTATCGGAATTATTTCTTAAATTGTTTATCGTAGATTACAAAAACAATTAGCTTTTTTCCGCAATAAATTGTTCCAAAATATTTATTGGAATTTTTTCACATATTCGGATAAATCTCGGGGCCTCGGGAAAAAGTATTTTAAAAATCTTTTCTATCAGAATTCTTTCTTAAATTGTTTATCGTAGATTACAAAAACAATTAGCTTTTTTCCGCAATAAATTGTGCCAAAATATTTATTGGAATTTTTTCACATATTCGGATAAATCTCGGGGCCTCTGGAAAAAGTATTTTTAAAATCTTTTCTATCCGGATTATTTCTTAAATTGTTTATCGTAGATTACAAAAACAATTAGCTTTTTTCCTCAATAAATAAGTCCAAAATATTTATTTGAATTTTTTCACATATTCGGATAAATCTCGGGGCCTCTGGAAAATGTATTTTAAAATTTTTTTCTCTCGGAATTCTTCCTTAAAGTGTTATTCGTAGATTACAAAAACAATTAGCTTTTTTCCGCAATAAATTGTGCCAAAATATTAAATGGAATTTTTTTGCATATTCGGATAAATCTCGGGGCCTCGGGAAAAAGTATTTTTAAAATCTTTTCTATCAGAATTATTTCTTTAATTGTTTATCGTAGATTACAAAAACAATTAGCTTTTTTCCGCAATAAATTGTGCCAAAATATTTATTGGAATTTTTTCACATATTCGGATAAATCTCGGGGCCTCGGGAAAAAGTATTTTAAAAATCTTTTCTATCAGAATTATTTCTTAAATTGTTTGTCGTAGATTACAAAAACAGTTTGCTTTTTTCCGCAATAAATAAGTCCAAAATATTTATTGGAATTTTTTCACATTTTCGGATAAATCTCGGGGCCTCTGGAAAATGTATTTTAAAATTTTTTTCTCTCGGAATTCTTCCTTAAAGTGTAATTCGTAGATTACAAAAACAATTAGCTTTTTTCCGCAATAAATTGTGCCAAAATATTTATTGGAATTTTTTCACATATTCGGATCAAACTCGGGGCCTCTGGAAAAAGTATTTTAAAAATCTTTTCTATCAGAATTATTTCTTAAATTGTTTATCGTAGATTACAAAAACAATTAGCTTTTTTTCCGCAATAAATTGGTCCAAAATATTTATTTGAATTTTTTCACATATTCGGATAAATCTCGGGGCCTCTGGAAAAAAGTATTTTAAAATTTTTTTTCTATCGGAATTCTTTCTTAAATTGTTTTATCGTAGATTACAAAAACAATTAGCTTTTTTCCGCAATAAATTGTGCCAAAATATTTATTGGAATTTTTTCACATATTCGGATAAATCTCGGGGCCTCTGGAAAAAGTATTTTAAAAAATTTTTTCTATCAGAATTATTTCTTAAATTGTTTATCGTAGATTACAAAACAATTAGCTTTTTTTCCGCAATAAATTGTGCCAAAATATTTATTGGAATTTTTTTTCACATATTCGGATAAATCTCGGGGCCTCTGGAAAAGTATATTTTAAAATCTTTCCTATCGGATTATTTCTTAAATTGTTTATCGTAGATTACAAAAAAACAATTAGCTTTTTTTCCGCAATAAATTGGTCCAAAATATTTATTGGAATTTTTTCACATATTCGGATAAATCTCGGGGCCTCTGGAAAATGTATTTTAAAAATCTTTTCTATCAGAATTATTTCTTAAATTGTTTATCGTAGATTACAAAAACAATTAGCTTTTTTCCGCAATAAATTGTGCCAAAATATTTATTGGAATTTTTTTCACATATTCGGATAAATCTCGGGGCCTCTGGAAAAAAGTATTTTTAAAATCTTTTTCTATCAGAATTATTTCTTAAATTGTTTATCGTAGATTACAAAAACAATTAGTTTTTTTTTCCTCAATAAATAAGTCCAAAATATTTATTTGAATTTTTTCACATATTCGGATAAATCTCGGGGCCTCTGGAAAAAGTATTTTAAAAATCTTTTCTATCAGAATTATTTCTTAAATTGTTTATCGTAGATTACAAAAACAATTAGCTTTTTTTTTTCCGCAATAAATTGTGCCAAAATATTTATTGGAATTTTTTTTCACATATTCGGATAAATCTCGGGGCCTCTGGAAAAAAGTATTTTAAAAAAATTTTTTTCTATCAGAATTATTTCTTAAATTGTTTATCGTAGATTACAAAAACAATTAAGTATTTTTTTTTTTCCGCAATAAATTGTGCCAAAATATTTATTGGAATTTTTTTCACATATTCGGATAAATCTCGGGGCCTCGGGAAAAAAAGTTTTTTAAAATCTTTTCTATCGGATTATTTCTTAAATTGTTTATCGTAGATTACAAAAACAATTAGCTTTTTTCCGCAATAAATTGGTCCAAAATATTTATTTGAATTTTTTCACATATTCGGATAAATCTCGGGGCCTCTGGAAAATGTATTTTAAAATTTTTTTCTCTCGGAATTCTTCCTTAAATTGTTATTCGTAGATTACAAAAACAATTAGCTTTTTTCCGCAATAAATTGTGCCAAAATATTTATTGGAATTTTTTCACATATTCGGATAAAACTCGGGGCCTCTGGAAAAAAATTATTTTTTAAAATCTTTTCTATCAGAATTATTTCTTTTCTTAAATTGTTTATCGTAGATTACAAAAAACAATTAGCTTTTTTTTCCGCAATAAATAAGTCCAAAATATTTATTGGAATTTTTTCACATTTTCGGATAAATCTCAGGGCCTCTGGAAAAAGTATTTTAAAAATCTTTTCTATCAGAATTATTTCTTAAATTGTTTATCGTAGATTACAAAAACAATTAGCTTTTTTTTCCGCAATAAATTGTGCCAAAATATTTATTGGAATTTTTTTTCACATATTCGGATAAATCTCGGGGCCTCGGGAAAAAAAGTATTTTAAAATCTTTTCTATCAGAATTATTTCTTAAATTGTTTATCGTAGATTACAAAAACAATTAGCTTTTTTCCGCAATAAATTGGTCCAAAATATTTATTTGAATTTTTTCACATATTCGGATAAATCTCGGGGCCTCTGGAAAAAGTATTTTAAAAATTTTTTCTCTCGGAATTCTTCCTTAAAAGGTTATTCGTAGATTACAAAAACAATTAGCTTTTTTCCGCAATAAATTGTGCCAAAATATTTATTGAAATTTTTCACATATTCGGATCAAACTCGGGGCCTCTGGAAAAAGTATTTTAAAAATCTTTTCTATCAGAATTATTTCTTTAATTGTTTATCGTAGATTACAAAACAATTAGCTTTTTTTTTCCGCAATAAATTGTGCCAAAATATTTATTGGAATTTTTTCACATATTCGGATAAATCTCGGGGCCTCGGGAAAAAGTATTTTTAAAATCTTTCCTATCGGATTATTTCTTAAATTGTTTATCGTAGATTACAAAAAAAACAATTTGCAAAATTTTTTTTTCCGCAATAAATAAGTCCAAAATATTTATTGGAATTTTTTCACATTTTCGGATAAATCTCGGGGCCTCTGGAAAATATATTTTAAAAATCTTTTCTATCAGAATTATTTCTTAAATTGTTTATCGTAGATTACAAAAAAACAATTTTTTTTTTCCGCAATAAATTGTGCCAAAATATTTATTGGAATTTTTTTCACATATTCGGATAAAACTCGGGGCCTCTGGAAAAAGTATTTTAAAAATCTTTTCTATCAGAATTATTTCTTAAATTGTTTATCGTAGATTACAAAAACAATTAGCTTTTTTTCCGCAATAAATTGGTCCAAAATATTTATTTGAATTTTTTTTCACATATTCGGATAAATCTCGGGGCCTCTGGAAAAGTATTTTTAAAAATTTTTCTATCGGAATTCTTTCTTAAATTGTTTATCGTAGATTACAAAAAACAATTAGCTTTTTTTCCGCAATAAATTGTGCCAAAATATTTATTGGAATTTTTTTCACATATTCGGATAAATCTCGGGGCCTCTGAAAAAAAAGTATTTTTAAAATCTTTTCTATCAGAATTATTTCTTAAATTGTTTATCGTAGATTACAAAAACAATTAAATTTTTTTTTCCGCAATAAATTGTGCCAAAATATTTATTGGAATTTTTTTCACATATTCGGATAAATCTCGGGGCCTCTGGAAAAAGTATTTTTAAAATCTTTTTCTATCAGAATTATTTCTTAAATTGTTTATCGTAGATTACAAAAAAAAAACAATTAGCTTTTTTCCGCAATAAATTGTGCCAAAATATTTATTGGAATTTTTTCACATATTCGGATAAATCTCGGGGCCTCTGGAAAAAGTATTTTTAAAATTTTTTCTATCAGAATTATTTCTTAAATTGTTTATCGTAGATTACAAAAACAATTTTTTTTTTTCCGCAATAAATTGTGCCAAAATATTTATTGGAATTTTTTTCACATATTCGGATAAATCTCGGGGCCTCTGGAAAAAGTATTTTTAAAATCTTTTCTATCAGAATTATTTCTTAAATTGTTTATCGTAGATTACAAAACAATTAGCTTTTTTCCGCAATAAATTGTGCCAAAATATTTATTGGAATTTTTTCACATATTCGGATAAATCTCGGGGCCTCGGGAAAAAGTATTTTTAAAATCTTTCCTATCCGGATTATTTCTTAAATTGTTTATCGTAGATTACAAAAACAATTAGCTTTTTTCCGCAATAAATAAGTCCAAAATATTTATTGGAATTTTTTCACATATTCGGATAAATCTCGGGGCCTCTGGAAAATATATTTTAAAATCTTTTCTATCAGAATTATTTCTTAAATTGTTTATCGTAGATTACAAAAACAATTAGCTTTTTTTTCCGCAATAAATTGTGCCAAAATATTTATTGGAATTTTTTTTCACATTTTCGGATAAATCTCGGGGCCTCTGGAAAAGTATTTTAAAAAATCTTTTCTATCAGAATTATTTCTTAAATTGTTTATCGTAGATTACAAAAAACAATTAGCACAAAATATTTTTTTTTTCCGCAATAAATTGTGCCAAAATATTTATTGGAATTTTTTTCACATATTCGGATAAAACTCGGGGCCTCTGGAAAAAGTATTTTAAAAATCTTTTCTATCAGAATTATTTCTTAAATTGTTTATCGTAGATTACAAAAACAATTAGCTTTTTTCCGCAATAAATTGTGCCAAAATATTTATTGGAATTTTTTCACATATTCGGATAAATCTCAGGGCCTCTGGAAAAAGTATTTTAAAATCTTTTCTATCGGAATTCTTTCTTAAAGTGTTATTCGTAGATTACAAAAACAATTTTTTTTTTTTTTCCGCAATAAATTGTGCCAAAATATTTATTGGAATTTTTTTCACATATTCGGATAAATCTTGGGGCCTCTGGAAAAGTATATTTTAAAAATTTTTTTTTCTATCAGAATTATTTCTTAAATTGTTTATCGTAGATTAAAAAACAATTAGCTTTTTTCCGCAATAAATTGTCCAAAATATTTATTGGAATTTTTTCACATTTTCGGATAAATCTCAGGGCCTCTGGAAAAAGTATTTTAAAAATCTTTTCTATCAGAATTATTTCTTAAATTGTTTATCGTAGATTGGGAAAAAAAACAATTAGCTTTTTTTCCGCAATAAATTGTGTCCAAAATATTTATTTGAATTTTTTTCGCATATTCGGATAAATCTCGGGGCCTCTGGAAAAAGTATTTTAAAATCTTTTTCTATCAGAATTCTTTCTTAAATTGTTTATCGTAGATTACAAAAACAATTAGATTTTTTTCCGCAATAAATTGTGCCAAAATATTTATTGGAATTTTTCACATATTCGGATAAATCTCGGGGCCTCGGGAAAAAAGTAATTTCAAAATCTTTTCTATCGGATTCTTCCTTAAGGTGTTTATCGTAGATTCTAAAAATTACAAGCTTTTTTCCCTTTTAAATTAGCCCAAAATATTTTTCTGGAATTTGTCGAAATATTTTGCCTATTCGGGTATAAAAAAGTTTTAAAAGTTATCGTCGCTGAACTCAAAATCAATGCTTTTTTTCTTAGCGATATTTTAGCAGTTTT
>VTON01000312.1:0-28586 GCA_009617725.1 Hydropsyche tenuis
CCATAAACACTCTAAGGAAGAATGCTGATAGAAAAGATTTTGAAAATTCTTTTACCAAGGCCCGAAATTTATCCGAATATGCGAAAAATTCCAATAAATATTTTGGCCCAATTTATTGCGGAAAAAAGCTTATTATTTTTGTAATCTACCATAAACACTTTAAGGAAGAATGCTGATAGAAAAGATTTTGAAAAATCTTTTACCAAGGCCCGAAATTTATCCGAATATGCGAAAAATTCCAATAAATATTTTGGCCCAATTTATTGCGGAAAAAAGTTTATTATTTTTGTAATCTACCATAAACACTTTAAGGAAGAATGCTGATAGAAAAGATTTTGAAAAATCTTTTACCAAGGCCCGAAATTTATCCGAATATGCGAAAAATTCCAATAAATATTTTGGCCCAATTTATTGCGGAAAACAACTTATTATTTTTGTAATCTACCATAAACACTTTAAGGAAGACTGCTGAAAGAAAAGATTTTGAAAAAACTTTTACCAAGGCCCGAAATTTATCCGAATATGCGAAAAATTCCAATAAATATTTTGGCCCAATTTATTGCGGAAAAAAGTTTATTATTTTTGTAATCTACCATAAACACTTTAAGGAAGAATGCTGATAGAAAAGATTTTGAAAAATCTTTTACCGAGGCCCGAAATGTATCCGAATATGCGAAAAATTCCAATAAATATTTTGGCCCAAATTACTGCGGAAAAAAGTTTATAATTTTTGTAATCTACGATAAACACTTAAAGGAAGGATGCTGATAGAAAAGATTTTGAAAAAACTTTTACCAAGGCCCGAGATTTATCCGAATATGCAAAAATTCCAATAAATATTTTGGCCCAATTTACTGCGGAAAACAACTTATTATTTTTTTGTAATCTACCATAAACACTTTAAGGAAGAATGCTGATAGAAAAGATTTTGAAAAAAATCTTTTACCAAGGCCCGAAATTTATCCGAATATGCGAAAAAAAATTCCAATAAATATTTTGGCCCAATTTATTGCGAAAAAAAAAAGTTTATTATTTTGTAATCTACCATAAACACTTTAAGGAAGAATGCTGATAGAAAAGATTTTGAAAAAATCTTTTACCAAGGCCCGAAATTTATCCGAATATGCGAAAAAATTCCAATAAATATTTTGGCCCAATTTATTGCGAAAAAAAAAAGTTTATTTTTTTTGTAATCTACCATAAACACTTTAAGGAAGAATGCTGATAGAAAAGATTTTGAAAAAATCTTTTACCAAGGCCCGAAATTTATCCGAATATGCGAAAAAATTCCAATAAATATTTTGGCCCAATTTATTATTGGAAAAAAAAAAGCTTATTATTTTTTGTAATCTACCATAAACACTTTAAGGAAGAATGCTGATAGAAAAGATTTTGAAAAAACTTTTACCAAGGCCCGAAATTTATCCGAATATGCGAAAAATTCCAATAAATATTTTGGCCCAATTTATTGCGAAAAACAGCTTATTATTTTTGTAATTTACCATTAACACTTTAAGGAAGAATGCTAATAGAAAAGATTTTAAAAATCTTTTACCGAGGCTTGAAATTAATCCGAATATGCGAAAAATTCCAATAAATATTTTGGCCCAATTTATTGCGGAAAAAAGTTTATTATTTTTTTTGTAATCTACCATAAACACTTTAAGGAAGAATGCTGATAGATTTTTTGAAAAAAGATTTTGAAAAATCTTTTACCAAGGCCCGAAATTTATCCGAATATGCGAAAAAATTCCAATAAATATTTTGGCCCAATTTATTGCGAAAAAAAAGCTTATTATTTTTTGTAATCTACCATAAACACTTTAAGGAAGAATGCTAGCAGAAACGATTTTGAAAAATCTTTTACCAAGGCCCGAAATTTATCCGAATATGCGAAAAATTCCAATAAATATTTTGGCCCAATTTATTGCGAAAAAAAAAAGTTTTTATTTTTTTGTAATCTACCATAAACACTTTAAGGAAGAATGCTGATAGAAAAGATTGAAAAAAAAATCTTTTACCAAGGCCCGAAATTTATCCGAATATGCGAAAAATTCCAATAAATATTTTGGCCCAATTTATTGCGGAAAAAAGCTTATTATTTTTTGTAATCTACGATAAACACTTTAAGGAAGAATGCTGATAGAAAAGATTTTGAAAAATCTTTTACCGAGGCCCGAAATTTATCCGAATATGCGGAAAATTCCAATAAATATTTTTGCCCAATTTATTGCGGAAAAAAGGATATTATTTTTGTAATCTACCATAAACTCTCAAAGGAAGAATGCTGATAGAAAAGATTTTGAAAAAACTTTTACCAAGGCCCGAATCTTATCCGAATATGCAAAAATTCCAATAAATATTTTGGCCCAATTTATTGCGGAAAACAACTTATTATTTTTGTAATCTACCATAAACACTTTAAGGAAGAATGCTGATAGAAAAGATTTTGAAAAAACTTTTACCAAGGCCCGAAATTTATCCGAATATGCGAAAAATTCCAATAAATATTTTGGCCCAATTTATTGCGAAAAAAAAAAGTTTATTATTTTTTTGTAATCTACCATAAACACTTTAAGGAAGAATGCTGATAGAAAAGATTTTGAAAAATCTTTTACCAAGGCCCGAAATTTATCCGAATATGCGAAAAATTCCAATAAATATTTTGGCCCAATTTATTGCGGAAAAAAGTTTATTATTTTTGTAATCTACCATAAACACTTTAAGGAAGAATGCTGATAGAAAAGATTTTGAAAAATCTTTTACCAAGGCCCGAAATTTATCCGAATATGCGAAAAATTCCAATAAATATTTTGGCGCAATTTATTGCGGAAAAAAGCTTATTATTTTTGTAATCTACAATAAACATTTATTGGAAGAATCCTCATAGAAAAGATTTTTAAAAATTTTTTACCAAGGCCCGAAATTTAACCGAATATGCGAAAAATTCAAATAAATATTTTGGCCCAATTTATTGCGGGAAAAAGCTTACTATTCTTGTAATCTACCATAAACACTTTATGGAAGAATTCTGATATAAAAGATTTTGAAAAAACTTTTACCAAGGCCCGAAATTTATCCGAATATGCGAAAAATTCCAATAAATATTTTGGCCCAATTTATTGCGGAAAAAAGTTTATTATTTTTGTAATCTACCATAAACACTTTAAGGAAGAATGCTGATAGAAAAGATTTTGAAAAAAAATCTTTTACCAAGGCCCGAAATTTATCCGAATATGCGAAAAAAAATTCCAATAAATATTTTGGCCCAATTTATTGCGGAAAAACAGCTTATAATTTTTTTGTAATCTACCATAAACACTTTAAGGAAAGAATGCTGATAGAAAAGATTTTGAAAAATCTTTTACCAAGGCCCGAAATTTATCCGAATATGCGAAAAATTCCAATAAATATTTTGGCCCAATTTATTGCGGAAAAAAAGTTTATTTTTTTGTAATCTACCATAAACACTTTAAGGAAGAATGCTGATAGAAAAGATTTTGAAAAAAAAAAATCTTTTACCAAGGCCCGAAATTTATCCGAATATGAAAAAAATTCAATAAATATTTTGGCCCAATTTATTGCGGAAAAAAAAAAGCTTATATTTTTTTTTGTAATCTACCATAAACACTTTAAGGAAGAATGCTGATAGAAAAGATTTTTTGAAAAAAATCTTTTACCAAGGCCCGAAATTTATCCGAATATGCGAAAAATTCCAATAAATATTTTGGCCCAATTTATTGCGGAAAAAAGCTTTTATTTTTTTGTAATCTACCATAAACACTTTAAGGAAGAATGCTGATAGAAAAGATTTTGAAAAAAAATCTTTTACCAAGGCCCGAAATTTATCCGAATATGCGAAAAATTCCAATAAATATTTTGGCCCAATTTATTGCGGAAAAAAAAGTTTATTTTTTTTTGTAATCTACCATAAACACTTTAAGGAAGAATGCTGATAGAAAAGATTTTGAAAAAATCTTTTACCAAGGCCCGAAATTTATCCGAATATGCGAAAAAAATTCCAATAAATATTTTGGCCCAATTTATTGCGGAAAAAAGCTTATTATTTTTTTGTAATCTACCATAAACACTTTAAGGAAGAATGCTGATAGAAAAGATTTTGAAAAAAAAAATCTTTTACCAAGGCCCGAAATTTATCCGAATATGCGAAAAATTCCAATAAATATTTTGGCCCAATTTATTTGGGAAAAAAGCTTATTTTTTTTTGTAATCTACCATAAACACTTTAAGGAAGAATGCTGATAGAAAAGATTTTGAAAAAAATCTTTTACCAAGGCCCGAAATTTATCCGAATATGCGAAAAATTCCAATAAATATTTTGGCCAATTTATTGCGGAAAAAAAAGTTTATTTTTTTTGTAATCTACCATAAACACTTTAAGGAAGAATGCTGATAGAAAAGATTTTGAAAAAATCTTTTACCAAGGCCCGAAATTTATCCGAATATGCGAAAAATTCCAATAAATATTTTGGCCCAATTTATTGCGGAAAAAAGTTTATTTTTTTTTGTAATCTACCATAAACACTTTAAGGAAGAATGCTGATAGAAAAGATTTTAAAAAAAAATCTTTTACCAAGGCCCGAAATTTATCCGAATATGCGAAAAATTCCAATAAATATTTTTTGGCCCAATTTATTGCGGAAAAAAGCTTATATTTTTTTGTAATCTACCATAAACACTTTAAGGAAGAATGCTGATAGAAAAGATTTTGAAAAAATCTTTTTTTACCAAGGCCCGAAATTTATCCGAATATGCGAAAAAAAATTCCAATAAATATTTTGGCCCAATTTATTGCGAAAAAAAAAGCTAATTGATTTTGTAATCTACGTAATCTACGCATAAACACTTTAAGGAAGAATGCTGATAGAAAAGATTTTGAAAAATCTTTTACCAAGGCCCGAAATTTATCCGAATATGCGAAAAAAAAATTCCAATAAATATTTTGGCCCAATTTATTGCGGAAAAAAGCTTATTATTTTTTTGTAATCTACCATAAACACTTTAAGGAAGAATGCTGATAGAAAAGATTTTGAAAAAATCTTTTACCAAGGCCCGAAATTTATCCGAATATGCGAAAAATTCCAATAAATATTTTGGCCCAATTTATTGCGGAAAAAAGCTTATTATTTTTGTAATCTAACATAAACACTTTAAGGAAGAATGCTGATAGAAAAGATTTTGAAAAAAATCTTTTACCAAGGCCCGAAATTTATCCGAATATGCGAAAAAATTCCAATAAATATTTTGGCCCAATTTATTGCGAAAAAAAAAAATTTTATTTTTTTTGTAATCTACCATAAACACTTTAAGGAAGAATGCTGATAGAAAAGATTTTGAAAAAAAAAAAATCTTTTACCAAGGCCCGAAATTTATCCGAATATGCGAAAAATTCCAATAAATATTTTGGCCCAATTTATTGCGGAAAAAAGTTTATTATTTTTGTAATCTACCATAAACACTTTAAGGAAGAATGCTGATAGAAAAGATTTTGAAAAAATCTTTTACCAAGGCCCGAAATTTATCCGAATATGCGAAAAAATTCCAATAAATATTTTGGCCCAATTTATTGCGGAAAAAAAAGTTTATTTTTTTTGTAATCTACCATAAACACTTTAAGGAAGAATGCTGATAGAAAAGATTTTGAAAAATCTTTTACCAAGGCCCGAAATTTATCCGAATATGCGAAAAAATTCCAATAAATATTTTGGCCCAATTTATTGCGGAAAAAAAGCTTATTTTTTTTTTGTAATCTACCATAAACACTTTAAGGAAGAATGCTGATAGAAAAGATTTGAAAAAAAAATCTTTTACCAAGGCCCGAAATTTATCCGAATATAATAAAAAAAATTCATAAATATTTTTGGCCCAATTTATTGCGGAAAAAAAAAAAATTTATTATTTTATTTTTTGTAATCTACGATAAACACTTTAAGGAAGAATGCTGATAGAAAAGATTTGAAAAAACTTTTTTTACCAAGGCCCGAAATTTATCCGAATATGCGAAAAAAAATTCCAATAAATATTTTGGCCCAATTTATTGAAAAAAAAAAAAAAATTTTATTATTTTTGTAATCTACCATAAACACTTTAAGGAAGAATGCTGATAGAAAAGATTTTGAAAAAATCTTTTACCAAGGCCCGAAATTTATCCGAATATGCGAAAAATTCCAATAAATATTTTGGCCCAATTTATTATTGGAAAAAAAGCTTTTATTTTTTTTGTAATCTACCATAAACACTTTAAGGAAGAATGCTGATAGAAAAGATTTTGAAAAATCTTTTTTACCAAGGCCCGAAATTTATCCGAATATGCGAAAAATTCCAATAAATATTTTGGCCCAATTTATTGCGGAAAAAAGCTTATATTTTTGTAATCTACCATAAACACTTTAAGGAAGAATGCTGATAGAAAAGATTTTGAAAAAACTTTTACCAAGGCCCGAAATTTATCCGAATATGCGAAAAATTCCAATAAATATTTTGGCCCAATTTATTGCGGAAAAAAGTTTATTATTTTTTTTGTAATCTACCATAAACACTTTAAGGAAGAATGCTGATAGAAAAGATTTGAATAAAAAAATCTTTTACCAAGGCCCGAAATTTATCCGAATATGCGAAAAAATTCCAATAAATATTTTGGCCCAATTTTTATTGGAAAAAAAATTTTTATTATTTTTTTGTAATCTACCATAAACACTTTAAGGAAGAATGCTGATAGAAAAGATTTTAAAAAATCTTTTACCAAGGCCCGAAATTTATCCGAATATGCGAAAAATTCCAATTAATATTTTGGCCCAATTTATTGCGGAAAAAAGCTTATTTTTTTTGTAATCTACGATAAACATTTATTGGAAGAATCCTCATAGAAAAGATTTTTGAAAAACTTTTACCAAGGCCCGAAATTTAACCGAATATGCGAAAAATTCAAATTAATATTTTGGCCCAATTTATTGCGGAAAAAGCTTATTATTTTTGTAATCTACCATAAACACTTTAAGGAAGAATGCTGATAGAAAAGATTTTGAAAAATCTTTTACCAAGGCCCGAAATTTATCCGAATATGCGAAAAATTCCAATAAATATTTTGGCGCAATTTATTGCGGAAAAAAGCTTAATATTTTTGTTATCTACCATAAACACTCTAAGGAAGAATGCTGATAGAAAAGATTTTGAAAAATTTTTTACCAAGGCCCGAAATTTATCCGAATATGCGAAAAATTCCAATTAATATTTTGGCCCAATTTATTGCGGAAAAAAGTTTATTATTTTTGTAATCTACCATAAACACTTTAAGGAAGAATGCTGATAGAAAAGATTTTGAAAAATCTTTTACCCAGGCCCGAAATTTATCCGAATATGCGAAAAATTCCAATAAATATTTTGGCCCAATTTATTGCGGAAAAAAGCTTATTATTTTTGTAATCTACCATAAACACTTTAAGGAAGAATGCTGATAGAAAAGATTTTGAAAAAACTTTTACCAAGGCCCGAAATTTATCCGAATATGCGAAAAATTCCAATAAATATTTTGGCCCAATTTATTGCGGAAAAAAAAAGTTTATTATTTTTTTTTGTAATCTACCATAAACACTTTAAGGAAGAATGCTGATAGAAAAATTTGAAAAAAAAAATCTTTTACCAAGGCCCGAAATTTATCCGAATATGCGCGAAAAATTCCAATAAATATTTTGGCCCAATTTATTGCGAAAAAAAAAAAGTTTATTATTTTTTGTAATCTACCATAAACACTTTAAGGAAGAATGCTGATAGAAAAGATTTTGAAAAATCTTTTTTTACCAAGGCCCGAAATTTATCCGAATATGCGAAAAAAAATTCCAATAAATATTTTGGGCCAATTTTGCGGAAAAAATATTTTGGCCCAATTTATTGCGGAAAAAAAGTTTATTTTTTTTGTAATCTACCATAAACACTTCAAGGAAGAATGCTGATAGAAAAGATTTTGAAAAATCTTTTACCAAGGCCCGAAATTTATCCGAATATGCGAAAAATTCCAATAAATATTTTGGCCCAATTTATTGCGGAAAAAAACAGCTTATATATTTTTGTAATCTACCATAAACACTTTAAGGAAGAATGCTGATAGAAAAGATTTTGAAAAATCTTTTACCAAGGCCCGAAATTTATCCGAATATGCGAAAAATTCCAATAAATATTTTGGCCCAATTTATTGCGGAAAAAAGTTTATTATTTTTGTAATCTACCATAAACACTTTAAGGAAGAATGCTGATAGAAAAGATTTTGAAAAAATCTTTTACCAAGGCCCGAAATTTATCCGAATATGCGAAAAATTCCAATAAATATTTTGGCCCAATTTATTGCGAAAAAAGTTTATTATTTTTGTAATCTACCAAAAACACTTTAAGGAAGAATGCTGATAGATAAGATTTTGAAAAATCTTTTACCAAGGCCCGAAATTTATCCGAATATGCGAAAAATTCCAATAAATATTTTGGCCCAATTTATTGCGGAAAAAAAGTTTATTTTTTTGTAATCTACCATAAACACTTTAAGGAAGAATGCTGATAGAAAAAAGATTTGAAAAAAATCTTTTACCAAGGCCCGAAATTTATCCGAATATGCGAAAAATTCCAATAAATATTTTGGCCCAATTTATTGCGGAAAAAAAAAAGCTTATTATTTTTTGTAATCTACCATAAACACTTTAAGGAAGAATGCTGATAGAAAAGATTTTGAAAAAAATCTTTTACCAAGGCCCGAAATTTATCCGAATATGCGAAAAAAATTCCAATAAATATTTTGGCCCAATTTATTGCGGAAAAAAGTTTTTATTTTTTTTGTAATCTACCATAAACACTTTAAGGAAGAATGCTGATAGAAAAGATTTTGAAAAAAATCTTTTACCAAGGCCCGAAATTTATCCGAATATGCGAAAAATTCCAATAAATATTTTGGCCCAATTTATTATTGCGAAAAAAAGCTTATTTTTTTTTGTAATCTACCATAAACACTTTAAGGAAGAATGCTGATAGAAAAGATTTTGAAAAAATCTTTTACCAAGGCCCGAAATTTATCCGAATATATGAAAAATTCCAATAAATATTTTGGCCCAATTTATTGCGGAAAAAAGCTTTTATTTTTTTGTAATCTACCATAAACACTTTAAGGAAGAATGCTGATAGAAAAGATTTGAAAAAAAATTTTTTACCAAGGCCCGAAATTTATCCGAATATGCGAAAAAATTCCAATAAATATTTTGGCCCAATTTATTGCGGAAAAAAGCTTATTATTTTTTTGTAATCTACCATAAACACTTTAAGGAAGAATGCTGATAGAAAAGATTTGAAAAAAAATCTTTTACCAAGGCCCGAAATTTATCCGAAATTTATCCGAATATGCGAAAAATTCCAATAAATATTTTGGCCCAGTTTATTGCGGAAAAAAGCTTATTATTTTTATAATCTACGAATAACACTTTAAGGAAGAATGCTGATAGAAAAGATTTTGGAAAAATATTTACCAAGGCCCGAAATTTATCCGAATATGCGAAAAATTCCAATAAATATTTTGGCCTAATTTATTGCGGAAAAAAGCTTATGATTTTTGTCATCTACGATTAACACTTTAAGGAAGAATGCTAATAGAAAAGATTTTGAAAAAACTTTTAACAAGGCCCGAAATTTATCCGAATATGCGAAAAATTCCAATAAATATTTTGGCCCAATTTATTGCGGAAAAAAGCTTATTTTTTTTGTAATCTACCATAAACACTTTAAGGAAGAATGCTGATAGAAAAGATTTTGAAAAATCTTTTACCAAGGCCCGAAATTTATCCGAATATGCGAAAAATTCCAATTAATATTTTAGCCCATTTTATTGCGGAAAAAAGCTTATTATTTTTGTAATCTACCATAAACACTTTAAGGAAGAATGCTGATAGAAAAGATTTTGAAAAAAATCTTTTACCAAGGCCCGAAATTTATCCGAATATCAATAAAAAAAATTCCAATAAATATTTTGGCCCAATTTATTGCGGAAAAAAGCTTATTATTTTTTTTTGTAATCTACCATAAACACTTTAAGGAAGAATGCTGATAGAAAAGATTTTGAAAAAATCTTTTACCAAGGCCCGAAATTTATCCGAATATGCGAAAAATTCCAATAAATATTTTGGCCCAATTTATTGCGGAAAAAAAGCTTATTATTTTTGTAATCTACCATAAACACTTTAAGGAAGAATGCTGATAGAAAAGATTTTGAAAAATCTTTTACCAAGGCCCGAAATTTATCCGAATATGCAAAAAATTCCAATAAATATTTTGGCCCAATTTATTCCGGAAAAAAGCTTATTATTTTTGTAATCTACCATAAACACTTTAAGGAAGAATGCTGATAAAAAAGATTTTGAAAAAACTTTTACCAAGGCCCGAAATTTATCCGAATATGCGAAAAATTCCAATAAATATTTTGGCGCAAATTATTGCGGAAAAAAGTTTATTATTTTTGTAATCTACCATAAACTCTCTAAGGAAGAATGCTGATAGAAAAGATTTTGAAAAAACTTTTACCAAGGCCCGAAATTTATCCGAATATGCGAAAAATTCCAATAAATATTTTGGCCCAATTTATTGCGGAAAAAAGCTTATATTTTTTTTGTAATCTACCATAAACACTTTAAGGAAGAATGCTGATAGAAAAGATTTTGAAAAAATCTTTTACCAAGGCCCGAAATTTATCCGAATATGCGAAAAATTCCAATAAATATTTTGGCCCAATTTACTGCGGAAAACAGCTTAATATTTTTGTAGTCTACCATAAACACTTTAAGGAAGAATGCTGATAGAAAAGATTTTGAAAATCTTTTACCAAGGCCCGAAATTTATCCGAATATGCGAAAAATTCCAATAAATATTTTGGCCCAATTTATTGCGGAAAAAAGTTTATTTTTTATTTTTTGTAATCTACCATAAACACTTTAAGGAAGAATGCTGATAGAAAAGATTTGAAAAAAAATCTTTTACCAAGGCCCGAAATTTATCCGAATATGCGAAAAATTCCAATAAATATTTTGGCCCAATTTATTGCGGAAAAAAAAAAGCTTATTTTTTTGTAATCTACCATAAACACTTTAAGGAAGAATGCTGATAGAAAAGATTTTGAAAAATCTTTTACCAAGGCCCGAAATTTATCCGAATATGCGAAAAATTCCAATAAATATTTTGGCCCAATTTATTGCGGAAAAAAGCTTATTATTTTTGTAATCTACCATAAACACTTTAAGGAAGAATGCTGATAGAAAAGATTTTGAAAAATCTTTTACCAAGGCCCGAAATTTATCCGAATATGCGAAAAATTCCAATAAATATTTTGGCCCAATTTATTGCGGAAAAAAGCTTATTATTTTTGTAATCTACGATAAACACTTTAAGGAAGAATGCTGATAGAAAAGATTTTGAAAAATCTTTTACCAAGGCCCGAAATTTATCCGAATATGCGAAAAATTCCAATAAATATTTTGGCCCAATTTATTGCGGAAAAAAGTTTATTATTTTTGTAATCTACCATAAACACTTTAAGGAAGAATGCTGATAGAAAAGATTTTGAAAAATCTTTTACCAAGGCCCGAAATTTATCCGAATATGCGAAAAATTCCAATAAATATTTTGGCCCAATTTATTGCGGAAAAAAAAGCTTTATTATTTTTGTAATCTACCATAAACACTTTAAGGAAGAATGCTGATAAAAGATTTTGAAAAAAAATCTTTTACCAAGGCCCGAAATTTATCCGAATATGCGAAAAAAATTCCAATAAATATTTTGGCCCAATTTATTGCGGAAAAAAAGCTTATTATTTTTGTAATCTACGATAAACACTTTAAGGAAGAATGCTGATAGAAAAGATTTTGAAAAAACTTTTACCAAGGCCCGAAATTTATCCGAATATGCGAAAAATACCAATTAATATTTTGTCCCAATTTATTGCGGAAAAAAGCTTATTATTTTTGTAATCTACCATAAACACTTTAAGGAAGAATGCTGATAGAAAAGATTTTGAAAAATCTTTTACCAAGGCCCGAAATTTATCCGAATATGCGAAAAATTCCAATAAATATTTTGGCCCAATTTATTGCGGAAAAAGCTTATTATTCTTGTAATCTACCATAAACACTTTATGGAAGAATTCTGATATAAAAGATTTTGAAAAAACATTTGACAAGGCCCGAAATTTATCCGAATATGCGAAAAATTCCAATAAATATTTTGGCCCAATTTATTGCGGAAAAAAGCTTATTAATTTTGTAATCTACCATAAACACTTTAAGGAAGAATGCTGATAGAAAAGATTTTGAAAAACCTTTTACCAAGGCCCGAAATTTATCCGAATATGCGAAAAATTCCAATAAATATTTTGGCCCAATTTATTGCGGAAAAAAAGTTTATTATTTTTTGTAATCTACCATAAACACTTTAAGGAAGAATGCTGATAGAAAAGATTTTGAAAAAAATCTTTTACCAAGGCCCGAAATTTATCCGAATATGCGAAAAAAATTCCAATAAATATTTTGGCCCAATTTATTGCGGAAAAAAAAAGTTTATTATTTTGTAATCTACCATAAACACTTTAAGGAAGAATGCTGATAGAAAAGATTTTGAAAAAATCTTTTACCAAGGCCCGAAATTTATCCGAATATGCGAAAAAATTCCAATAAATATTTTGGCCCAATTTATTGCGGAAAAAAAAGCTTATTATTTTTGTAATCTACCATAAACACTTTAAGGAAGAATGCTGATAGAAAAGATTTTGAAAAATCTTTTACCAAGGCCCGAAATTTATCCGAATATGCGAAAAAAATTCCAATAAATATTTTGGCCCAATTTATTGCGGAAAAAAAAGCTTATTTTTTTTTGTAATCTACCATAAACACTTTAAGGAAGAATGCTGATAGAAAAGATTTTGAAAAATCTTTTACCAAGGCCCGAAATTTATCCGAATATGCGAAAAAATTCCAATAAATATTTTTGGCCCAATTTATTGCGGAAAAAAGCTTATTATTTTTGTAATCTACCATAAACACTTTAAGGAAGAATGCTGATAGAAAAGATTTTGAAAAAATCTTTTACCAAGGCCCGAAATTTATCCGAATATGCGAAAAATTCCAATAAATATTTTGGCCCAATTTATTGCGGAAAAAAGCTTATTATATTTTTGTAATCTACCATAAACACTTTAAGGAAGAATGCTGATAGAAAAGATTTTGAAAAATCTTTTTTTACCAAGGCCCGAAATTTATCCGAATATGCGAAAAATTCCAATAAATATTTTGGCCCAAATTTATTGCGGAAAAAAGCTTTTTATTATTTTTGTAATCTACCATAAACACTTTAAGGAAGAATGCTGATAGAAAAGATTTTGAAAAACTTTTACCAAGGCCCGAAATTTATCCGAATATGCGAAAAAAAAATTCCAATAAATATTTTGGCCCAATTTATTGCGGAAAAAAGCTTATTATTTTTGTAATCTACCATAAACACTTTAAGGAAGAATGCTGATATAAAAGATTTTGAAAAAACTTTTACCAAGGCCCGAAATTTATCCGAATATGCGAAAAATTCCAATAAATATTTTGGCCCAATTTATTGCGGAAAAAAGCTTATTATTTTTGTAATCTACCATAAACACTTTAAGGAAGAATGCTGATAGAAAAGATTTTGAAAAAATCTTTTACCAAGGCCCGAAATTTATCCGAATATGCGAAAAATTCCAATAAATATTTTGGCCCAATTTATTGCGGAAAAAAAAAGCTTATTATTTTTGTAATCTACCATAAACACTTTAAGGAAGAATGCTGATAGAAAAGATTTGAAAAAAAACTTTTACCAAGGCCCGAAATTTATCCGAATATGCGAAAAATTCCAATAAATATTTTGGCCCAATTTATTGCGGAAAAAAGCTTATTTTTTTGTAATCTACGATAAACACTTTAAGGAAGAATGCTGATAGAAAAGATTTTGAAAAATCTTTTACCAAGGCCCGAAATTTATCCGAATATGCGAAAAATTCCAATAAATATTTTGGCCCAATTTATTGCGGAAAAAAGCTTATTATTTTTTTTGTAATCTACGATAAACACTTTAAGGAAGAATGCTGATAGAAAAGATTTTGAAAAATCTTTTTACCAAGGCCCGAAATTTATCCGAATATGCGAAAAATTCCAATAAATATTTTGGCCCAATTTATTGCGGGAAAAAGCTTATTATTTTTGTAATCTACGATAAACACTTTAAGGAAGAATGCTGATAGAAAAGATTTGAAAAAAATCTTTTACCAAGGCCCGAAATTTATCCGAATATGCGAAAAATTCCAATAAATATTTTGGCCCAATTTATTGCGGAAAAAAAAAGCTTATTATTTTTGTAATCTACGATAAACACTTTAAGGAAGAATGCTGATAGAAAAGATTTTGAAAAAAAACTTTTACCAAGGCCCGAAATTTATCCGAATATGCGAAAAATTCCAATAAATATTTTGGCCCAATTTATTGAAAAAAAAAAGTTTATTTATTTTTTTGTAATCTACGATAAACACTTTAAGGAAGAATGCTGATAGAAAAGATTTTGAAAAATCTTTTTTACCAAGGCCCGAAATTTATCCGAATATGCGAAAAAAATTCCAATAAATATTTTGGCCCAATTTATTGCGGAAAAAGTTTATTATTTTTGTAATCTACGATAAACACTTTAAGGAAGAATGCTGATAGAAAAGATTTTGAAAAAAAAATCTTTTACCAAGGCCCGAAATTTATCCCGAATATGCGAAAAATTCCAATAAATATTTTGGCCCAATTTATTGCGGAAAAAAAGTTTTATTTTTTTTGTAATCTACGATAAACACTTTAAGGAAGAATGCTGATAGAAAAGATTTTGAAAAAAAATCTTTTACCAAGGCCCGAAATTTATCCGAAATATGAAAAAATTCCAATAAATATTTTGGCCCAATTTATTGCGCGGAAAAAGCTTATTATTTTTGTAATCTACGATAAACACTTTAAGGAAGAATGCTGATAGAAAAGATTTTGAAAAAACTTTTACCAAGGCCCGAAATTTATCCGAATATGCGAAAAATTCCAATAAATATTTTGGCCTAATTTATTGCGGAAAAAAGCTTATGATTTTTGTCGTCTACGATTAACATTTTAAGGAAGAATGCTGATAGAAAAGATTTTAAAAAATCTTTTACCAAAGCCCGAAATTTATCCGAATATGCGAAAAATTCCAATAAATATTCTGGCCCAATTTATTGCGGAAAAAAGCGTATTATTTTTGTAATCTACCATTAACACTTTAAGGAAGAATGCTGATAGAAAAGATTTTGAAAAATCTTTTACCAAGGCCCGAAATTTATCCGAATATGCGAAAAATTCCAATAAATATTTTGGCCCAATTTATTGCGGAAAAAAAGTTTATTATTTTTTTGTAATCTACGATAAACACTTTAAGGAAGAATGCTGATAGAAAAGATTTTGAAAAATCTTTTACCAAGGCCCGAAATTTATCCGAATATGCGAAAAATTCCAATAAATATTTTGGCCCAATTTATTGCGAAAAAAAAAAGCTTATTATTTTGTAATCTACGATAAACACTTTAAGGAAGAATGCTGATAGAAAAGATTTTGAAAAATCTTTTACCAAGGCCCGAAATTTATCCGAATATGCGAAAAATTCCAATAAATATTTTGGCCCAATTTATTGCGGAAAAAAGCATATTATTTTTGGAGTCTACGATAAACACTTTATCGAAGAATGCTGATAGAAAAAATTTTGACAAATGTTTTAGCAAAGCCCGAAATTTATCCGAATATGCAAAAAATACCAATTAATATTTTGTCCCAATTTATTGCGGAAAAAAGCTTATTATTTTTGTAATCTACCATAAACACTTTAAGGAAGAATGCTGATAGAAAAGATTTTGAAAAATCTTTTACCAAGGCCCGAAATTTATCCGAATATGCGAAAAATTCCAATAAATATTTTGGCCCAATTTATTGCGGAAAAAAGCTTATTATTTTTTTTTGTAATCTACGATAAACACTTTAAGGAAGAATGCTGATAGAAAAGATTTGAAAAAAATTTTTTACCAAGGCCCGAAATTTATCCGAATATGCGAAAAAATTCCAATAAATATTTTGGCCCAATTTATTGCGGAAAAAAGCTTATTATTTTTTTGTAATCTACGATAAACACTTTAAGGAAGAATGCTGATAGAAAAGATTTTGAAAAATCTTTTACCAAGGCCCGAAATTTATCCGAATATGCGAAAAATTCCAATAAATATTTTGGCCCAATTTATTGCGGAAAAAAGCTTATTATTTTTGTAATCTACCATAAACACTTTAAGGAAGAATGCTGATAGAAAAGATTTTGAAAAAACTGTTACCAAGGCCCGAAATCTATCCGAATATGCGAAAAATTCCAATAAATATTTTGGCCCAATTTATTGCGGAAAAAAAGTTTATTATTTTTTGTAATCTACGATAAACACTTTAAGGAAGAATGCTGATAGAAAAGATTTTGAAAAAACTTTTACCAAGGCCCGAAATTTATCCGAATATGCGAAAAATTCCAATAAATATTTTGGCCCAATTTATTGCGGAAAAAAGCTTATTATTTTTGTAATCTACGATAAACACTTTAAGGAAGAATGCTGATAGAAAAGATTTTGAAAAAAATCTTTTACCAAGGCCCGAAATTTATCCGAATATGCGAAAAAATTCCAATAAATATTTTGGCCCAATTTATTTTGCGGAAAAAAGTTTATTATTTTTGTAATCTACGATAAACACTTTAAGGAAGAATGCTGATAGAAAAGATTTTGAAAAAAATCTTTTTACCAAGGCCCGAAATTTATCCGAATATGCGAAAAAATTCCAATAAATATTTTGGCCCAATTTATTGCGGAAAAAAAAAGCTTATTATTTTTGTAATCTACGATAAACACTTTAAGGAAGAATGCTGATAGAAAAGATTTTGAAAAAAATCTTTTACCAAGGCCCGAAATTTATCCGAATATGCGAAAAAATTCCAATAAATATTTTGGCCCAATTTATTGCGAAAAAAAAAAAAGCTTATTATTTTTGTAATCTACGATAAACACTTTAAGGAAGAATGCTGATAGAAAAGATTTTGAAAAAATCTTTTACCAAGGCCCGAAATTTATCCGAATATGCGAAAAATTCCAATAAATATTTTGGCCCAATTTATTGCGGAAAAAAAAGCTTATTATTTTTGTAATCTACGATAAACACTTTAAGGAAGAATGCTGATAGAAAAGATTTTGAAAAAAAACTTTTACCAAGGCCCGAAATTTATCCGAATATGCGAAAAATTCCAATAAATATTTTGGCCCAATTTATTGCGGAAAAAAAGCTTATTATTTTTGTAATCTACGATAAACACTTTAAGGAAGAATGCTGATAGAAAAGATTTTGAAAAACTTTTACCAAGGCCCGAAATTTAACCGAATATGCGAAAAATTCAAATAAATATTTTGGCCCAATTTATTGCGGAAAAAAGCTTATTATTTTTTTGTAATCTACGATAAACACTTTAAGGAAGAATGCTGATAGAAAAGATTTTGAAAAAATCTTTTACCAAGGCCCGAAATTTATCCGAATATGCGAAAAATTCCAATAAATATTTTGGCCCAATTTATTGCGGAAAAAAGCTTATTATTTTTTTTGTAATCTACGATAAACACTTTAAGGAAGAATGCTGATAGAAAAGATTTTGAAAAATCTTTTACCAAGGCCCGAAATTTATCCGAATATGCGAAAAAAATTCCAATAAATATTTTGGCCCAATTTATTGCGGAAAAAAGCTTATTATTTTTTGTAATCTACGATAAACACTTTAAGGAAGAATGCTGATAGAAAAGATTTTGAAAAAAACTTTTACCAAAGGCCCGAAATTTATCCGAATATGCGAAAAATTCCAATAAATATTTTGGCCCAATTTATTGCGGAAAAAAAGCTTATTATTTTGTAATCTACGATAAACACTTTAAGGAAGAATGCTGATAGAAAAGATTTTGAAAAATCTTTTACCAAGGCCCGAAATTTATCCGAATATGCGAAAAATTCCAATAAATATTTTGGCCCAATTTATTGCGGAAAAAAGCTTATTATTTTTGTAATCTACGATAAACACTTTAAGGAAGAATGCTCATAGAAAAGATTTTGAAAAAACTTTTACCAAGGCCCGAAATTTATCCGAATATGCGAAAAATTCCAATAAATATTTTGGCCCAATTTATTGCGGAAAAAAGCTTATTATTTTTGTAATCTACGATAAACACTTTAAGGAAGAATGCTGATAGAAAAGATTTTGAAAAATCTTTTACCAAGGCCCGAAATTTATCCGAATATGCGAAAAATTCCAATAAATATTTTGGCCCAATTTATTGCGGGAAAAAGCTTATTATTCTTGTAATCTACGATAAACACTTTAAGGAAGAATGCTGATAGAAAAGATTTTGAAAAAACTTTTACCAAGGCCCGAAATTTATCCGAATATGCGAAAAATTCCAATAAATATTTTGGCCCAATTTATTGCGGAAAAAAGCTTATTATTTTTGTAATCTACGATAAACACTTTAAGGAAGAATGCTGATAGAAAAGATTTTGAAAAATCTTTTACCAAGGCCCGAAATTTATCCGAATACGCGAAAAATTCCAATAAATATTTTGGCCCAATTTATTGCGGAAAAATGCTTATTATTTTGGTTATCTACGATAAACACTTTAAGGAAGAATGCTGATAGAAAAGATTTTGAAAAAACTTTTACCAAGGCCCGAAATTTATCCGAATATGCGAAAAAAAAATTCCAATAAATATTTTGGCCCAATTTATTGCGGAAAAAAGATTTTATTATTTTTGTAATCTACGATAAACACTTTAAGGAAGAATGCTGATAGAAAAGATTTTGAAAAATCTTTTACCAAGGCCCGAAATTTATCCGAATACGCGAAAAATTCCAATAAATATTTTGGCCCAATTTATTGCGGGAAAAAGCTTATTATTCTTGTAATCTACGATAAACACTTTAAGGAAGAATGCTGATAGAAAAGATTTTGAAAAAACTTTTACCAAGGCCCGAAATTTATCCGAATATGCGAAAAATTCCAATAAATATTTTGGCCCAATTTATTGCGGAAAAAAGCTTATTATTTTTGTAATCTACGATAAACACTTTAAGGAAGAATGCTGATAGAAAAGATTTTGAAAAAAATCTTTTTACCAAGGCCCGAAATTTATCCGAATATGCGAAAAATTCCAATAAATATTTTGGCCCAATTTATTGCGGAAAAAAAGCTTATTATTTTTGTAATCTACGATAAACACTTTAAGGAAGAATGCTGATAGAAAAGATTTTGAAAAATCTTTTACCAAGGCCCGAAATTTATCCGAATATGCGAAAAATTCCAATAAATATTTTGGCCCAATTTATTGCGGAAAAAAAGCTTATTATTATTTTGTAATCTACGATAAACACTTTAAGGAAGAATGCTGATAGAAAAGATTTTGAAAAAATCTTTTACCAAGGCCCGAAATTTATCCGAATATGCGAAAAATTCCAATAAATATTTTGGCCTAGTTTATTGCGAAAAAAAGCTTATTATTTTTGTAATCTACGATAAACACTTTAAGGAAGAATCCTCATAGAAAAGATTTTTAAAAAACTTTTACCAAGGCCCGAAATTTAACCGAATACGCGAAAAATTCAAATTAATATTTTGGCCCAATTTATTGCGGAAAAAAGCTAAATATTTGTGTAATCTACGATAAACATTTATTGGAAGAATCCTCATAGAAAAGATTTTTAAAAAACTTTTACCAAGGCCCGAAATTTATCCGAATATGCGAAAAAATTCCAATAAATATTTTGGCCCAATTTATTGCGGAAAAAAAGCTTATTATTTTTGTAATCTACGATAAACACTTTAAGGAAGAATGCTGATAGAAAAGATTTTGAAAAAACTTTTACCAAGGCCCGAAATTTATCCGAATATGCGAAAAATTCCAATAAATATTTTGGCCCAATTTATTGCGGAAAAAAGCTTATTATTTTTTGTAATCTACGATAAACACTTTAAGGAAGAATGCTGATAGAAAAGATTTTGAAAAAATCTTTTACCAAGGCCCGAAATTTATCCGAATATGCGAAAAATTCCAATAAATATTTTGGCCCAATTTATTGCGGGAAAAAAGCTTATTATTATTTTGTAATCTACGATAAACACTTTAAGGAAGAATGCTGATAGAAAAGATTTTTGAAAATCTTTTACCAAGGCCCGAAATTTATCCGAATATGCGGAAAAATTCCAATAAATATTTTGGCCCAATTTATTGCGGAAAAAGTTTATTATTTTTGTAATCTACGATAAACACTTTAAGGAAGAATGCTGATAGAAAAGATTTAGAAAAAACTTTTACCAAGGCCCGAAATTTATCCGAATATGCGAAAAATTCCAATAAATATTTTGGCCCAATTTATTGCGGAAAAAAGCTTATTATTTTTGTAATCTACGATAAACACTTTAAGGAAGAATGCTGATAGAAAAGATTTGAAAAAAAACTTTTACCAAGGCCCGAAATTTATCCGAATATGCGAAAAAAAATTCCAATAAATATTTTGGCCCAATTTATTGCGGAAAAAAAAGCTTATTATTTTTGTAATCTACGATAAACACTTTAAGGAAGAATGCTGATAGAAAAGATTTTGAAAAAAAACTTTTACCAAGGCCCGAAATTTATCCGAATATGCGAAAAATTCCAATAAATATTTTGGCCCAATTTATTGCGGAAAAAAAGCTTATTATTTTTGTAATCTACGATAAACACTTTAAGGAAGAATGCTGATAGAAAAAGATTTTGAAAAACTTTTACCAAGGCCCGAAATTTATCCGAATATGAAAAAAATTCCAATAAATATTTTGGCCCAATTTATTGCGGAAAAAAGCTTATTATTTTGTAATCTACGATAAACACTTTAAGGAAGAATGCTGATAGAAAAGATTTTGAAAAAACTTTTACCAAGGCCCGAAATTTATCCGAATATGCGAAAAATTCCAATAAATATTTTGGCCCAATTTATTGGAAAAAAAGCTTATTATTTTTGTAATCTACGATAAACACTTTAAGGAAGAATGCTGATAGAAAAGATTTTGAAAAACTTTTACCAAGGCCCGAAATTTATCCGAATATGCGAAAAATTCCAATAAATATTTTGGCCCAATTTATTGCGGAAAAAAAAAGCTATTTTTTTTGTAATCTACGATAAACACTTTAAGGAAGAATGCTGATAGAAAAGATTTTGGCCCGAAATTTATCCGAATATGTGAAAAATTCCAATAAATATTTTGGCCCAATTTATTGCGGAAAAAAAGCTTATTATTTTGTAATCTACGATAAACATTTATTGGAAGAATCCTCATAGAAAAGATTTTTAAAAATCTTTTACCAAGGCCCGAAATTTAACCGAATATGCGAAAAATTCAAATTAATATTTTGGCCCAATTTATTGCGGAAAAAAGCTTATTATTTTTGTAATCTACGAAAAACACTTTAAGGAAGAATGCTGATAGAAAAGATTTTGAAAAAACTTTTACCAAGGCCCGAAAATTTATCCGAATATGCGAAAAATTCCAATAAATATTTTGGCCCAATTTATTGCGGAGAAAAAAAGCGAAAATTATTTTTTATAATCTACGATAAATATTTAAGAAAGAATGCTGATAGAAAAGATTTTGAAAAAACTTTTACCAAGGCCCGAAATTTATCCGAATATGCGAAAAATTCCAATAAATATTTTGGTTACAAAAAATTTATTGCGGAAAAAAGCTAATTATTTTTTATAATCTACGAAAAACATTTTAAGGAAGAATTCTGATAGAAAAGATTTTGAAAAAATTTTTACCAAGGCCCGAAATTTATCCGAATATGCGAAAAATTCCAATAAATATTTTGGCCCAATTTATTGCGGAAAAAAGGATATTATTTTTGTAATCTACCATAAACTCTCTAAGGAAGAATGCTGATAGAAAAGATTTTGAAAAAACTTTTTCCAAGGCCCGAAATTTATCCGAATATGCGAAAAATTCCAATAAATATTTTGGCCCAATTTATTGCGGAAAAAAGCTTATTATTTTTGTAATCTACGATAAACATTTATTGGAAGAATCCTCATAGAAAAGATTTTTAAAAAACTTTTACCAAGGCCCTAAATTTAACCGAATATGCGAAAAATTCAAATTAATATTTTGGCCCAATTTATTGCGGAAAAAAAAAAAATTATTTTGTAATCTACGATAAACACTTTAAGGAAGAATGCTGATAGAAAAGATTTTGAAAAAATTTTTTGAGGCCCCGAAATTTATCCGAATATGTGAAAAATTCAATAAATATTTTGGCCCAATTTATTGCGGAAAAAAGCTAATTATTTTTGTAATCTACGATAAACACTTTAAGGAAGAATTCTGATAGAAAAGATTTTTAAAATACTTTTTCCAGAGGCCCCGAAATTTATCCGAATATGCGAAAAAATTCCAATAAATATTTTGGCACAATTTATTGCGGAAAAAAGCTAATTGTTTTTGTAATCTACGAAAAACACTTTAAGGAAGAATTCTGATAGAAAAGATTTTGAAAATACTTTTTCCAGAGGCCCCGAAATTTATCCGAATATGCGAAAAAATTCCAATAAATATTTTGGCCCAATTTATTGCGGAAAAAAGCTAATTGTTTTTGTAATCTACGAGAAACACTTTAAGGATAAATGCTGATAGAAAAGATTTATAAAACACCTGCGAAAATATCGCGAAGACTTGGGTTGGGTTCTAGCGAAATTATTCAAAAACATCTAAAAGTTAGGTTACAGAAATGTGAAAACATCAAAATATCGAAAAGACTTTGGGTTAGGTTCGAGCGAAATTTTTCTTAAACCATCCATAAGTTAGGTTACAGAAATGAAAAACAACGAAAATATCGCGAAGACTTGGGTTACTGTTCGAGCGAAATTATTCAAAGTCATCCATAAGTTAGGTTACAGAAATGTGAAAACAACGAAAATATCGCGAAGACTTGGGTTAGGTTCGAGCGAAATTATTCAAAATCCATTCACAAATTAGGTTAAAAAAATTAGAAAACTGCGAAAATATCGCGAAGAAAAACGCATTGATTTTGAGTTCAGCGACAAAAACTTTTTAAAAACTTTTTTATACCCGAATAGGCGAAATATTTCGACAAATTCCTGAAAAAAAATATTTTGGGCTAATTTAAACGGAAAAAAAAAGCTTATAATTTTAGAATCTACGATAAACACTTTTAAGGAAGAATCCGGATAGAAAAGATTTTAAAAAATACTTTTCCAGAGGCCCCGAGATTTATCCGAATATGCGAAAAATTCCAATAAATATTTTGGCCCAATTTATTGAGGAAAAAAGCTTATTATTTTTGTAATCTACGATAAACACTTTAAGGAAGAATTCTGATAGAAAAGATTTTTAAAAAATTTTTTTTCCAAGGCCCCGAGATTTATCCGAAAATATGTGAAAAAATTCCAATAAATATTTTGGCCCAATTTATTGCGGAAAAAAAGATAAATGTTTTGTAATCTACGATAAACAATTTAAAAATAATTCTGATAGAAAAGATTTTTAAAATACTTGCGAAAGGCCCCGAAAACTTTATCCGAATATGCGAAAAATTCCAATAAATATTTTGGCACAATTTATTGCGAAAAAAAAAGCTAATTGTTTTTGTAATCTACGATAAACACTTTAAGGATGAAATAATTCTGATAGAAAATTAGAAAAAATACTTTTTCCCAGAAGTTAAAGATTTATCCGAATATGTGAAAAATTCCAATAAATATTTTGGCACAATTTATTGCGGAAAAAAATTCAAAAACATTTGTAATCTAGGGTTAAACAATTTAAGAAATAATTCTGACGAAAATATTTTTAAAATACTTTTTCCAGAGGCCCCGAGATTTATCCGAATATGTGTTAAAATTCCAATAAATATTTTGGCGAACAATTTATTGCGGAAAAAAAAAGCGAAATTATTCAAAATCACGATAAACATTTTAAGGAAGAAAAATGAGAAAAAATTTTAAAATATCGCGAAGAGAGGGGTTAGATTCGAGCGAATATGTGAAAAAATTTCAATAAATATTTTGGACGAATTTGAAAACGGAAAAAAAGCTAATTGTTTTGTAATCTACGATAAACAATTCAAGGAAAATCCTGATAGAAAAAGATTTTTAAAACACCTGCGAAAATATCGATTTATCGACGACTTCAATAAATATTTTGGCACAATTTAGCGAAATTATGTTTCAAATTCATCCAAAAGTTAGGTTAAAAAAATGAGAAATACTTTTTTCGAAAATATCGCGAAGACTTGGGTTAGGTTCGAGCGAAATTATTCAAAGTCATCCATAAGTTAGGTTACAAAAATAAGAAAACATCGAAAATTTCGCGAAGACTTGGGTTAGGTTCGAGCGAAATTATTCAAAGTCATCCATAAGTTAGGTTACAGAAATTAGAAAACATCGAAAATATCGCGAAGAGTTGGGTTAGGTTCGAGCGAAATTATTCAAAGTCATCCATAAGTTAGGTTACAAAAATGAGAAAACATCGAAAATATCGCAAAGACTTGGGTTAGGTTCGAGCGAAATTATTCAAAGTCATCCATAAGTTAGGTTACAGAAATGTGAAAACAACGAAAATATCGCGAAGACTTGGGTTAGGTTCGAGCGAAATTATTCAAAGTCATCCATAAGTTAGGTTACAAAATGAGAAAACATCGAAAATATCGCGAAGACTTGGGTTAGGTTCGAGCGAAATTATCAAAAAAAACATTCAAAAGTTAGGTTACAGAAAAATGTAAAAAACAACGAAAATATCGCGACGACTTGGGTTAGGTTCGAGCGAAATTATTCAAAGTCATCCATAAGTTAGGTTACAAAATGAGAAAACATCGAAAATATCGCGATGACTTGGGTTAGGTTCGAGCGAAATTATTCAAAGTCATCCATAAGTTAGGTTACAAAATGAGAAAACATCGAAAATATCGCGAAGACTTGGGTTAGGTTCGAGCGAAATTATTCAAAGTCATCCATAAGTTAGGTTACAGAAATGTGAAAACAACGAAAATATCGCGAAGACTTGGGTTAGGTTCGAGCGAAATTATTCAAAGTCATCCATAAGTTAGGTTACAAAAATGAGAAAACATCAAAAATATCCCGAAGACTTGGTTTATGTTCGAGCGAAATTATTCAAAATCCATTGATAAATTGGGTTAAAAAAATTAGAAAACTGCTAAAATATCGCTAAGAAAAAAGCATTGATTTTGAGTTCAGCGACGATAACTTTTTAAAAACTTTTTTATACCCGAATAGGCGAAATATTTCGACAAATTCCAGAAAAATATTTTGGGCTAATTTAAAAGGGAAAAAAGCTTATAATTTTTAGAATCTACGATAAACACCTTAAGGAAGAATCCGGATAGAAAAGATTTTGAAATTACTTTTTCCCGAGGCCCCGAGATTTATCCGAATATGTGAAAAAATTCCAATAAATATTTTGGACCAATTTATTGCGGAAAAAAGCTAATTGTTTTTATAATCTACGATAAACAATTTAAGAAAGAATTCTGATAGAAAAGATTTTTAAAATAATTTTTCCAGAGGCCCCGAGTTTTATCCGAATATGTGAAAAAATTCCAATAAATATTTTGGCACAATTTATTGCGGAAAAAAGCTAATTGTTTTTGTAATCTACGATAAACAATTTAAGAAATAATTCTGATAGAAAAGATTTTAAAAATACTTATTCCAGAGGCCCAAAAATTTATCCGAATATGTGAAAAAATTCCAATAAATATTTTGGCAAAAACATTCGGATAAAAGCTAATTGTTTTGTAATCTACGAAAACACTTTAAGAAATAATTCGGATAGAAAAAATTTTTAAAATACTTTTTTCCAGACTTTGAGGTTTATCCGAATATGTGAAAAAATTCCAATAAATATTTTGGACTAATTTATTGCGGAAAAAAGCTAATTGTTTTTGTAATCTACGATAAACAATTTAAGAAATAATTCTGATAGAAAAGATTTTTAAAATACTTTTTCCTGAGGCCCCAAACTGGATCCGAATATGTGAAAAAATTCCAATAAATATTTTGGCACAATTTATTGCGGAAAAAAGCTAATTGTTTTTGTAATCTACGATAAACAATTTAAGAAATAATTCTGATAGAAAAGATTTTTAAAATACTTATTCCAGAGGCCCCGAGATTGATCCGAATATGTAAAAAAATTCCAATAAATATTTTGGCACAATTTATTGCGGAAAAAAGCTAATTGTTTTTGTAATCTACGAATAACACTTTAAGGAAGAATCCTGATAGAAAAAAATTTAAAATACTTTTTCCAGAGGCCCCGAGATTTATCCGAATATGTGAAAAAATTCCAATAAATATTTTGGACGAATTTATTGCGGAAAAAAGCTAATTGTTTTTTGTAATCTAAATAAACATTCAAAGGATAAATGCTAGGATACAAAAGATTTATGAAACACTTGCGAAAATATCGCAAAGACTTGGGTTAGGTTCGAGCGAAATTATTCAAAGTCATCCATCAGTTAGGTTACAAAAATGAGAAAACATCAAAAATATCGCGAAGACTTGGGTTAGGTTCGAGCGAAATTATTCAAAGTCATCCATAAGTTAGGTTACAAAAATGAGAAAATATCGAAAATATCGCAAAGACTTGGGTTAGGTTCGAACGAAATTATTCAAAGTCATCCATAAGTTAGGTTACAGAAATGTGAAAACAACGGAAATATCGCGAAGACTTGGGTTAGGTTCGAGCGAAATTATTCAAAGTCATCCATAAGTTAGGTTACAAAAATGAGAATAAATCGAAAATATCGCGAAGACTTGGGTTCGGTTCGAGCGAAATTATTCAAAACATTCAAAAAGTTAGGTTACAGAAATGTGAAAACAACGAAAATATCGCGACGACTTGGGTTAGGTTCCGAGCGAAATTATTCAAATTCATCTATAAGTTAGGTTACCAATTAGGTGAGAAAAGGTTAGGTTAGGTTAGGTTAGGTTAGGTTAGGTTAGGTTAGGTTAGGTTAGGTTAGGTTAGGTTAGGTTAGGTTAGGTTAGGTTAGGTTAGGTTAGGTTAGGTTAGGTTAGGTTAGGTTAGGTTAGGTTAGGTTAGGTTAGGTTCAATGCGTGCCTGAAAGATGGAGTGTATGGGGTAGCTTGGAAAAAACAGAGACTCGTCCTGATTCAAAAGGCGGGCTCTGTCGGCACACCTTCCAGCTACAGACCGTTGTGCATGCTGGACGGCTTTGGAATGTTAATGGAAAAGCTTCTCTTACAGAGGCTTCGGCCGTACCTAGAGTGCGAGGAAGGTGGGCTCTCCAACTGCCAATACGGATTCAGGCGCGGTCGCTCCACGATCGACGCCATAGCTCGCGTCGTTAGCAAGGTGCGCACGGCGCGGGTGGGATCCGTAAAGGCGAGCAAGCATGTCATCGTGGTGGCTTTGGACGTCCGGAACGCGTTCAACTCAGCGCGATGGGACCTAATCCTCAAAGCGCTGGGAGAACGCCTACGGATCCCTCGCTACCTGATGGCACTGCTCGAGAGCTACCTCAACGAACGAGTCTTGGAGTATGAGACGAAGGATGCGCGCTTCACGCGGGAACTAACGTCGGGCGTACCACAGGGGTCAGCTCTCGGCCCCACGCTGTGGAACGCTATGTACGACGAACTGCTGCGAATTGAGCTTCCCGAGCAGTGCGAGATTGTGGCATATGCGGATGATATCGCGGTTATGGTCACCGGCAAAACCCCCTCAGGGATGCATCAGTCTGCGACGGAGGCACTCAGACGCGTGGAGAGATGGCTGCGACTCGCCGGCCTACAGCTCGCGATCCACAAGACCCAGGCTATTTTCTTCACCCGGAAGAGATCACTAGCCCCACCGAGACTGACACTGCAGGGCTTCGAGGTACCGTACGTCGACACACTGAAATACCTCGGAGTCTGGCTGGATAACAAACTGACGTTCGAGGAGCACGCCAGGAAAACCGCCGACAAGGCGAGCATAGTATCGCAACAGCTCGCCAGACTGATGCCCAACATCGGCGGACCAAAAACAGGCAGACGAAAACTCCTACTAGGAGTAGTGCTCTCCACGCTGCTTTACGGGGCGCCTATCTGGGCGGGGATGGCAACGATACACATGGAAAAACTGGAGAGCGTGCAAAGAAGCAGCGCTCTGCGAGTCGCAGTGGCCTACCGCACAGTCTCGAAAGACGCGACGCTGGTGATAGCCGGGTCTCCCCCATTAAATTTACTGGCCAAAGAGCGAAAAAACAGGCATGACGGAAAGAAGAAGGAGGAAGCGAGGGAGGAGACCATGACAGAATGGCAGCGTCTCTGGGACGCCTCGCAAAGCGGCCGATGGACGCATAGCCTCATCCCAAAGGTAAGACCGTGGATCGA